>CM049390.1:26787022-27349522 GCA_026937815.1 Etheostoma perlongum
TCCCGGGTATCATTTCCTTTTTTTCCTCTCTCTGTCCTCCCCTCCTTCCTCGGATCTCTCGCTTGAAAATATGTCTCGCTAAATTGCTGCCGACACATCTGCATATTTGGTTTTCTGTAAAATATTTGATTGCTCCTTCCATTAACAGTGACAGTGAGCGTTAAGGCTTTGTGGCATATAGGATCTCTCTCTCTCTCTCTCAGCAGTGAAGAGATTGAATAATTGAACTGCCTTTTCTATGAGGGAAAAAAGGAAAAAGAAGAGAAAGATATATCAATTATCTTGGATTGGCATTCAGAGAATGCACTGAAAAAAAATGAAAGGATGAGGAAAGGGTGACTGTTTATTTGCCTTAAATCATCCGCTGAAGCAAAGCAAGCACGAGATCTTTCAGGGTGTTGTGCCGCCGCCGCCGAATCTCCAGAAGAGAGCAGCTGTTAGTCTGCCGTGCTGCAGGTAGGCGTGTGTTCAGCCTCGTTTCTCCCAGGTAGGAGTTTGTCGTTTGAGGTCAGCCGAAAAGACCAAAAACTCCGGGAACAGTGCAGTGACTGCATATTGCTGATTGTTCCTGCTTTGTCTGTTGGAAAGCTAAAGTCTGATGAGTTGCCGTTCCTCTAGCGCGGTCAATTTGTATCCCTGCACTATTAAGAGAATTTGCCCCCGAGAGACTCCCATTTGATTGCAAAACGGCTAAATTGTGTGAAGAGTGTTTCCAGCATCTGGTTATTAGGTGGCTGTATTCATTATGTGTTACTGTTGCCTCCCCTCTGTGATCAAAAGTGGAGTCTGGGTGTAATTCTATCAGCGAGTACAGAGCATATTCACGGGGGGAAAGCAGCAACACAGTCTGAACACAAATGGTTTTTCATCTTACCTGCAGTGCATGAAGTCACGTCAGCTGGGACTTCCAGATGACTTTTGTAAATTCTAGTATTTGGCTGTTCCGTCCTAAAAAGTCAAAAGACATTCATTTAGACTGGAGTGTGACCTTTTGAGATTTTTTATTATTATTAGCACACAAAACCTTTTTTAAACCTTATTGAAATATAGTCTATATAATTGTGAAGTGAAATGGTCTAAAAACACCAAGTTAGCCAAATCAAAGGTAAAGATGACCAAGGCCAGCGTTAGTTTATTCTCTATTTCTTTATCTGTACTTGCAAAAACACCAGCTGAGATAACTTAGTGGAATTCATATTATATTGTTTTAAAATACATATAGCTCCCTTTAATGGACGTGAAGTAATAATTCTAAGTCTAATTGTTTTTTAGTCAAAAGTAATGCTTTGATAATAATTTGTTTTCCCCCTAAAAGCATTTTTCATGTTGTATATTATTTTGAAACCTTTCCAATGTTTCCGTGCTGCAGGTTGCCTGGCCCGCCTAAAACCTTTTTATTTGACACACACGTGCTGATACATAAGAGGAAAATAATTCAAACATTTGTCCTCTCAACACTAATATTCTACTGGTATTTCTGTTTTTATTTATTATTTTTGCTGCCCATAATCACAAGAAAGGAAAAGTAAGGAAATCAATATTGCATCATTGCTCTGAAGACAAAATGGGAGTGATGGTGTACAACCAAACAGAATGGAGGAAATGTATAATTTATGAAAAAGTAAATGATGTTGAAAATGACATGCGTAATAAGGAAGTATATATTCCATCTTTTTGGCATTAATTTCAGAACCTTGATGTCATTTTTCAAAACTCTAGACACAAAACTCACAACTAATGATCAAAATGCACATTTGTTCATTTAACAAAAATCACCTGTTCAATATGACACAACTTCACATCAAAGTACTACTACTTCAAAAAGAAATTCACACATTACATTTCAGATAAATATCAATGGATACAACTGCTCAAAATGATGAGTAACTGTAGTGGTATGGAAACAATATTAGACTACATTATATATGGATGTAATATTTCATCATCATTCTTTAGTGTAATGTACTACTCTTTATGAGACACTGTTTCTATGGTCACGTGTACCACCTTTACTGTTAACACTATTTACAGTATTGACAGTACTGCACTGTATGGATACACATAAAATCAAATATATATATATATATATAAATATATATATATATATATATATATATATATATATATATATATATATATATATATTTGATGAGAACCTGAGGCCAAATCCACATGACAGAGTTGATGAAGGTGATGTAGAAGAACACTAATCACTTCTTTGTTTTGCTTTTTTCAGTACAAGTAAGTTGAGGAACACTGCATTTGATGTTTTTACAGCACTGTCTTTCTTTTCTAGTTCCTAGCTAATTATTTAGCTCCGATTCAAATAAAGCTACTGTATGTTGTGATTGTACTGTAATACATTTCTGATGATTCCACTGTGTCTGTAGTATTCTCTCTACTACTGCAGTACTTTTACAGGGATGTAAATTGTACGAACAATGACACAGTGAAACTATGGGTAGCTTGTGTGTGCGTGATCTAAAGTAACATTCCAATGGTATTTCCCAATAAATCACTTTTTTGAGCCCATTATTGTGCATGTGCAAGCTTTCTTTAAAGATATGATTGTCCTGAAAATCAGAGAGTGATGACCGTTTGGAATTTTGTGTCTAGAGTTTTGAAAAATGACTCCAGCACACTTACACACACACACACACACACACACACACACACACACACACACACACACACACAAGCAGGCACAGTCACAAGGAGCCGCTGTAATGAGGAGGGGTAAGAGTTTAGAAAACAAAGTGCAAAAGAAGTCAAACTGCTACTTCCAGTGGGTCGGCCCCAGGAACACCTGGGGGAGAGGGCTGCAGAGCACTGGGGTTGGATATATGGGTTCTTCCACTCTGCTGAGAGAAAAAGAAAAGAGGCGACCTTGTGGGTTTGTCTGTTTGTCGTCGACCTGAGAAAAAAAAAGTACCAAAAGAGAAGAAAAGAAGACAAGGATGTGGAGGAGGAGGAGGAGGGGGGGGTCTTGTTTTCCTGGTTGTTATCTCCTCACTCTGCTGCAGCTGCCTCGCCTCGCGCCGCACAAACACCTGCCGGCCTTCCGCAACACCAAGAGAAAAGTCAATCCTGCCATGCGATAACCTGGCCCCGTCTGAGCGGCGGGAAAAGACACCTGGTGGACGTGGTTAAGATGCTATGACACCTCTCTTTCCCCGCTTCGCTCAACCACTCACTCCATTCCGGCTTGTTTACTCACTCTTTATGAATTTTTTTTGTCTTTTTTTTTCTCCTCTCTGCACACACGCTTACTCTTTCCTCAGCTGCCTTTGATCTGGGCGTTCAGAAGTGTTTTTTGAAACGCTCCTCTTTATGTCCCCCCCCCGTCCCCCCCGTCCCCCACCCCCACCCCCACCCCCTCAGTCCCGTCTCTAGCGTCTTCAGAGAAGTAGAAGCGTCCAATTCTGTCACATTTCTCTGTCGTCTTTGTGTGTCTGTGTGTTTGTGCCGGAGTGTGCCTACTGTACTTTGCAGGCCTTTTTTTTGCAAACCGGCAGAGAAATTGTCTACACAATAGCCTTGTGACTTTACAATAGCTGCTTTGGCGTTATCTTGACAGCGGAGGAGAGGCCCCTTTGTCTATGGCGGGCGCCGTCTGCAAAGGGCTCCGTGTCCAACAGCTTCCCTTGTGAAGGACTTTTCCCACCATAGAAGGTGGCGCATTAATGCTTGAATTCTGTTTGACATATTATGTGTCAGAAAGCACAAGTTGATAATAACAGAAGAGAGAGGGTTGAGAGGTTGAGAGGCCTTTGGCTGATCCTTGAACTCTCTGATTGAAGCTCTTCAGACCACAAGGTCTCTAAGAGCCCTTACTCATGTACCATCAATGTCCGTGATGTGCCTCTGGCAATAGCCAGGCCCTGGGATGATTCAAAGACAGTTAAGAGATCCACTCAGAGAGTAGGAACGTATTCCTGGGAGAGAAGACCAGTGTTGGACTTTAGATGTCCCTACCTCAGCTGTAATGGAGGAGATTATAAAACCCGCAGTTAAACTCAACTGGCCAGAGAGGAAAATTCTGGTTCATTACAAAATGATGAACACCCTTTGAGAGACTTCAGTAAAGGTACATAGCCCCCTGTAAAACCACAAACCTCTACACTTTTTGTATGGATAAACAAGCCTGATATAGTAACATCTGCTTTCCCCCTGAAGCAGTCTTTGTGTTATAGCAAGTACATACAGTATGAGAGTAGTATCGATCTTTGGATCCATTAATCTCTCATCTGACTAACTCTGAACCAGCATAGAAAAACTGTGTGTGTTGGACAGAATGTGAGAGGAAAGAGGGATTCTGCATGCATTCCCCTCCTGAAAGCAGAATCAGAATCTCTTCTATTGGCCGAGTATGCCACAAATACCAGGAATAGGACTCTTTGTCTGAGTAGCTCGCATTGTACTTACAAAGAGTACAAAGAAGGAAACCAACCCAGACCTGCAGCTAAACACCAGACCAGGATGAAAAGCATAGATGGAGCTATTGTGTGTGGAAATAGGTGTAAAAAGAGAAATGAAGAGTCTCTCTTCAGGTCAAAGTGTTCATTTATTGAGTCGTGGTCTGCTTTGATACGATTAGCCAATCAGTTATCTGTATTTCAAACGACCATATACGGTAAAAATAGCAAACATGCATATCCTCTTATAAGTCTTTGATGGAAGTTACTTTTATGTGTGTGTATATATATATATATATATATATATATATATATATATGTTCTCTTCTGCCTTAACCCTTGTGTGGTGTTCAGGTCTGTGGGACTCGTTTTCAATGTTTGCTGAAAGAAAATTATGATATTTATTATTTCTTCTAACTCAAACTTATTGGCCTTGGCTTATTTTCTGTGAAGAACATAAAAAATAACTTGATTTCAATGACTGCACACGGTACAACCCCCCCCCCACTATTACACACGAGGTGTTCGGGTCTACAGGACCCGAATGTATGAAACTATGTTGTCTTTCTACACATGCTATTCTCACACACAGTTACACAATTGTTACATTTAAAGCACGTTTTGTTTAGGTTCTAAGAAATAAGCACCAATAATGACAAAAAAAATTGTTTATGTATTTTTTTATAAATGCATTTCTTTTTTTTCTCACAAAAAACGAAAATGAGCATCTGATCATAAATGTGATCTCACAGGGGTAAATGGCAAATATCAACCATAAATGATGTATATATCATTGGTAATTGAGCTAAATTAACAGCTGTTAAGTATTGTTACATACATTGTAATGTCTGTATTGATTTAAAAGCCTAATAACGTGGTGGCTCCACCAGACCCGGGCCCATTGGCTGGGCAACAACAATATGGACACCACCCGAGGGTTGACCCCGGATGCTTGCTTCTCTTGCGAGTTATTCTACATTTGTAGTTTGAGTGGGATTAGTAACCCAGATCAGCGGAAACACAAACATCTGAATGCATTGTCCAAACTAAAAAACAGGTATGAGGTTTTACACCATCAAGGTATTCTCCTAATCCCAAATCTGAATTTTTCCAATGACATTATAAAAAGTTAAGACCCTCCCCAAGCAAATCAGCGTCCTGCCTGTAGCCACCCAGCACCCTCCCCTCTGGGGTCACTCAGTGGAATCCCAGCGGAGAGCTCATGGGAGCCATTGTCCCCTTAAGTGGATAAACCTGTGTGGATTTGATTTGAAATGGCATTAACGGCCCAGGAAGCAATGACCAGTAAGAGGATAGGGAACTTACAGGGACCGCTGAGGGACTGAAGACAAAGTTTGTGGGATTGGAACAGCTCAGGTGATTGCATGTCAAGCTTCTCTCTGACTTCCTGCATCAAAACATTTCCAACAAGTGTGACTGACCCCATATGAGGTGGAGGCAGGGCAGCAGCTCCTCGCTGTCATCCTTTACTCCTTTCCTGGAGCTTTCAATCAATACCTCCTTAAAGCCTCGGACCGCTTTAAAGGCTCTGCTGATTGACGCCACCGTTTGGATGGATTTTAATCCACCACTCTCTCCCCCAGTCAAAAGAACACATGTGGAAAAGAGTGAGAGCAGCAGTGACTCTGTATTGTGGGAGATTGAGCTGTGAAGGGATGGAAGGGACATACCGGACGTGTCCACTAGGGGAGCCCTTCTCTATAAAACTCTTCCCTGCAGTGAGCCACTGACAGCCTCCTCAGCCGCGAGTGTGATGACATGTTCTCACTCATTTGCCTCAGAATGAAGCCGATGGACCACAAATTCACAAATTAAAATTATTTTCAAATGATGAAGAATTTAATACAAACCCACACTATATATTTTCAAAGTCAGCTTTCTTAAATGATTTACCATTTATTGCAATTTATCTACTTATTTATTTTAAGCATCATGTAGGAGTGACATAACACGAGACCAAAATTCAGGGTAACCAGACACAGTACAATGACAAAAAAAAGTTTATTGAATCTATTATTTATTGATTTTAGAAGAATTTGATTGGAATTGAGGGGAATTTGTGCATTTCTGCACTCAAATAATTCCAGTTGAAAAAGCGAATGGACGTGCTGTTTGGGTCAAATCTGATCCATTTTCACCCATTTAAGGAAAGTAAAAGCACGCTAATGGGCGTCCTTATAGCTGAGAATTTGATGACTTGAGTCAGGAGTGAGGATAAAACTGAACATCTGCATGGTAATATGTGGTGCAGACAGCTCAGACACAGGGCCGGCTGTGGCCCTGTGTCTGAGCTGAGGCCCTACAGTCCCATGAAGAAGTCAAAGTGTCCTTGGGCAAGACACTGAACCCCGAGTTGCCCCCGATGCTGTGCATCGGAGTGTGAATGTGTGTGAGTGTGTATCTGATGAGCAGGTGGCACCTTGTACGGCAGCCTCGGCCACAGTGTATGAATGTGTGTGAATGGTGAATGTATCCTGTATGATGTAAAAGTGCTTTGAGTAGTCGTTAAGACTAGAAACGCGCTATAAAGAAAACATCACGTGTGTTGTCTTTTCTTAGTGTGCAGATTGCAGAGCGCTCAGCCTCTCTCCCACTTTCTATGTGCCAAACAAGTAGTCGATTAATGCAGAAAATAATTCCATAATCTACGTGGAAAATAGTTTGCTGTAGCCCTAATTGCTTCATTTTAAAGTGCTCAAAAACAGAACATTATTCCATTAGTATAGGTTTATTGCAGGGCTGTTGCATTAGACTGCATTCATTCGCTGCACCATGTACACAAATATGTTGTTTTATAATGTATCAGTAAGGGTGGTGTTGATTGGTGCTTTTGATAAGCCCCATACAATTCAGAATAATACACTTTAGAATACACTTTAATGAAGGATTAATCACCAGAATGATGTGTGGCTTATAATTTAGTTTAGACACTAAATATAAAGTAATGCTTGTCTAAAAAATTTTAAAAATACCTTTCCTGTAGGCCTCTCCGTGCTACTCTGCAGCTACCACAGTTTACATCCCCATAGACAATCACATGTCCGAGCGTTATTTTTGACATGCTGACGGAGGCGTCGATCGCCTTCAAACGACCACCGGCCGACGTGATTGACACCAGGACAGTGCTGGCCGATCAGGAAAGCCACAGAGGTTAGTGACTGGATGTAAAACTCAATATGCTATTGATTTACAATTACTTAACCAGGGTTGTATTTAAATCACGGAGCAGAGGGTCATTTTTTTTCCTTTGCCACTTGCATTCTAATTTGCAGTCATTAGATGAGTTTCCTTTCTGTGCTCACACACTCTCTCCATTGTGTGCCGGTAACTACTGTAGGTGTGCAGACGTGGTAATATAAAAAATGCTAAATACAAACAAGACTCCTTTCAGTGGAGCATTAAATGATAGTTAAAGTAAAACGCTGCTTGACAGGAAGAGAGAAGAGAGGGAGAGATTTATTTTTTGTTGCATTCTCTGACTCTCGCTGACAAAAGAGGGCAGTATGATGACATTGACAAAGTAAGCAAACTTTTACTGAAACACCCCCCCTCCGCTCATTCTATGTGTGTGCGTGTGTGTGTGTGTGTGTTCTTAATGTGTATGTGTGTGGTATTCAGGGAGGCGTGTGTGCGTGCCTTTGCCAATGTGCTCAATGTATGCAATTACTCATTCATGTGGATGTGTGTGAACGAGTGCACATGCCTACAGATACACACCCCCTTTCTCTCACACACACACCCACACATTGCTGTGGAACACATTCAGACCCTCCTTACAGCATTATGAAAACACGGTAGAATAGGTGTGTGTGTGTGTGTGTGTGTGTGTGTGTGTGTGTGTGTGTAGCAGAGGGTGGTTTCATTTTAACCTTCATCATTCTGTATGAGACCAGAAAAAAATGTAAATCTTAAACTGATTTGTTCCCCCAATTTTCCAACCCGCCTCGAGCATAACAAAGAAGTTTTGTGCGAAAAAGAGCACGACTTTTCTTTTCATGTGTGCACCATTAAATGCTTTTCATCCTTCATCCTATACCCCCACCCTAAACAAAGGGAGAGGGGGGGTCCTTATGGATATTAAATGTGCAGCCAACAGGTGGAAGTCCACTGTCTAGACTGAACAGAAGTCATCATACACTTACATTACATTGTGAAATCAGGAAGGTGTGAAAATGCATTCTCCATGTTGTAAGCGCTGGATGCCTGTGACCGGCGTAACCCTGGTTAGCATTCAACAAACACTTGTCTCTGGGATAAAAAACTCATCGAAAGCCAGCCTGCTAATGATAGTATACTCAAACAATTAGGGCAGAGTACACATTGGCCCCCATCTCGCATGACGGCAAACGCCAGTCCTAAATGTGATGGCATCGCTGCCGCGTGTTGGAACGGGCTCCTGGTGTGCGGCGCCAGCTCAGCCCGCCGCTGCCAAGCATTCTTCAGATGGGTAATAGCTCATTCATTACTGAGGCTGGGACCGGGGGGCCGCAGCCACTATTAAACCCTGATCACAAACACACACACATATGCACAGAAACATGACGGTCACTAGAATGTGGCTTGTACTGGAGGCACACTCTCCCCATGCACACACACACACACACACACACACAAGGCTTAAACTTATAAATTGGCTAAAACCTCCCCCAGGCTTCAGGGACCCTCCCTGGGTCTCTTTACCCTTCATTGAACACTCTTGCTGGGGGCTACTTTCCTTTGCTCCCCCTTTCTCTACTAGCCATGTGTGGAGGCCCAAACAGCTGGGCCTGGATTCCCCAGCTTTTGTATGAGTATGTCTCTGTGCATGTGTGTGTGTGTGTGTACATGTGACAAAGAGTCTGCATGCATGACTGAAGGTGTTCCTGCGTTTGCCAAAAAATCCACGCATTTTTATTATTAATATCTGGACTCTCTAGAGTGTTTAATACCGATACTTACTATTTGCATATGACCATTTTTAAGCTACAACAAATTCACACAAATTCCATATGTCACCCTGAATTGTAATCTTCTAAAATAGCATTCAGAGCTGAATTTCTCAACCTTAGGGTGGTGGCCCTTATGGGGTCACTAGGTGTGGGGTCACGGTGGATCCAATTGATATTTGAGCGTGACAAATCCTTGTGGACCTTAGAAACAACAGAGCTTAGAGAGAAATAGTTGATTTTTGTTTGATATGTTTAAAGCACCTGAAAAATTCTAACGTCTCTCTCTTGAGTATTTTACTAAAACAATAAATATTGATGAGCAAATATAAAACAAGCTAAATTAAGGTTAGGGAAAAGAAACAGAAAAGAAACCGATTATTCAAATCTAATTAAATTAGATCTGAATAATCAAAAACACAGCTAATCTGCTTTACTGGGACTGGGTAGGTGGGGCTTGATTACATTAGATTGACAGTGGCAACATAATTGCGTCGCCCTGGCAACATATGCAAACAAATCCTCACTTCAAACCACTGAGAGAGAAGAAAACCCAAATATAGAAATTTGTCCTTTGGCAAAAAACAAGCAGAAGTGTGTAAAGGTATATTCATGTTGCACTGCATCACTTTCAATAATAAAGATGATTGAGAAAATACATTCTTACACGCACATTCTGCACCTTCAAAATAAAAAAAAAACGCATTTTGAATTACACAGTCTTTTTTTTAAAGATTCATTTTGGGGCTTTTTTGCCTTTTTGATTGACAGGACAGCTATAGACAGTTAAAGGGGGGGAGACAACATGCAAAGGACAAAGGTTGGAATTGCACCCCAGCCACTGGAGTAAGGACTGAGCCTTGGTACATGGGGCGCACGCTTAACCAGTGTTTCGATAATCATTTTTATAATATTTTCGATAATCTTTTCTCTATGTGCTTTAGAAGAAATTCAAATTTTTGTAAGCATACATCATGGCCCTACACCTGTTCCTCGAACAGCTTGAGCTCTCAAAGAAGAAAATAATCCAAAGCACAAAATATATGATGCCATGGGCCTGATCTTGACCATCATGGGACACTTTAACACTCTACTGGAAACTCCTGATCACTCTGTATACCATATGTGCCACTATACTGTCATATATGGTGACATATCATATATGAATGTTAATATTGCTCTGTGTCTGCTGGGCAATACTGGGCTTCATTCTTCACATCAACTTAGCATGGCCATAATACGTCCAAAGTGTGCGATTTGTAGCTTGTTGCAGACTTCTGCTCCGAAGCAGAAGAAAACGATTCATTCTTTGTTAGCTATGTATCATCATGTCACAATGGGCCATTTCTAATTTTTGACATATCTCACAATGGCTATAATGTCATTATTTAGTAAGCTAGTTTACATTGAGCCTTACTGAGCTGACACTGGGGGCCTGCTCAGGGGCGTCAGACTGGGGGGGAATTGTGACTGAGTAGCCAGGGCCCCTCATGTGAGGAGGGCTAGAATGATCAGCTGTGGATGCGGGGAGGGGCCCATAGAAAATGCCTTTCTACGGGGCCCTACATTTTGTGCTGCAGCCCTGGGACTGCTACAGTATCTGCTAACCTCTCTTTAATCTGGGACCCAATGCTGCATACCTGCCTGTTCTACTCATCCTCTGCCCAACACTCGCAATTTAAATACAGCTCTGAGTAGTTCATTTGCCCTTAAATTCAGGAAATGGAGGGGGGGAGTGTGACCGTGGAATCGCCACGGCGTCTTAAATGGATTCAGTACAGGAGCCCCCCCCCCGGGTTTCCCCCGAGAGAGCCCCGAGTAATACATCATATTGCTCTTAAAATAGCTATTAACCACAGTGAGGACAGAGACAGAGAGGAAGGGAGGGAAGGAGGGAGGGGAAATTAAGCAATGTTCACAGAGTCATTCTCATACAATAACTCACCATTAACCTCCGCACTAAAAGGCTTTGCTGTCTCTCTCTGCTATGTGTGCCTTTAATTGATTCTCCTAGTCCCTTTGCGGGCCGGGGAGGGAAAAGAGAAAAAGAATGTGAAGGAAACTTGCAGATGAGGCGCGATTCTTTCTCTTTCCCCTCCCTGTCCCAGTGTTTTTACTGGCTCCAGTGCCTGTATATTAGCCATGTGGATAGCAGATATGTTGCCTAATCACTCTCAAGTTGAGAGCATCCCAAAACCTATTCACCAACTTTATGTCTTGTGTATCTCCAATTAAAAAGGCCCAGCCAGATAAGTATGGTAATGACAGAATCATTTGAAAAATTGGAAAATTTGATATGCAGCTCTAATCTGTGGCTGGGTTGAGGGGAAAGAATTAAGATTAGGATTTAATCCCAACCAAACCGTCCAATGCACCCGCCGTGGTTAACCTACGAAACCAAAAACAAACAACTCTGTGATGAGTTTTGCTCGAGACGCGTGATTGAAATCCCGTCCCGCAAATTAACATATACATGTATGCAAATGAGCTCTTAATGAATTGCAAAACGTCATTTTTGATTAAATACTCCAAACGTCATGATTCTAATCTTGACCGGGAATGGGAAAAATAAAGTTTTTAATTAACTTTGCCGGTTAAACCTCATCAGCTCTTTGAATGGAGTATAATTAGGACGCCGCCCTCCTTCTTCTTTCTCAACAGTGAAATCCAAAATCAGCCATTGTTATCACATTTGTAATGCAACCAGTGTGAGATGAGGCCGCGATAAATGAGCAGGCTCCTGATTTTCAGAGTAAAATAATGCTGGTAATTGGCAGATATTCTAATATTGATTAAATTAGATGGAAAACACTCGTTCATTAAGGCACTGTGATATAGGCTAATTCTGATCACCGTCTCTGTGTCTTTGGGACTACCAATTAAACAGGCTTTGTGGAGGTTTTTCAAACCGGCGAGCGAGAGAGGGGCTAAATGAAATTAGGCCTATAGTTTGCGGGAGTGGAAGCGTGCCTGCCGTCTCTCTCCACACTGTTTACCAAGGACTGTGTTTGTGTGGGAAGTCACGGTTAATGATGTATTCATCCGTTCTCGCTGTGGAACTCCAAGCCCAACTCAACGTGTATTGTGCTCAATTATGTGAAGAGGGAGAGCTGATAATGAAAACTAACATGAAGCCCCTGAGTGGATCAAGATGTGTGTGTGTGTGTGTGTGTGCGCTAGCTGGCATAACTGTATCCCTTCTCTTTCATCATGCCCAGGCAGAAGCCACAACTCCTCTCAGTTTCTCAAATGAACATTTCAAAGCCTCCAAAACTTTCAGCCGCCCCCCCCCCCCCAACCAGCTCCACCAAAGCAGCCGTCCACTCAAGAGTATAAGGGGGCTTACTGGAGGATAAGACCCTGCGAGGTGCTCGAGGTGAGATAACCAATTACCCATGATCACTTTTGACTCTTCTAATCTCCCCGCTGCATCGCAGGATTTAGCCGCGGCAGCACCTGTGAAACCCGGCCATCTCCAATCTGCCGCCGTCCGCCTTTGTTATTCTAATGTCAGCCACTTGACTCATGCACCTCTGTCAGAGGGGATAAGCACCTGCTGGGTGTGGAGGGGTGCCGAGGGGAGCCACCCTGTGACCTTCTAGACAGACGACGTTGATTGATAAGTGGGATTCGGTTGTGAGGCTCTCTGAGTTTCATCAGGCCGCTCTCTCGGAGGAGCCCATGACGCCGCGCCGCTGTCTTTCCCATGGAAACAGAGCGACACACATGGCGGTTATGAAAGCCACATGTGGCTGCGGTGTCATTGCAGCACAACTTGTTTTTCAAAGTGCGTGACGAAGTGCGCTGGTTCACAGATCCGATCGGTCCAACAGTTTTTTGTTTTTTCGGCATCCAAAGTTACGAGGACGGAACTTTATAGGCTGCCGCTCTTAAACCAATGTTTAAAATGCAATCAAGACAGAGCGCTTTTCTTTGTCATCATCAGCCTGGGGGATGACAGGCAGAGACTGAAAAATAATTTGTTTCAAACAAACATGCTGATCCAATCGGCTTGGGGCTGCGATGGCGAAGCCCTCCAAGCCACAGTCTACCCTGAGTCATCATTTCTCATCTATTCACTCCTGCTGTCAATCAAGATGCCTGAGGTCAATGAGGTCAGCACATGCACTTGATTTGTAAGTGTTGTTGGCCAATACTGGCAAAGTCTCTCACAAGATTTTTTTCTACAGAAGAACTGAGTTGGTAAAACCAGCTTTGTGTCATACATATGGTTGCTGCAACATGAAAGTATTGATGCATTGCTAACACTCATATCCAAACTCATTGGATCAGACAGTTTTCGCATACTTTGCACAAGTAATTCCAGCACAATAAATCCACGACTGAACTGTTAGGGTTTATTTAGTATCCAGCCAATAGATAACCCTAGGTGGGCCTGGTATTCAGTGGGTGTTAGAAAACGGACCCAGATAGGCCAGATGGACCCCCCGGAGGCCAAAAGGAGTCGAATTTGGCCTACTGATGTCTGATACTGGACAGAAAATGGACAGAGAGGAGAAAACTAACCTTTTTGGATAAAAGTGTATGGACTTTTCTGGAAAAAATAAACAAAATAGTATTATATTTTGTTAATTACAGATTTATTTTTGATTCCCCTGATTGCCAAGACTTGGGAGAAAAAGTCAAACATCTTGGTTTCTATTTTTCTGTGTGATTTAAATACATTTTTTGTGAGATTTCATATCTTTATAGTCATTTATGTTAGACCAAGCCCTGAGGAGATGCTACTTTGTGTAAAAAGGTGTAAAAACTCCCCTTGTTGTTGTACATTACAGGCATATTGACACATAATCCACGATACGAACATGGATCCAGACTTCTAAAGCACCATTTATCTAACACGTAACATACACACAATAAATAAAATAGAGGAAAAGGAGTATATTGCACCATATCATAAATAAATACATAAAACTACTGTCCATTACTTAACATATATTCCTTCAGTCATACCATCCCTACATCTTATTTAACCCTCCTGTTGTCCTTGGGTCAAATGTGCCCCTTTTAAAAAATGTCTATATCTGAAATATGAGTTTCTTTTTAACCAAATTTCCATAAAAAATGGATTGGATTCTATACAACGCTCTTTCCAAATACAATTGATCACTTTCATTCCTCTGATCTTAACTATTTGTCAAAATAATTCATAATTTCAGATTTTTTAACTCAGATATTAGGTAAAATTCTATATAAATAAGGGTTATTGACCATGAATTCCAAAAAGTAGTAAAACTAGCAAGGTGATGTTAATGAAAACTAAAAAAAGTCTGAAAAAAGGACAAAAATGTCAGGTTTTTGTCAGTTTTTGACCCGGGGGTTAATTGGGTTATTGCCATAGGAATGACTTACATACTACTCACTAACCCCTGTCTAGATGCTGCCTTCAAAACTCGCACAGAAACCATTCAGAACATTTTCTTTTTCCCCATGAGCCTTTGCACCGCTTCAGCGCAGAACAGTTTAAATGACCCCGCCCCTCCCACACAGAAAATGAACATCCCTAGTTATCTCTGCTTAATATGATCTGTGCACTGAATGAAAAAACAACTAATGGGAGTTAGGCCGATGATTGTGGATTTTAACAAAACATGAAAGAATAAGTAGTGATCACTAAAAGGTTTAACTACAACTACAACTAAATCTGGGTTTACAGTGCAAAACTCAAGTCTGTCAGCAGGGTTCCGGATGGAACTTGGTGGGAGCGTGTAGCGTGGGCCAAGGAAGGACCCATTACACTTTGGAGCGGATCCGAATCACCGGGCGGATACACACATTTTCTTTTTTTCTAAACATTGGGAGATAGGGCATTTGTGCTGCATTCATGTGATGTCACAATAATTGTAAAATGAGTTCCCAACTGGGATAATTCACAGTGCATTAACATTGTGAAACAGGGCCTGCACTCTCTGACTGCCCTTCTAGTTGCTTATGATTCAGTTTGTTAGGAAGAGGTAGAATGGGCAGTCCAAGTGTTTGAATTGATCAAGTGAGCACGCATGTACAAGCTGCATTGCCATGTGCAGAGTTTGGAGATTAAAAAGTTTGATGTGATGAAGAGTACATTAAAAGTACAGTATCTTCTGTGGGACCAGTTTGTCTTGCTCACCAACCTTTAAGAAATGTCAAGTGGCTCGTGCAATTGAGGGATACTTTCACATCTTAGTCTCTCCTGCACTTTAGGGCATTCAGGAGCTTCATGGGAATACCAGAGGTTTCTGGGAGGGCAGCAGGTTTGACAGATGGCTGCATCTCCAAATGTAAGTGAGACCTGGCTCTGGATTTATGGAGAGAACTGTCAGAAAGGAATAGATGGTGGATTTAGTATCACCAACTAATTTGACAGCGACAGGAGGTGTACTGGCATTTCTCCAGCTACCAATTCACACCCCGTACAGGGACTTGAACTAGCAACCCTCTGGTTACCAGCCCAACTCCCAATGTGCAGACACAGTTAGAGAACTAGGTTTTAGCAGCTAAAGACTCTCAAGAGTTGGTGGAGACTAAAACAGAACTAAACGCAGAGTGAATATTGATGCTAATGCTTCTCTGCTGGGTGTGTTAACAGGCAGTAACTAGCAGGCAGTTTCTATAAACTTTAAAGGGTTATGATACGTATACGATCTTGTTAATTCTTGCTCTGCTGCCCCTAAGTGTAGGTGACCTAAAGGTCCCATGGCATAACAATTTCACTTTATGGAGTTTTTTTAATATTAATATGAGTTCCCCCAGCCTGCCTATGGCCCCCCAGTGGCTAGAAATGGTGATAGGTGTAAACTGAGCCCTGGGTATCCTGCTCTGCCTTTGAGAAAATGAAAGCTCAGATGGGCTGATCTGGAATCTTCTCCTTATGAGGTCATAAGGGGCAAGGTTACCTTCCCTTTCTCTGCTTTGCCCGCCCAGAGAATTTGGCCCACACATGAGGGAGAGACATCATGGCTTTCAAATAAGCAAATTGGCCCATCTAGTGGCTGTAATTCTGCACCAAGGCTGGATTTTGGGAAAGAGACTTCAGATACAGTATTAGGGACCACTAAGGTCTATATAAAAGAGACTTCAGATACAGTATTAGGGGACCACTAAGGTCTATATAAAAGAGACTTCAGATACAGTATTAGGGGACCACTAAGGCCTATCTAAAAGAGACTTCAGATTCAGTATTAGGGGACCACTAAGGTCTATATAAAGAGACTTCAGATACAGTATTAGGGGACCACTAAGGTCTATATAAAAGAGACTTCAGATACAGTATTAGGGGACCACTAAGGCCTATCTAAAAGAGACTTCAGATTCAGTATTAGGGGACCACTAAGGTCTATATAAAGAGACTTCAGATACAGTATTAGGGGACCACTAAGGTCTATATAAAGAGACTTCAGATACAGTATTAGGGGACCACTAAGGTCTATATAAAAGAGACTTCAGATACAGTATTAGGGACCACTAAGGTCTATATAAAAGAGACTTCAGATACAGTATTAGGGGACCACTAAGGTCTATATAAAAGAGACTTCAGATACAGCTAAAGAAATAAGACCCAAGTTGTATTCTTCAACTTTCACCTTAAACTCTGAAAGCAATGTTGTCTTTGTGCACCAACCTTGGCTCTCATTTGGTCCAGTGGTCTGGAGTGACAACTAAATCACGTTTCACCTCTTTAAGGCAGAGTGTGGATAGAGAGGTCCCGCAGAGACACTCTCTGCCCATTTTCCCACCACATACCCTTCCAGCAGGGAAAATCTGACCCATCTAGGGATTTCCAAGCCAGACAGGATAATCTGACATGCTCGAAGATGACACTGCTGCTCTCACTCCTCCTCGCTCTCCCTCTCTTTCCCCTCCATCTCAAGTCGGAGTGCCGAGCTAGCACAAATGAGACACTTTGAAAAATAAGCTGCTCATTTGGGACTGAGTGGATTCAGATGGTTGGCCAGTGCTCAAAGGCACATCAAAAAAGGGGTGGTTGGATCAGGTTATTATTTCAGTTTATACAAGGCGCTGATGTTCTCCCTCACATGGCATTTTCTCAATCAGAAGGCCTCGGCCACTAGAATGGGGGGCAATATCATTCTATCTACCTTTTCATCTCTTCATCCATATCTTTTTACTTGTCGTGAAGGTTCGACCTGTCTCAACTTTGACAAAACTATGGTCAAATCGGAATATCCTTTGACTGCAGAAACAAAGAATACAATTCCTGAGGCTGTCACGGGAGGAGGACCCAAAAGCATGACTTGAAGCAGATGTAAAAGGAGTTTATTGCACAAAGGTACAATGCAGGCGAAGGTATCAAAACTGCAGGCAAAAACGTGGTTAAAGGCAGGCAAGAGGTCATGCAAAAACACAGGGACGAGACACTAGGAATAACACAACGACTACAACAATCTGGCAACTAACAAGGCACAAAGTAAGTATATATACACTGAGGTGGGTGGAGACAAATACACACAGGTGGCACACATTATGGAAGGGAGGGTAATCACACAGGTGTGAAGACAAGTGCCCTGTAACAGAAACAGACGGTGAGCATTTCAAAATGAAACAGGAAGTCAACACAAACAAAACTAAATAAGAGCAGGAGCTGGAGCCAAAGTCAAGAACTATAAGAGAATATGTTCTAACAAATGTACATCAGGCAGGTTTTGCACATCGCCAACCCCACACAGCAGTCAATGGTAATAGTTTATTTCATTAGCAATAAAACACACCCATGCTGAAATTCAATACACTCAATGGTTAATTGCTACATCCTGACTTGCTGTGGTGCGACCAGTAGCTCACGTGGATATGATATCATATTTTATTTACATGCCATGCCATTAAGTGGCCCTTCCGACATGGAATAACCTGACACCAATACAAAAGTAATTTCATCCATAGCTTCCAGTCCAACGTCCACACACAACATACTCTCCTTTGCACAACATAAAGACCAAATAAAACATATTACAGCAGCCAGAACATAATGGTGTAACCCATGAATTGTCCAACTAAAAATGTCATACATAAAACAAAACTTCAGACACAAAAGAAACAAGGGAGGTCACTTCCAGACAGAGAATCATCGATACAGTGCAGTCTTCTTTAAAGCCCATGCTTGTAAAATGTCTGCAAATAAAAAAGGTTTTATGTTCAAACAACCAGTCTATCAGATCTATATCCTGCCTCGTCTCTTTGACTTCAACTTTGTTAAATAATTGAGATCTGAAATCATAATAATATGGACAACAAAAGCAAAATTAACTTCATTTCCTCATTAGTATGGTAGCTAAAATGAACTAATGGTGGGAACCGTTGGCTAGACATCGCTGTGTAACTGACATCACTGGGTCAGGTAACTGACTGTATACATCTTCTGTAGCTTTACTACAGTCATTGCATTCGCCACTTCTGCCCACACTTGTTTGTCAGTAAAAGTTACAAAGGCTTGCTTCAACATCATGGTCAATGAAAGGTCTTTGAAAAGGATATTTAAGAGATTTTCGGAGAGGTGGAGGCTGGTTTACCAGACACTGGCCACCAGATCTCTAGGGCCATGCAATTGTTTTTTGGGAATTTCTCATCATATTACAAAGGTTCATCTTCTCTGTTTCACTGCTATGAAACGCTATGTTTTCATTTAATTTACGCTGTTGTGTTGCATTGCAAAATAAAGTTGTGCTCAATCCAATTAACACTAATACAAACCGGCAGGCAGTATTGGTACACAGTGCAAAGAAGGCAGAAGGGGATGAGGCGCAATAAGGGCCTCCGTAACCTTTTCCACCACAAGTCTTTACCCATAACAACAACTCCATTTTTTAAAAAGGGGTAAAACGGTGGCATCTCAAATACAAACAATTTATTTTTCTGTAAAAGGCCCACGTCAGATTTTATTTGTCAGTGTGAGTGTTTCTTTCCTTTTCTAAGGTTGAACAGTTTTCTCCAGATTAAGTCACGCTAAGCAAAACAGTATGCGAAGCTGCAGGCTGACCTATATACCTTTAGCCTCCAAACAGCAAACCGCTAATCGAGTGTTTCAGTCTGAGGGCTTTGGCTGGGAGCTTCACAGGCAAACTAGACCACATCAGTGCAAACGCTGCACAGCACCACCGGCACCATGGAGATACAGACACGCCATTATATAACAGAAATAGCAAGTAGACTATTACCTCGACCCCTCAGGCCGCAGGTTCAACTGTGTGCTCAATGTGCACTCCTTTTCATTTCATGGTGATAGGAGGAATTACTCACAGATTGCAAGAGAAGAAAAAGTAGGAGTCATATATACAGATATGTATAATGCCCAATATATAACTATTGCAATTGACATTTTTTGCCTGTGCAGGATTGAAGGTTAACTCTATTTACAGCATGTGGTGCAGGTGCATTTACACATTTTCATTTGGCTCACACAATCTATTTGTCAGTGTGTGTGTGTGTGTACAGCACACTGTGTTCGTCTTTCTTGGGGATTTCCTGAGCTTGGAGAGGTGTAAACATGTCACTTACGGCACCTGTCACATGTCAGCCTCTGCTGGCCTGAGCACCTGCAGTCACTCTGCCTGTGTTCCAGCATGATCAGTCAGAGGACAGGGCTTTATTCTAAGACACGGCACGCAGCCTTTCACAACACTGTAATGTGAATCCCGAGAAAGAAAACACCTCTGAAATGGAAGACTTACTAGTCTGACGGAACAGATGACAATGTTGGTCACTGATCTAGTGAGTCATTTTGGCAGCCAGGTGGTTGGCTGATTACACCCTGACTTTTATTTTCAGAGTTGTATTTGTACTGTCATCAGCTCGTTCAGCCAAGGTTATTATAGTTTTGCATTATTTTTTTTAGTTTAGTTTTTATTAGCTTTAGTCTTTATTTGTAATATGCGTTATTGGTCGGGGAATTCCAAAAAGTCAGAAGTATTGTGTAATAATAACTCAACAAAACCATCATACAGTTTTAGAAATATGTATTCACAATGTAGTCAACAATAACACCGGTACAAACAATGTACATATGATGATAAGTACAGATATGGAATATGATATATTAGATATACTGTATGAGATATTTAAACTGTCAACACAAGACTCAGCAGTGGGTGCAGAATGTGTTTGACGTGTTCCAGACAAAAAAACTAAATAGCCGACGGACTAAAGAAGACGGACATCAACAGACTAAAGAAGACAGACATCAACAGACTAAAGAAGACGGACATCAACAGACTAAAGAAGACGGACATCAACAGACTAAAGAAGACGGACATCATCAGAATAAAGAAGACAGACATCAACAGACTAAAGAAGACGGACATCAACAGACTAAAGAAGACGGACATCAACAGACTAAAGAAGACGGACATCATCAGAATAAAGAAGACAGACATCAACAGACTAAAGAAGACGGACATCAACAGACTAAAGAAGACGGACATCAACAGACTAAAGAAGACGGACATCAACAGACTAAAGAAGACAGACATCAACAGACTAAAGAAGACGGACATCAACAGACTAAAGAAGACGGACATCAACAGACTAAAGAAGACGGACATCAACAGACTTAAGAAGACAGACATCAACAGACTAAAGAAGACAGACATCAACAGACTAAAGAAGACAGACATCAACAGACTAAAGAAGACGGACATCAACAGACTAAAGAAGACAGACATCAACAGACTAAAGAAGACGGACATCATCAGAATAAAGAAGACAGACATCAACAGACTAAAGAAGACGGACATCAACAGACTAAAGAAGACGGACATCAACAGACTAAAGAAGACGGACATCAACAGACTAAAGAAGACGGACATCAACAGACTTAAGAAGACAGACATCAACAGACTAAAGAAGACAGACATCAACAGACTAAAGAAGACAGACATCAACAGACTAAAGAAGACGGACATCAACAGACTAAAGAAGACAGACATCAACAGACTAAAGAAGACGGACATCATCAGAATAAAGAAGACAGACATCAACAGACTAAAGAAGACAGACATCAACAGACTAAAGAAGACGGACATCATCAGAATAAAGAAGACAGACATCAACAGACTAAAGAAGACGGACATCAACAGACTAAAGAAGACGGACATCAACAGACTAAAGAAGACAGACATCAACAGACTAAAGAAGACAGACATCAACAGACTAAAGAAGACAGACATCAACAGACTAAAGAAGACAGACATCAACAGACTAAAGAAGACAGACATCAACAGACTAAAGAAGACAGACATCAACAGACTAAAGAAGACAGACATCAACAGACTGTACCCACACATCCATGCCCTGTACCGGGGTTAGTTTCTGTTTCGGGGAAAGGGGCTTGGCGTTCTCCTTTACCTTGTTAAGGTAAGCTAGGTTAGGCTGTTCGTTTCTCAAATATAGGCTACTTTCTAATTCGTGGGATGTTTCCCTGTAGTAAACTGTCCATATATTTTACCACCTTACACTGCAAGGCTCTTGTTTTTTATCTGACACAGTCATAATCAAATAGGACTCTGGCGCTTGACGTCCGGTACCGCCATAATATCAGGCGAGGGGCACGGACACGTTGTGTTGAATTTTACATGGAGTGTTGGAATTTGTGGCTTCCCAGGCAGAAACTATACACATCTATGGGAAATGTTCGTCATGTTTAGAAAGATATAACATTTTTTGCTCTATGAAAGACATTGACAAAAACAAAAACTAAGGACATTTACTCGATCTTGTTATTTTATTTAAGTTTTGCAAAAAGACATTGCAGTTTTAGTTTAGTTATGTTTTTTCCCACCTAGTTTTTTGTTAATTTGTTTGTTTTCATTAACGATTATAACCTTGCTTTCAGCTAATGACAACAAGACAGGCATGAACATGCCAACGGTTTAGTCCAGTTACCACTTTTTTAAAGTTAAAAATAAAAGTGAACACATTTGTAATATCACTATTAATCCCCCCCAATGCACAGGGAAACTATGTATGCAGACTTCTACAGCAACTACGGGTCAACATTTTTTTTTATAATTTAATTTTTTATGGATATCATATAAGAATGCCTGTCCATGTAAAAAAAAAGACAACAAGTTTTAGATGGGTTTACATTCCAATTAGTTTTTTTTTCTGTTTTCAACCAAATAAATAAAGTCCTTGACAACAGAGCCGTGAGAACAGCATCCTTTACCTTGTCCATCACAAGACAGCCATCTACAGCACATATGATGGGGAATGAAATGTGTGAATTTGAAACAGGATGCTTAGTAGGGCAAAGAAAGGATCTGAGTCACAGCTACAACAGGAGTTGTCTCTCTCTGGTTCATTTTGAGACACAACCCTCTCTCTTCTCCATATGCAAACTGGCCGGACCACAATAGTCATAGAGCGCACACGTGATTAAATGGTGCACAGGGAGCAGGAGAAATATCTGTGGTCGGTGGCTTGGCCGGAGGCCGGGGATTGAAGCAGGGGGACAGACTTTTGCTTTAATCACAGAGGGAGATAATGGCTGCCATACGCCACTGACTTTGTTTTTCCCACAATCCAGCCGTCAGGACAGCTCCTCCGTCGGCTATGGTAGTGTTCGATTCCCTTTTGCCGACTGCCCTTAAAAGGCAGAAGCAAAAGAAACCCACCCTTATCCACTTCATCATGGCTGCTGCAGGCCTGACATTTAACCATTATACGGGCAAAGCCATATGGCCTTTGGTGTTGTCATTTTTTGAGGACACAAAGACCAAATGCCAGGGCAGCAAGGCAATAAAACAATGATTTAAGTCCACATAGATAAGGAACTAAAGTTATCCTTAAGGTTCAAGAGGGACTTTAGTTTTAGACATAGTATACCTATCAATTGGGGCAGTTTTTTTATAAAGTAATATTTACAAATTGCCAAGATTTGTACAAACTATTCTTAAAAGTTCAATCAGTCACAGATTTGTGGCATAGGCACATCAGGATAAGTTTGAGATAAGTCACTTTGTCTATCTGCACAGTGTTAAGAAAAACCGAATGTATAAACCTAATGAACTGAGGTTAGCAGTTAGCATTAGTTTAGCAACAAGTCAAACTTTCTGTCCACCAGGAAACTCCATAAAATACAGAGAGTCGAGGTAGAGCAGCCGGAGGACATCAGAGGGAAAACCAGAAAATATTTACTCCCTTAAAATATGATCCAATTAACCAAGATCAGTGGTAGTGCTGTAAAGCGTTATGGCACGTCTCCCAGGAGATCCGACCTGCCAAAGTTAAACAGTATGAGAACAGGCGATTGGGTGTGCATTTACGAAGACACAACAATTCCCCACGAGAAAGCATTTGGTGCGACGGTGGTGAGGAAAAACTCCTTTTTAACAGGCAGAAACTTTGGACAGACCCTGGCTCTTGGTGGGCGGCCATCTGCCGCTGCCTGCTGGGACACAGTAGTCTATATCCACGGCGTTCCACTTCTGGGATTGCTCCGTTTCCGCCCAATGAAACTCATTTTGGTCGGATGTCCGTCACCTTTCTTCCAATCTGAGTTGTTTTGGATTTTTTTGTAAAGTTCTGAAGACTATGGTTACCTGGTCCTCAGATCTCTTCAGGGTAAATCCAGACAGCTAGCTACACTATCTTTCCAATCTGAGGACTATGGTTACCTGGTCCTCAGAGCTCTGCAGGGTAAATCCAGACAGCTAGCTAGACTATCTGTCCAATCTGAGGACTATGGTTACCTGGTCCTCAGATCTCTGCAGGGTAAATCCAGACAGCTAGCTAGACTATCTGTCCAATCTGAGTTTTCTGTTGACAACTAAAACTACTTCTGAACATACACATGTTCCACCAAAACAACTTCCTTCCTGAGACTATTCAGCAGACGCTCCGTTTTTGCGTCCGGCGCTTTTGCCCCGTCCAAAACAATAGTGATTGGTTTAAAAAAATGTCAATAAACCAGAGCACATTTCCCATTCCGGAATGCTGTGTGGACTTCCTCCACAGCGCTCCGAAGAAGGGTGTGGAAATGGGAGACTAAGGACACAGAGACACTGATATGGAGTAGTGTGATTCACAATATAATTATATCAGTTGTTATGATGATCAGCAGCTATTATAGTACCAATAAACTTAATAGATCTCTGACTAGAAATAGAAAGGATGGTCCAAAACACACTTTACTGACGGTAGAAAGTCCCAAAGGAGCACAGACGAATTTAGCTAGACCTAGCATGCACCGGTTGGTATCGCAACATCATGGATGTGTTTGAGTTGGGTCAGTGTGCGTGTTCGCCGGGTGCTAGAACTAAATCAGTGATTCATGTAGATGCAACCTTTTTTTACCAAGTACATTTAGAACACGTATAAGCTTTTTCAGCTATGAGTCGAGTTTCTGCTGCAGACACACCAGCAGCTTGCTCTCTCCTGAAGCTGCTGATCTGGCTCCTTTCTTTTGTTCCATTCTCACACAGTTCATTATGGGGGGGATTGAAAGGCCGGAGGCACTTCTGAGCATTGACTTCTCATGTTTACCTTACTAATATATGTTAAAATCTGAAAGCTTTGCCAGCTATGTACAGTTTTCTCTCAATTAATCCTTTAGACTACCTAAGAAGAAAAAAGCAGTTTTTCTAAAAATACACAATTTCTATTGGTCATATAAAATAATATACACTGAACCAGTCCGGAAAAACTGTAATTTTAGCATCGTAACATAAACTACATATAAAGTCGACAAAAACAAAATAATACTATGAAAAGACATTACTGGGTCGTCTTTCCACTTTTCCAACCATCACAACTCTAGCTTTGGTTGAAATAACCACATACTTTACCTATTTACATGTGAAAATATGTTGGCTCTATGCACGCTAAAAGTACAGCTTTTTTAAATGGAGTCTGGTGCAGGGCCTGAAGTTAACTTTTTTGACTACCAGCCAGTGTTTTTGCCTCATAAAGGTGAAATCAGGACTGACATGAACTGTGGAGGAAGTTCTGAAACAGCAGTCACATCCTCTCTAACTGCACTGCTCCGGAAGCGCAGTCTTTGATAGTTTACAACTTATTGTGTGTAGGTGGCTTTTTGATGACTCGTGGGCCTTAATCTCTTCTAATTTTAAGCTTTTAGTCTCGATTACAAAAGGACTTGACTTGGCTTTCTATGAGCCATCTTCTTGCTGTTGCCTCCAAAAAACTAATTGAAATGTAAACCCATCTAAAACTTGTTTTAATGAGTTCTTTTTTTGACATGGACAAAATTGTCCACTTAAATGTCTTCTTTGACTTTTATTTGACTCATGCTCATCTTTTTGTTGGTTGCTCGTTTCAGCCGGCCTCTTTACACCAGTGATGTGCCGCCACATTTTTAGCTAAAATCCAACAAAATGGGGGACTTCTTTGAAATGTAAAAGAACCACAGTTGCAAAAAACTTTAACAAATCACTCAATTCTCATTGGTTACCTGCCAATGTGGCAGGTAGATTGACAGCCTTATCTGCCAGTTGCTAAATTCACCCGGTCTAAAAGGTCTATCTCTGAAGGGATCCTTTCCATAATGTTGTCAGACACTTACAATATTAATCTGTTGGTGGCAAAACAAGCACTTTTGTAAAGTTAAAAACAAGCTGGACATTTGCTCTATTAACTTACATTGTAGCTTGTTTTGCCACTGTAGCGATCTGTTAAAACTGGACCAATGTCAAAGATTGTTGTTCCCATCAGTCACTTAGACACTAAAACATAGGAGAATAGGGGAAAAAAACCGTAGTTAACCCTTTAAAAGCAACCAGAAAAGCATTCTTGCCAAGCCTTGTCTGCATGCCACCATTAGATTCTTCTTTGCTCTAGTGAGTTTAACATAGATGCCTATAAAAAATATATTTTCTTGGAGATTAGTTGCATTGCAATAGTTATAAAGTTATAATGCTGCTTACTATTTTCAGCTGGCAACATATTGTACGTGTAGTTACTGCATGTACAGTGTAAATCTAATTTTATTTTAGTCAAAAGCAGAAACCAAGAAAATAGAATTTGAATGCATTGCCACCAAAACTTGCAGAATTGCCCAGACAGTAAACTCATAACTCATAAGTCCCTGGGATCAGAGCTAACAGCTTTACAGTAAACGGGAAAGTTAACACTGCTGCTGTTACTATATCATAATTCCACTAAACACACTCCAATCAGTCAACATTTGGGTGGCATCAAAATGAAAACCACTGGGATCTGATCCATCAGCCCACTACCTCAGACGCAGAGCCCCGAGGAACAGCTGCCTTGAATTATAGCTCCGCTAACAGCCGGACGGGCTACAGCCGTCGTTTTAATATCGCCCCTCTTGTTTTCATGTTGAAAAACCACATCACCGAGAGTGGTTCACCAAATACAAAGGCAGGAGTTACAGGTCTTATAAGTGAGGCTTACGCTCTGTGTCAAGTCGAAAGATGAAAAATCCTAATTTAAGGCCTTCATTTTCCTACTTCTATGTACCGCTACCTCTATCACTCATTGGTGTAGTTTTTTCTTTCATTAGTCCAAATGTACTATGCTGTATTACGACTGCAAATGAGACCAAGAAGGAAGTTATATTGCAGCTAATAAGCTTTTGTGTTTCAGAGTGTACCACAGAGTATGGGGAAGTTTAGCGATGCCAAACTTGGCTTGAAAAACAGTGAACTTAGGGCTTGGTTAAAGCTACTTACTAACATACTTGTTGCCTACTGCTTCTTATGCAAGAAAGTAATTGAACTGGGAATGTTGTGCGTACGGGAACTGGAGTCTCATGCAAAAAGTGAGACACATTGAACTGCTTTGAAGGGTGTCCAGCAAACGACAGCCATCAGCCAGTTCTGCCAAGTATCTGGCAGCTCCAGCCCGGCCCCAGCACTACCTCCACCCTGCCTAGGCCAGACCCGCACAGCAGCTCTGCAATTTTATTAATGTCATAAAGGTCTTACATTTCATTCACAATTAATTAATTAAAGGCTTTAATTTGACTAAGTGAAACATTTTGAAGCATTGTACAGGGCTTTAAGACTTTGTACTAAGGGGACAACAATTAATAGGTGGCTTGTTGAGGGATAAAACAGTGATGCGCAATGTTGGCCCACTCCACATTTGTATGGATGAAATTATGAGATGAGCGTGATGAATTACAGGCAGACGGGTGATTTAGTGGGAGAGACGCCACAGAGGGAGGTGAAAATGTGTGTGTGTGTGTGTGTGTGTGTGTGTGTGTGTGTGTGTGACACAGCCATTAGATTGGAGCCATATCAAACACATTTAAAAGTTTGATCGGTCATGTTCAGTCAGTCACTTCGCCACTTATTTATTTCTTGGAGCTGATACCACACCCCCACCCCCGACCCCCACAGACAAAATGCAGGTTGACTTTCCATTTCAGTGTGTCTGGCTGGAAGCCCTCACTCTGGGACAGCCATATCTCTTTCCTGGCACTGCCGTCCTCAGTGCTGGCTGCCAGGCTGGGACTGGCAAAACCCTAAAAAGCTGGAGCCCGATGCATCTTTTACAGTTTACAGGAATGTGTCAGCAGTAATCTCTTGGCGGCCATCTTTGGAAATTCAGACCGACACTCTAATGAAAGCATTGTGATGCTCTATGGCAGAAAGAGCCTGCTCTAATTGTATCTATTTGAAGCAGCTGTTTTCATCCGTCTCTGACTCAGCTGGGTTACAAATTCATCCCCAGTGACTTCATTGCTCGCACCGGGTGTCGATTTATTCCAAAGTTGCCATCAGTTTTTAAGTAAACAGAGGTGGCCAAGACCAAGTTTTAATCACGCTTATGTGAGCTGCCCAGAGAGGTCGTTTGATTTCAATTAGGTCAGCGTAACTTGGCTTTCTCCGCTGTCAGATAATCTCTCCCTCCACCCGGAGTCTTTCACAGCCGCTGCCAGCCAGCATTGCCAGCGCAGTGCATGAAATCAAATTTGAACGCTGACCCCTCTGGAAAATGGGAGCCGGTGAAAGGGGGGGCTTAACAGGAGTTCTAAAGGGGTGGGCGTCATGTTTTCACCCTCTATGTGCCCCAAAGAGTGGATTTAGAGCGGCGTGCTGGTAGCAGTGTAAACCAGGCTGTAGGGGAGGCGTGCATGGCACAGCGTGCTCTGAGCTTACTGCATGGATCGCTGTAATCCATCTCTGTATGGGCGCCAGAGTCTGACTGGATGGGTATACTGACGGCTACTGTTTGTGGAGACCATGAGAAGGTCCCTGCCCTCATGAGGCTTGGACTACGGTGTGTGAGAAAGTGTCTCACAAGAAATCTTGAGGGTTTTTCCAGTGAAATTCCAAAGCCAGGACTGTCTGCAGCCAGATTCTTTTTTTTTCTTCAAACCAGTCCTGGTTTGGAGGACACAGGGCAGGGGCTTTGATGTAATAATCACCTCCACACCTCATCAAACCCTTGGCTGTGATTGGCGTCTACTGGGCTGTCACGATGGCCTGCCTCACGCCACACGTTGGGGTCGCCAACCCTGTTGTTTCCAGGCCACAGGCTTCAGTTGGAGCCACGGGTCAATCGATCATTTTGATTCATGTCGGCTACCAATCACAGATCAGAGGTGGCCTGTGGCATTATAAAAGGTTGTGGCTGAAATTCATCCTGGGTTTGTTTCATCCAGAGTTCAGTCATCTCAAATCACTCTGGACCTTTTATTTGGTGCGACCAATACTTACTAGGCTATAGTGTTTATGTTTCTTCTGCAGCTTGCCAATACTTTGTACTGATAAATGTATATAATCTTTACATCTGACCACATTTCAAATATTAAGTTGCTGTGTTGCCACTGAGAATTGGTTATTGGGCTGGTCCGTTCTTAAATTGTTTTGACAAATTGGCATGAGTACTGTTTAAACCTGCAAATGACTGCAAACATGTGAGATTATTCAATGCCTTTGTCTAGCTTTCAGGTTCCTGATCACTTTTTGCTGAGTTATGCACAGTCATTACATGTTAAGCCACTCAGAAATTATATCAGTTGGCATGCTTATTGCATCCAAAATATATTGATAGCGCAAAACAAAATAGCTGATATATTGTCACTTATTCATGTTTTTCTGATTTCTATTTGGGAAACAGGACTTTTGACACTACAGTTTCCATCATGCCTTGGGTGATAAACAGGAAGTAGTCAAGCACATAATTACATACATACAGTGTCCGTAAATTCCTTTTGGTAGTTAATCAGAGCTCACTGGGACACACATCCTGTCACTCATGTAAATACAGATACAGTGTATGGCACAATCAAGTTCAGAGGATGTGTTGGAACAAATACGCAGGATAAATTGTGCAGTATTACACTTACAATCATATGGACGTCACATTCTGAAGCTTGGAGAAATAATACAATTATTAAGAATTTCCTTATTTAGGTCTACTGTATTTAAAGGAGATTACTTTATTTCATGTTGAATGATTTCTGTCTGATCACATTTTTAAGGATGGCACATATTCAATATTTAACTGGTGTGGAACAGATACACTTAAATCTGAATACCACTTTGCAGCAATTTAAAAGTGTCGGTGTAGTGTAGGCTACTCTGTGTTGGAATTTTTTTGACATGGGACGCAGTTGCCTTCGACCAGCCGTTGTGTGAACGTGCTTTGTGACAGACCCAGTGAGTTAGCTGTGAACTTACTTTAACCCTATCGTATGTTTGATATGTGTGTGTTTAAATTTGAGTGCAAGATGTTCAAGATCTGAGGCAAACCAATACTGAGCCGGCATACCAGCAAACTAATGGAAAGGTCTGAGTGTAATGCAAAGAATGGATTTCAAAAAGTAGCTCAACCCTTAAGCTTTCAGCTTCATGTGTATTTGAAAAATAAAGTATTTTATCCTAAATATAATTATTTTCTTACAACAAATATAGTTTTGTCATGTTTTATAAAAAACATTATATATATATATTAGCTGTGGGGAGCTTAATTCTTTATGACATGTGAAATGCGATACTTACACCTATGTCCTAGCAACATGTTCTATATAAAAAACCTAAGACTTACAACCTGTCTTGACTCTCCAGCAGCCCCTCAAGAACTGCTGGGATGGAAGCCCCACGGCCTAAACGATAGCTCCCACCGTGTCATTAGGGGCATATGGAGAGGACCCCATGAAAGCACTGCCAAAAAATCTCCTTGAAGATCGAGGGAAAGAAAGGCAAGGGGTATTGATCCGTCTGTCCACGGATATGATACTTAAGCCCTGGTACTGAGAGCTGGAGAGCCCCTGGATCCATATCTCAAAGACTTTAATCCTGGCCCCTCTTACAGCTGGATTGGCCTTCACCTTAACCTCCCTACAACTGCTCCAGCAGATCAGCCATGGAAATGTTATTCTTCTCACAAGCTGCTTCCCTCCTCCTCCCCTCTTTCTTTCCCGTGCTTTGTGTTCTTTGCGGTTATTAACAGGCCTGCCCTGCGTTCCCATCTGAATTAGGAGTGAGAGGTGAATTAATACCTGATCCTGGTTTTCATCATTTTCTGAAAAAAAAGTTCTTATCCTCCTTTTCTTGTAGCTGAAGTTTGAGGGGAAACTTGAGGGAAGCAACTGTTACTGGTGAGCTGGTCATGTTGGCCTGCTGCTTATTATAAGTTATATTAGCATAATTACCCTTAGCAAAATCCATCCCTGAATGCATATTGGCTGTCGCTGGTTCTTAAACTTCTTCTCAATCTGCAAATCCACCATGGAGGTATGTAGAGAAATGCTGTGTTCCAAGATGGTGCCCCATTTTTTCCAGTTCACAATATCTGGCACTATAGCTGCTAAATGCTCCACTGCAATCGAACCACAGGCATCCTCAAAGTACATATACATAATATGTAATGTTAACATTTAAATAGCACTGACCATGTATGAGCATTTAAAAGGGGCTATACTCAACATTGAGAACATTAAAAAAGCAGCATGGAAATATTTGCAATGTAAAGATATATACAGAGTAATGGCGTCCTGAGAATGAAGTCTCCATCTGTGTGCCTAATACATTGTTTACTAATGTTTTTTTGATAAGTTATGAGTTGGTAACTAGTTATCGGTTGCCTTGTTGTGGCTGGTGTTGCTTTTCCTTCAGACTCCTGCAGACTTATTAGGAAGTGAGAAACTAGTGACTCATGACTTCACTTAATTAGTGACCTCAAAATCAAAAAGATTTTGTCCAACCTGTCAACCCAAATGGAATAATAATGAATGGCTTATATTGGAGGAAGTACCAAAATGTTTTACTTTGAAAGCCATCTATCTGAGATGATGAGATTTAATTTCCCGTCTTGCAGTTTCAAGTGGTGCCATTACAAATTCAAACTTGAACATCTGGCCTATCAAGGATACTTAATACCCTTGCATGTAATCCAGCCCTGGCAAGCAGCAACTCTAATCAAATATTTACAATAAGCCAATGGCAGTTGATGCTTTCACTGAGTATTACAATTAAACGTAGCCCGTAGCGTGTACATATACAGTATAGATTCAACAGTAACACAGCATTATTCAACTTTCACTCAAAGCTTGGCTCAGACTGCCATTTCAGCATAGGAAGGGTTTATTAATTAGCCACAGATGAATTTATGGGAAAACATTTCACTTTCATTAGTGTGATTGCCTTACTAACAGTTCCTTCACAGACATGCTGTTTGCACATTATAGCTTCAGTCCCAGGGCACACACACTCTTGCTCCGGTGTTGTGTTGTGTATTGGGCGGTCTCAGACAGATGCTGGAGTATGGGCAGGAGCATTAGGAGGCGTGCCAGGGTCAATGGACCGGGGTGGCCAAATCGTATGTACAAATATGGACGGAATTAATCTTCTCTGTAATGACTCCGAGGACCAGGGAGCTTCGCATAGACCCGAGCAATAATTCCAACATCATTGAATTACGATACGGGGGCTTAATATTTACAATTTGTTTGAATATGAAGGGAACGAATGAAGAAATCTAGAACTTAGAACTGTAAATAATAAACTGTATTGATCACTGTGAGCAGCATGTAATGATAGGACACAGCAAATAAATAAAACAGACACCAGATTATAGCAGGTGGAGTTATTTAACACATCTAACAATTCCAAGTGTCGGATGTAGGATTTATTATTTATGGCACTGACCTGGGAGAATAAATAATATTGTGACTGTATGTGAATGGGATTTCACATGGTGTGCTCCTTATCCTTACAGTCATTGTAGTGCTCAGACAGGGTAATCAGTCATTCCGTTCCCAGGGCCAATGTTGAAATATTCATATGAAAGCACACTGACATGTTTATTGTTCGGGCTGATAAATACTGCCGCCATATGAGGTCATCATTAGTGGACCAGGGGTCGTAACCCCAAGCTTTCCTTGTTAGCAACTCATCTCCGTAACAACCAATGCATACCCCATGAAACTTGAACATGACCCTTAAGCATTGATGTGAGAGGTCAGAGGTCAAATAAGCAGCCATTAGAGCCACTTCCTGGTTATCTGTCAGCACACTTGCTCCCACTGACCTCTTTTTGTCCTGGGTTTCCCAATTAAGACAAGATGCAGATGGCAGCGCGAGCTCAGCTATCTCCCATCATGCCTACATGTCAGTGGTCATCAGATGATGAATGGTATTTCAAAAGGAAAATGTGACCCATGAATTATGCTAAAAGCCACTAATTAACGTCTTTGTTTGCACATATGTGCCAGCTCCTTTTCGCTTTGTGCCCTTAATGGAAAATGGCAGCAGTATCAGCTGTTTTGTCCTCCTCCAATGGGCAGCTCTCTGTTTACCGCCAGAAAGCTCTCTATTCTCAGTTGAAAGTGACTACAATTTTAGTTTTTGTTTTTAAATACTCTAAAGCTGTCATTCAGAGGGAGGGTATGGCAAACTGCTGCTGGGAACAACATTTTTTAATTTCTAAAAGTGTTTTTTTTACAGATTTAAGCCTCATGCAGTGTAAGGAACAGCTAGTTGTCCCTATCTACAAAAAGCCATAGGCTTCACTGTACAGCCTGATGTTAGTTTTTTCAGCCAAAGACAGCCTTAGTCAGATTGTTGTGAACCTGGGGCTGTATTCACTAGAAACACTCTCAGGCTGAATTGTGAGAAACTCTTAAAAAAAACTTAACTTTGGGAGTTTTTGTTGTGAAAACATTTTAGCTCTAGCAATAGTCTTGCTTGTCCAGACCTTCCTCCACAGCACTGAGGAGGAGGGTCTGGCTAGTCCACACAGCATTACGGGATTGGGAGAAAAACATGCTCTGGTTTATTGGCGTTTCTTTAACCAATCACAATCGTCTTGGGCGGCGCTAAGCAGCACACAGAGCCATAATGCGGCTGCTAAATAGTCTCAGGAAGGAACTTGTTTTGGTGGAACGTGTGTACGTTCAGAAGTAGTTTCAGTCGTCAACAGAAAACTCAGATTGGACAGATAGTCTAGCTAGCTGTCTGGATTTACCCTGCAGAGATCTGAGGACCAGGTAACCATAGTCCTCAGATTGGACAGATAGTCTAGCTAGCTGTCTGGATTTACCCTGCAGAGATCTGAGGACCAGGTAACCATAGTCCTCAGATTGGACAGATAGTCTAGCTAGCTGTCTGGATTTACCCTGCAGAGATCTGAGGACCAGGTAACCATAGTCCTCAGAAATCAGCCAAAAGACAGGGACGGACATCCGGTGGAATTTCCGGGGGGTACAGGAGCAATCCCGAAAGTGCTACATCGTGGATATAGACTACTCTAACAGTAACTCCTCAGAGAAGTAAGAGGTAAAAATACAATGGTACTGAACTCCTATTGGCGGCCATTTCATCACCATACCAATAAATGAAAACAATCCAGTAACAATGGAGATGAAATAGGCAAAATGGCATATTTCAGCACTGATCTCAGCCAAAAATGGCCAAGAGACCCCAATTTGTTTGACAGTTTATTAGGAACACATTTTCAACTGCAATACATACATAGGTATGATTGAATAGCCATCACTGGGTTATCCACTGTAATGTAGTGCATTGTGTTGGATCAACGAGAAAACCCCTGTCATTGTGTTGTTATGGCAACAGATAACCAATTAGGACATATATAAGTCTTCTTTTTGTGTTATCCTGTAATTGTGACAAAAATGAAAAATATTCATGAGAAAATAAGGCGGTTTACACTTAGCATTTGCACGTCCCTTTGAGTTTCAACTGAAAATGTATGTGCGTAGGGTAACACCAACCTCCTCTCACCTTCCAACTTATCTGTTGTCACTGTTATCTCCTCCAGCAGTCTGATGTTGCATCCTGATTATATGCCCATGGTTGACTGTATATGACTATATCCCACAGTTAAGACCTTAGCTCAAGATATTCTGAGAATTTATTGTCCAGCAGTCAGGTTTCTACAGGGCATCTGAAATCTTTGCTCTTTAACTTTGCACGACCCTGAGTGCAGAGCTTGGTTTTAAAAGCAGTTTACAGTGGAAATGAACCCCAGTGTAAACAAACTGATCATCGAGTCTTTTCTGCACAGCAGAGGGATTAGTATCCATCTGTAGGGACGGTGGGGGGAAAGTCATGTTCAAAGACGCCTGGATCAATCTGTGTTAATAAATCCTGCTTGATACAGCCAGGGGCCTCTTCCTCGATACATACTAATATCACTAATGTCCGCCCACCTTCATCTTGCCACAGCTCCACCGTTGCCATCTCCAAAATGTCCTTGTGCGTTGTCTTTTTTTTACTACTTACCAATTTGGAGGCTTTTATTGTTCTCATAGGACATTAGGCCCCTGACAATCAGAGAGATATCAATCAATAGTTTGTGATATGGCAGCGATATTGTTGTGACCGCTGATCGTCTCAACTCCAAGGACAATAGTCTGCAACAGTCTGTGTGTCTGTGTCATTCAGCTATTTGACTATTCCCAGTGGCCATTTTCAAGACATAGTCAAGTCTATGATTATTGATTCCTTTGGAAAACCTTGATTTTAATAGCCCAACATTGCAAGACATTATTATTTGTGATTTAGCGCCCTTACAGTTTTTACAGTTTCCTCTAAACCTCTGTGTTAACATGAATAGCTGTACATATGCATTTACACATGTACACATTATTCATGATCAAAAACTAGCGAGTCCACAACTTTGCTAACACAGCCAAAAATCAATATTAAATGCAACAACTAAAGACATAGAAGCTAATATTACTTACTGGTCCAACAGCAAGAAGGCCAGCTCGCTGTCTGCAGCCTTTTTATTTCACAAAGCGCTCACCAATGAACAGGGCCTGAAATTAAAACCCGACGATAATGCTGTCGATCTACATTGCCACATTGGCTGGTAGCCAATAAGTTAAATTAAGGTTAAATGAAGCCCAAAATATGTTGCAGACTAGAAATCGCTAGTATCAGCTAACGCTAGGTCAGCGGTAGGTAGTCGCTATCTAACGCTAACTAGCTAAAAGGGTTTGTGGGGACTTTGACTGGAACACTACCAAGTCGTAAGTCGTGACTTGAAGTTGTACCTTACAGGATTAAAAACTGTGTCTGGAACACAGCATAAATACACAGGTAAACGAGGGTGAAACAAGGGACAGGTGACACAAGGTGCTGGGGAACAAGTGAAGGATATCAAGGCGGGCAGACAATCACATAGGCAGGAAGAAAAACAAGCGCTGTTTTCTCAAAGTGAAGGAAGGATCCTCCGCAGCCTGAATTTCGAGGATGCTACGTCATCGAAGTCCGTGGAAGGACTGTTCCAATGTTGAGGATCCTCCAAATTCCACCAAGGACTGAGTCCTTCATTCAGAGTTCCAAGGATGCATGTGTGTATCCTTTGTGCTCCAAAATTACCCACAATCCTATGCACACGGTTTTGCCGGCTTGTTAAAAACAAAACAACAATGGCGGACGTAAGCAGAGTCAGATGTTAATGTCAACATAAAGCTAAACACTTAAATGCTGGTACAAATTGATATCATAATTAGATAGATAATGTACCTCCCGACCTAATGTTGGTTGAAATGCATTACTTGAAGCCTAACACAGAGTTTTGAGAATCCAGCTGCTGGCGTGGGAATGACAGAAGCACTATTCTTCCTCTTACAGTGTAGCACCAAAATGATTTTGAAACTGTTATCTTAAGGTAAAATAGTAATGCAATGTTGCTTAAAGCACGGTTCATTTGCCATGACCATGTCATGTTCCCCTATGCTTAACCATGTCATAGTTGTCATGTGTAGATATTTTAAAAAGAATGAATTTTTAAAAACGTAACCAGGCTTTGTCCAAACCCAAAACAGAGACAGACACCAAATATGTGAGGCTGAAATGTGTATACAATGGTCACCGTCTTCATTGGTGGTGCAGTAGATGGATTGTTGTAGCCATGGAGTCTTATGACAGAAGAAATAACACAATCTTTGGAACAAGCTAATAAGAGAGGAAGAAGACAATGGTAACATTAAAACTACACAAGGGGAACAAAAAGGGAAAACTGTATCAAAGGGGTTAAAGGTTGAATGAAAGGGTAAAAAAGCATCTTATCTTTATGCATGTCTAGCATGTACTTTTGTGGGCATGCACCTGTGTTCCCATTTCAGTGAGGAGCAGCTTGCTTGTGTTCATGTCTTCCTGTCTGTGTACACATGTACAATTTAAATGCATTACCAACATTAGTGTTGGCTGCTCTGTATCCATGAAACGCTGTGTGTGTCAAAACACTTCCAGCCCCCTATAGTGCCTGCATGCATGTTTGTCATCTGTATGCATGTGTGTGTGTGTGTGTGTGTAAGGTTCACCCTCAGGCTGTAAGTCCCTTGTCTTGTCTCCCCCATTCTGTATTTCCATGCAGACCCCCTCCCAGACATGACCCCTGGTGACCCTCACTATGCACATCAAAATAGGACGGAGAGGTGGGTGGAGGTGTGGGTCGCCAGGGATCCATGTCTCTCCAGCCTCTGTGATGTGTGTGAACGTAGAGTGAGGGGGGGGTTAAATTGCGGTGCATATGCTGTGGCTGGGTAATGGCCTGGGGCTCTCTCTCTCTCTCTCTCTCTCTCTCTCTCTTTCTCTCCCCAGCCGCAGCCAGAACAAATGAACAATTCATCATCAGCAGTTGTCCTCCGGCCCCAGACCCAGGTGATTACAAGACAACTGCCCTCATCCTCTGTATAACGGCAGCCATTCATGGCTGAGGGGGGTGGACATGGAGTAGAAATGTGTTAGGGATTAGAAGGTTGCTGGTTCAAACCCCAAATGTGGATGGGGAAATGTGCTGGCTACCAGGAATTGAATGATTATCACTTACCTTGTGCCCAGAAAACACAGTGGAGCAGCGCACTGGTGAAGTGTGGTGTGTTATTGGGAGTAATTTCATGCTGTTTCTCAAAAGTCATGTCCTCAGAGACTGAGATCCAGGTTTGCACACTGTCATAATTCAACATGAACAGAATAGTGTCTTTTGCCCAGCAAGTACTTGGACTTAGGGAAAAGGACAGTTCAGGTGTTAATAACATTTTAAGGTGTTTCCATTTTTGCACTGAATTGCACAACATTCAAGTTAACATTTGCAAACAAAGTTTGCTAGTTAAAATAGGTATCCATCTACTAATGTGTCCCTGAGCAAGACACTTAAGCCCTAGTTGCTCCACAGGCGTGCGACCTCTGACAAATAGCAATTCTGAGTCGCTAGCGTCGGCTAAATACATGTAATGTAATGTAATATTGCACAAGTTGTAATAGTGTGTATGTGCCAGTAGAAAGCAACATATCAAACTATAATAAGGCAACAACGAGGCTATCAAAACATCGCAATAATGCTCCAGATGTACATAAATGCCAGACGACTTTTTTCTTTCTAAAAGAGCTGTTTTATTTCAACTACGTCAATTAAATTTCTAAAAGTTTCTCGTCTCCCATTTTGTCCAATTAAATCTGTCTTTGTTGACTTTCACCATGTCTGCAAAGAAAGACAAAATACATGGCGGAAATGAATAAAACAATCATAAAACGACCTAAAACATAATTGCAATTCATTATTTTTTCGGCAAATAACGTTTCCATCAGCGTTTATCGCATAAGCCTTAATGATTAAGAGAAAATCCAAAGAGATTGAACATACAAACGTTACATTGAGGAAAATAAGTATTTGAATACCCTGCTATTCTGCAAGTTCTCCCACTTAGAAATCATGGAGGGGTCTGAAATTGTCATCGTAGGTGCATGTCCACTGGGAGAGACATAATCTAAAAAAAAATCCAGAAATCACAATGTATGATTTTTTAACTATTTATTTGTATGATACAGCTGCAAATAAGTATTTGAATACCTGAGAAAATCAATGTTAATATTTGGTACAGTAGCCTTTGTTTGCAGTTCCAGAGGTCAAACGTTTCCTGTAGTTCTTCACCAGGTTTGACACACTGCAGAAGGGATTTTGGCCCACACCTCCACACAGATCTTTTCTAGATCAGTCAGTCAGCTCCCTCCAAAGATTCTCTATTGGGTTTAGGTCTGGAGACTGGCTAGGCCACGCCAGAACCTTGATATGCTTCTTCCAGAGCCCCTCCTTGGTTCTCCTGGCTGTGTGCTTCGGGTCATTGTCATGTTGGAAGACCCAGCCTCGACCCATCTTCAATGCTCTAACTGAGGGAAGGAGGTTGTTCCCCAAAATCTCCCAATACATGGCCCCGGTCCTCCTCTCCTTAATACAGTGCAGTCGCCCTGTCCCATGAGCAGAAAAACACCCCCAAAGCATGATGCTACCACCCCCATGCTTCACAGTAGGGATGGTGTTCTTGGGCTGGTACTCATCATTCTTCTTCCTCCAAACACGGTTAGTGGAATTATGACCAAAAAGTTCTATTTTGGTCTCATCTGACCACAGGACTTTCTCCCATGACTCCTCTGGATCATCCAAATGGTCATTGGCAAACTTAAGACGGCCTTGACATGTGCTGGTTTAAGCAGGGGAACCTTCCGTGCCATGCATGATTTCAAACCATGACGTCTTAGTGTATTACCAACAGTAACCTTGGAAACGGTGGTCCCAGTTCTTTTTAGGTCATGGACCAGCTCCTCCCGTGTAGTTCTGGGCTGATTTCTCACCTTTCTTAGGATCATTGAGACCCCACGAGGTGAGATCTTGCATGGAGCCCCAGTCCGAGAGAGATTGACAGTCATGTTTAGCTTCTTCCATTTTCTAATGATTGCTCCAACAGTGGACCTTTTTTCACCAAGCTGCTTGGACATGTCCCCGTAGCCCTTTCCAGCCTTGTGGAGGTGGACAATTTAGTCTCTAGTGTCTTTGGACAGCTCTTCGGTCTTGGCCATGTTAGTAGTTGGATTCTTACTGATTGTATGGGGTAGACAGGTGGGTTTATGCAGCTAACGACCTCAAACAGGTGCATCTAATTTAGGATAATAAATGGAGTGGAGGTGGACATTTTGAAGGCAGACTTACAGGTCTTTGAGGGTCAGAATTCTAGCTGATAGACAGGTGTTCAAATACTTATTTGCAGCTGTATCATACAAATAAATAGTTATACAATCATACATTGTGATTTCTGGAATTTTATTTTTTAGATTATGTCTCTCACAGTGGACATGCACCTATGATGACAATTTCAGACCCCTCCATGATTTCTAAGTGGGAGAACTTGCAAAATAGCAGCGTGTTCAAATACTTATTTTCTTCACTGTATGTCAATATTCACACAATTCAAACAGATTTTACTGTCTCCATAAGGCATTCAACATTACTTAATTTGCATACAAACTTGTGGACGAAAACATGGCTTAGTGTTCCCCTAAAGTACTTGTAGTCTGTTGGCTAACGTAGGCACATCCTTGTTGGTGTGTGTGTTGGACACACAGGTATGACACTATGTTGTGAAAGTTCACCTTTTCTATAAGGGCTCCCCAGTTTAGTATCAGTTCCACATTCTTACAGGGGATTCTCCTGTTAACTTAATCCATAGACTTGATTTTCTCTACAGACTAAATAAACCTGCATTTGTTATCTCCACTGCAGCCTTTGAAGCCCCCCCCAACTCAGGAAACTGTGCTGTGGCAACAGTTGGCCTTGTAGTTTAATCATCAAATAGAAATAATATCAGTTACATGGGTGTGTGGGACCCCTGCCTGAGGCTTTGATAGGTGAGAGCGTCTGCTTCATCATCTCCAGGCCAGACCTTCATGGAACTCCTACCAAACCTCCCACCCAGGGCGACACACTCACACACACACTCTGCCGTACAGGAGGACTAAGTGTGAGGCGAGTAGCAGGAAAATCTGCAGGAGAAAAGAGGGAGAAAGGGAGTCGGGAGAAAATAAAAATATGTGGAAATATGTGAAGAAAAGGCGTGAGACTGTGCTGCAGCTCCCCTATTGTTTTCTCATTAGTGAGCTGTATATGTGACTCCGGATTCAAGCTGTTTCTGTGCAAAGCAAGCACGGCACACGCACCATCAGTATGCAAGGCCTATAGAGAAAAGGAGCTTAGTGCTTATTATTGCAATAACACCTAGCAGGTGAGTTTTGAATATGCATGAAATGAATATCACACATTTCCAGTTTTATTATTATCATTTGCATTGGAGTTCAACAGTCAATCACATTCTGTAAAGTTGTGAAATCCAATATGAAATTCAACATCCATTGTACACTGGGTTTACAAAACACTGGGATTGAAGGCCAGGGAGGAGTCACGTATTGTTCCTTTATAGGGATCAGTGTGCATGTCTGCATATAGTTTGTATTACCTGCACCAGTGAAGTTCTATTTCAAAGGTGTGGAGTTTTATGTTCCCTTATGTTCACATGTCTTCACTTTTTCAGCACAAGCCGTGTTGTGTGTCATATCTGCCATCACTGAAAAGGAAACAGTGCTTTAAGTGTACATCCTGTTTGTGTGAAACATCTCACATTCCCTCAACACCACGGAATCATGTGCATGGCCGGGGCTACCACTGAGGACGTACTAATTTCATTTGTATTTCTTTTTTTGTGCATTTTTGATGGATATATACAAAACCCTAATAAAACAAAAGGCCAAATATTTTTTTGCTGTGTTTAGAAGGCTCTGAAACTGCATGTTTACCAAAAATGAATAAAGTATAATGTAACCAAAATGGGAGATTGATATGGACCTACAATTGTGCATTGTAAGTCTAAGTTGTTCTTTTAAAAAAAAAACTGCTGTTTTTAAGGTTTGGGGGAAATGGCCTGTGAAGAAGAGGGGTATTCATCATTTCAAAGTGTAAACAGTAGTGGTCAGAGAGAACAACATCGGTGACCACAACGCTAGGAATATTGTTATAACCAAGTGTGACCCACTTGTGTGTGTGGCCTCTGATACATGCTGGGTCAACCCATATATATATATATATATATATATAAAATCCCCCTCTCCCCCCTTGTGGGGTGGTATGTGTCATCCTCAAGCTCGGGTCCTCTACCAGAGGCCTGGGAGTTTGAGGGTTCTGCGCAATATCTTAGTCCTAGGACTGCACTCTTCTGGACAGAGACCTCTGATGGTTTACCTGGAATCTACTGGAGCCACTCTCCCAGTTTGGGGGTCCCAGCCCCCCCGCTGGAGCCCCTCTCCCAGTTTGGGGGTCCCAGCCACCCCCCAGTGCACCACTGTTGCTCTTACTTTCCACATCTTCTCTAGCTCCTCTTTCAGCCCTTGGTATTTCTCGAGCTTCTCGTGTTCCTTCTTCTTGATGTTGCGATCGCTTGGGATTGGCACATCTATCACTACTGCCTTCTTCTGCTGTTTGTCCATCAACACGATGTCTGGTTGGTTAGCCATCACCAGTTTATCAGTCTGGATCTTGAAGTCCCACAGGATCTTAGCTCGGTCATTCTCGACTAACTTAGGAGGTGTCTTCCATTTTGACCTTGGGACTTCCAGCCCATACCCGTGGTAGATGTTCCTGTACACTATGACAGCTACCTGGTTATGGCGTTCCATGTACGCACTTCCTGCCTGCATCTTACACCCTGCTGTTATGTGCTGTACTGTCTCAGGGGCATCCTTGCACAGTCTGCACCTGGGTTCTGCCTGGTGTGGTAGACCCCGATTGATCTATTGATCTTGTACTGAGTGCCTGTTCTTGTGCTGCCATGATTAGTGCCTCTGTGCTGTCCTTATATACATATATATATATATATATATATATATATATATATATATATATATATATATATATATATATATATATATATATACAGTGGGTACGGAAAGTATTCAGACCCCTTTAAATTTTTCACTCTTTGTTTCATTGCAGCCTTTTTCCAAAAATCAAAAAAGTTCATTTTATTTCTCAGTAATGTACACTCAGCAACCCATCTTGACAGAAAAAAAACAGAAATTTAGAAATTTTTGCATATTTATTAAAAAACAAAAACTGAAATATCACATGGTCATATGTATTCAGACCCTTTGCCGTGACCCTCATATGTAACTCAGGTGCTGTCTATTTCTTCTGATCATCCTTGAGATGGTTCTACACCTTCATTGGAGTCCAGCTGTGTTTGATTATACTGATTGGACTTGATTAGGAAAGCCACACACCTGTCTATATAAGACCTTACAGCTCACAGTGCATGTCAGAGCAAATGACAATCATGAGGTCAAAGGAACTGCCTGAAGAGCTCAGAGACAGAATTGTGGCAAGGCACAGATCTGGTCAAGGTTACAAAAAAAATTTCTGCTGCACTTAAGGTTCCTAAGAGCACAGTGGCCTCCATAATCCTCAAATGGAAGACGTTTGGGACGACCAGAACCCTTCCTAGAGCTGGCCGTCCGCCAAACTGAGCTATCGGGGAGAAGAGCCTTGGAGAGAGGGCAAAGAAGAACCCAATGGTCACTGTGGCTAAGCTCCAGAGATGCAGTCGGGAGATGGGAGAAAGTTGTAGTAAGTCAACCATCACTGCAGCAATCCACCAGTCGGGGCTTTATGGCAGAGTGGCCCGGAAGCCTCTCCTCAGTGCAAGACACATGAAAGCCCGCATGGAGTTTGCTAAAAAACACCTGAAGGACTCCAAGATGGTGATAAATAAAATCCTCTGGTCTGATGAGACCAAGATAGAACTTTTTGGCCTTAATTCTAAGCGGTATGTGTGGAGAAAACCAGGCACTGCTCATCACCTGTCCAATACAGTCTCAACAGTGAAGCATGGTGGTGGCAGCATCATGCTGTGGGGGTGTTTTTCAGCTGCAGGGACAGGACGACTGGTTGCAATCGAGGGAAAGATGAATGCGGCCAAGTACAGGGATATCCTGGACGAAAACCTTTTCCAGAGTGCTCTGGACCTCAGACTGGGCCGAAGGTTTACCTTCCAACAAGACAATGACCCTAAGCACACCGCTAAAATAACGAAGGAGTGGCTTCACAACAACTCTGTGGCTGTTCTTGAATGGCCCAGCCAGAGCCCTGACTTAAACCCAATTGAGCATCTCTGGAGAGACCTGAAAATGACTGTCCACCAACGTTTACCATCCAACCTGACAGAACTGGAGAGGATCTGCAAGGAGGAATGGCAGAGGATACCCAAATCCAGATGTGAGAAACTTGTTGCATCTTTCCCAAAACGACTCATGGCTGTATTAGATCAAAAGGGTGCTTCTACTAAATACTGAACAAAGGGTCTGAATACTTATGACCATGTGATATTTCAGTTTTTGTTTTTTAATAAATATGCAAAAATTTCTAAATTTCTGTTTTTTTCTGTCAAGATGGGTTGCTGAGTGTACATTACTGAGAAATAAAATGAACTTTTTTGATTTTTGGAAAAAGGCTGCAATGAAACAAAGAGTGAAAAATTTAAAGGGGTCTGAATACTTTCCGTACCCACTGTATATACTGTATATATATATATATATATATATATATATATATATATATATATATATGCAGAACGGACTGATAGCACTGCTCTCCTGGGGGTTGTCAACATGGATGTTGAAGTCACCAACCGTAAGAATGCAATCAAAGTCAACGTTCAGGATATTTGATACTTGACCGTAGGCATTTACCTAAAGAGCCACATATTCAGAGAAGCACGTTCAAGCAATCTTCACATAACGTTAAGGATGTGCTTGATGATCCGAACATTAGTTAAAAGGTTGTGGACAGTTATCAGGTTTTAACAGTTTATTGTATGGGCTGTGCAGACTGAGTACATTGTATTGTGGTTTGGTTTTTAATGGAGGGAGGTCAGCTTTTAAGACAACAGAGAAGGCCAGTGTGCCACGTGTTTTGTAATGAGCTCAGGCAACAGACAGTCTGACATCAGACTGACCAGCTGTTGTGATTGGTCTGATTTCTCCTCTTATTTTTTTTCAGTGGCTAGAGCTGACAGAGGAGGTAGCAGTTCATCTTCACATTCACCACATAACACACACACACATATGGACCTAAAATATATTTTTTTTAAATGCAAGTAAAATGGCATGGCAAGGCATGGCATGGCAAGGCACCTTTAAGCCTGATTTGCAGTAAGCTACATATCCAGAGCCAGGTGTTAATTTTTCCCACGTGATCCCATGATGCCTCAGTATTATAACCACCTTTGCTACATTAGTAGACATTGTTGGACGGCGGCGCTGGTCCAGCTCCTCTCTGATCTTCGGTGGTGTGAAACATGTGCGAGCATCATTAGCCGCTGACTGAGTCCATTTGAGGCCATTTAGCACCTCATGTCTGCCTGCAGCCGCTAATGTGTGTGTGTGTGTGTGTGTGTGTGTGTGTGTGTGTTTCCACCTCAGTGCTAACAGTGTAGATCTCTGGTCTCCGTGCTGCAGGGTCAGACTGCCAAAGTTTCACTGATGGAAAGGAGGGGCTGAGGGTGGGAGCATGTGTTTGTGTTTTTGTGAGTGGTGTTTTCTTGTATCTCTGTCTTTGTAAGCACCAATTATCCCTGCGTAAAAATAATGACATGAGTAAAAATGTCTGAAGTGCAGACAGTTGAGTCAGTTAGTCCTGGGCTATTTGTAGGTCAGAGGTCAGGTTTAGAGCTATGGTTGTAAGACCAGGGTTAGATATCGGCTCTTGTTGCTTGAACGCTATAACTTAGCTATACACTTCTGTAACTCAGACATTGATCCAGGAAGGGAGCTTTGGGGTGGCTGACATGGGAGTTACTGTAGTTTACATGTTTGCCTTGTCCTTAGAATAGTTGTTGATAATGAACTTGATGGTTCTATTGTATTCTATTATAGTGAGGGCCTACTAGAGTGTGTGTGGCTCTGTATCTATCTCTCTTTCCTTCTGCCACTCTGTAGATTTACCTGATGAGTGCCTAGGAAGCTACGTCTGGCTGTTACTCATGGATGGAGGGCGGCCCTCAAACATACACTGTCAACACGCAATATAAAGCCAGGAAGATGTTGGGATTTGTACATGGAAATATTAAGAGAACTGGATTCATTGCTTCAAGACAGCACCCCAGTCATTTCAAATGGAGCTCAGTGTAAATTCTATCAAGGAGACTTCAGTAACATTAGCACTCTTCTCTTATAGCTGTTTTGGGGGACTCACATTAGTGTATACCAATCCGAGTCTGGCAGACTTTGTTTTAAATCTGTCCTCTCTGCTTCTTGTCAATTGTCTTTTCAGACAAGAGTGCGACCCGCCTCCTCCCCTTCCACCCCCAGGCATCGTCAGCCTTTGTCATCGGTCTTCTGACGGCTCCCTTTTTGAGTCGCCACCACCAGTGTCAGAACTCCATCGGGGGATATATTTAAGTTTTTCTAAACTTCTAATATATACCTATATCAAGTATATACCTTTTTACGATGGAGTCTAATCTCCAAAGTTTATGTACCTTCTTACTTTGCACTTACAAATAAATGTCTGCTAAACTTCAAGCATGCATTAATGATATAAAATCATGGATGTCCTTCAATTTTCTGATGTTTCTGATTTCTGATGTTATTGTGCTGGGCTCTAAATACCTCCAAACTTCATCATCTAAGGATATAGCTACTCTGGATGGTATTGCCCTTGCCTCCAGCACTACTGTCAGAAATCTAGGAGTTATTATTGATCAGGATATATTCTTTAACGCCCATTAAAACAAACCTCAAGAACAGCCTTTTTTGACCTGTGTAACATTGCCAAAATTAGGAACATCCTGTCTCAAAACAATGCCAAAAAACTAGTCCATGCATTTGTTACTACTTTCCTCAAATAAGTCCCTTAAGACTCTCCAGCTGATGCTGTGCTTCCTAGAGTCTCTAAAAGTAGAATGGGAGCCAGAGCCTCCAGCTATCAGGCTCCTCTCCTGTGGGACCAGCTCCCAGTCTGGGTTCAGGGGCAGACACCATCACCACATTTAAGAGTAAACTTAAAACTCTCCTCTTTGATAAAGCTTATAGTTAAGGAGCGAGGAATCACATAGACCGCAGCAGTCTGCAGCTATACACCCTACCTAGGAGGGAGGGTGTATAGCTACAGATATGGCACCCCTCCTTTTCTCTGCGTCATAGTCGTCAGATTACCGATTACAGATTCTAGCCCGACTAGGCTCTTCTCTTTACCCTGTCTCTATTAGTTATGCTGTAATAGTTTTAGACTGCATCCATGTCCCATAAATGCTTGTTCTAACCTAGCTCTGGGGAGTCATTCCCCGGAGTCCTTATGTTCTTTTTCTCCTAGCATGATTCTTTGGATTAGGGAGGATCCAAAATGCATCCTGCTGCGTCCTGCTATGTCCAGCTATGCCCCGCTACTACCATTTTTTAGTCACTGTTCTATTTTCTTTGATGTGATTGTTATTGCCATTGTGCATCACACCCCCAACCGGCACCGTCAGACTCTGCCTACCAAGAGACTGGGTCTGGCCGAGGTTTCTTCCTAAAAGGGAGTTTTTCCTCGCCACTGCGCATGGTCGTATTGTCGCACCATGCTTGGGACATTATACATTAATGGGACATTACAGTCTAGAACTGTGTGGTCTAGAACTACTCTATCTGTAAAATGTCTTGAGATAAATGTTATGATTTGATACTATAACTAAAATTGAATTGAATTGAATATCTCCAACGTAGTCTCATTCAGAGCCACTTCACTCAGTAATTGGCAAGCTGTAAGTGAAATGAGACACAGTTTGAACTTTTGTCTTTTGCTCTCTTTTTTCATACACAACTATTTCTGTCACTCTTCATGTGAACAAAAGAGTGAAACACTATGAATGTATGGCTCTATATGTATGGCTCAGGTTTGGACCAAAAGGCATGACTCAGAGACCAGGCAGGTAAGGAGTTCTGTTTCACCCATGGTGTGAAACAGCCAGAGGTCAGTAACAGGCAGTATAGTAGAATAATCAAAGTTAGTTAGTAAGGGATCAAGCAAAGAGGCGGGGGAGGTCAGGTGCTGGGGAACAGAGGGAACACAGGGGTTACTGCTGGGCAGGACAGAGTCGCAGGTTCTGAAATGACAGTACATGGTATATGGTATCCATGGCAAAGAGAGCAGATAAACGTGTTGCATTAGAATCAAGGGGATGTGGTAGGGAGAGTGGTTGTGCTATACCAGACACAAGGTACAAAATGGCAGCAAAATGGCGTGAAGAGTTGCACTATGACGCTATCTATGTAATCAAAGACTGTGTAAGTGCCAGTAAGGATGTGTAAATATGTAAATTTGAACGCGTCCCATTGACGCGGGACAACCAAATGCATGTAGTGTCATTAAGCATACATAAACAAAGCAGATCTCTCTTAATACTGGACCAGTGTCAAAGATTGTTGTTCCCATCACTCACTCAGACACAAAAAACATAGGAGAATAGGGTCCAGGTTGGAAAAACCGGTAGTTTCCCTTTAAGTACAGTAGGTAGTTTAAAGAAGGATTATGGTTCGGGTTTTTAAAATGTCACAGTCACAGGCTGTGTTGTCCCATCTGGTATTTGGTCCTTACATGGAGGATGTAATACCCTGTCAGGAACTCAAACAGTTCACTCAGTTAGTGAACAAGTCAGTTGACAAGCCATCTACTCAACAGTAAATACATCAGCACAGCAGTGAGTCATTCATCCAGCCAACCCATAGCCGTAACCGAGACGCAACAAAATCAGAAAAGTCGAGTCAGTTACAACAGACCAGACAACTGGACCATGCACTACTGTTGAATGGTCATTCTGTGACATGAAGGTCACTTTTTACAGCACACAACATACCCTAAACCAGTTCTCACTGCACTGAAATTTTTGCAAAAATGCTAATTTGAAAATATGTCATGCATAATTACTAAAATAATTATACTATAATAATGAATGAACTAAGTGATGGATTCTAAACATTTAAAATGTAGCAGTAGTACCAAAAAGGTTCTGGTCAGGGGGTACTTGGCTTAAAAAGCAATTCAAAGGGGGTAAAATATTGGAAACGGTTTGAGAAACACTGCCCTAAACCAATCACACTCATTTTGCCTTAAGACCATCATGAGAGTCTCAGTGGAGGCCACAAGCTGATTTACTGTTGCTAAAATATCGACGTAGCTTACAAAAGTTAACATAACATGCTCCATAGCTGTACTGCTATGTTGAAATGCTATGTAGTGATGTACATGTAAAGCTATTGGCCAAGCACTTTAGCTAAACAGTCTAATGGAGGTGGTTTTATGCACACTAGCAAAAACAATGACCACTGTAAAAGCAATCATATTCCATATTCACTGATGGCTGGGCTGCATTACTGTAAAAATGTCACAGCAGTTATGGGCAGCATGCTGTCAACTCCAGCATTTTCTCCAGCTTCCTTTATCGTTCATCTTACCCTTTAGGTGAAAAAGAAAATTGCCGTCAGTCCACATCTTAGCGGTGTGTAAAAATGTAACCGTAATCAACATCAATGACTGCCAGACATTATTTTTTAAGGTAGAACAGAATCAGGCTTTTATTCCCTCCTCTGTTTCTCTATTCTACTTGTATCCTTCAAATCCATCCTCCTTCATCTTTGGCCATCCCGTGAGAGAGCCTGTTGTTTACCATGTAAGAGAGAAATCATATTTGGGGGGCTTATAGCCGAGGCCGAGCGCTCCCCAAGGAAGAGCCTATTACAACAGTAAAAGTGGATTAATTAGAGAGCGTCCCGGCAGAGCTGGGCTGAGAGCCTGGCTCGGTCAAAGGGGAGGCATTAATCGCCTCCTTTCACACAGGTAAAAGGCTCGGCCCCAGGGCCCCGGCGGCCCAGCCAATTAATAGGGCCGGAGGTACAAGCCCACCCCGCTACGCTACTTTATCGCTGTTTGCCCTCAAGACATTTTATGAAGAGAGCGAGCGGATAGGGTTTTTATTTCACGTTTATTAAGGCTGGGGTTTAAAGCTGCACTAGAGAGAGAGTTTTCCAGTGTGTAAACGTCCAGCTGTTTTATCTGCCTACAACACAGACATGTACACATGCTATAAAGAAGCCAAGAAAAGAAACAAATATATTAAGGATTACAAAAAAAAATACTCATAGGAAGTCAAAATTACGAGCCACTAAGTAAAAAGAGAAACTAACACAATATAAAACAAGGAAAACACTGGGGTAATCAACTTTGGTCACTTTTTTAAACTTATTTCATATATACCTGTGTAATTCTATGTGCAGTCTTAATGAACATGGCTGAGTCATAATGAACTAATAAGTCGAGGCTCAGCAGACTTAGATGTAGAGAGTCATAATTGACTCGTGATTATGATTTATTACTTTGACTTAATTACTTACTTACAAATTCACAATTTAAAAAGTCACACTTCGGACTCCGTATTACTCTAAGAGAGGCAATATTTTGACTTTCTATCTCAAATTGTGGCTTATTAAAAAATGTAAACAAACAAATAAATGCATCCATTCATTACATCATAGATTAAAAGATAGAAGACAATTTAATTTTGATGTAGTTGGTGATAATTTAGAAAAGCAGGACAACTATCCTGGTTTATGATTTTCAAACTTTGACTCAAACGACAAAAAGGATTACTAAAAATTACAAATGTATGACTTAATAGACTTAACTTGACGCCTTTCAATCATTCCTAAATTTCTTGAAATCATAAATAGATGTATTTGTCCCCATCTGTTCTTGTCCTTATCCTTTTCCTCTGTGGAAACATCAATGTCAGTATGCATTTTTCTCTTTGCTGACCAGAGTGTGATGGGAGGAGGTGGTGACAGAATTGAATTGTCCTCTTTTTCTTTATATTGATCTTCCAACTGACTATGTGCTTGTAAAGGAAATACAAAAGAAAGTCCATCAAAAGAAACAGCTAACAAGAAAAAAGGTGAAGTCATTACTACTACCTCTTGCCGAGCGGCGGGAAGGAAGACAGGCATAGAGAGAGACAGGCTGGCAGAGAGACAGGCAGACATAACAGTTCGCTGCACAGATCTAAAGCCAGTTTCAACCCTCCATGCCAGTATTCTATAAAGAAGAGAGAGAGAGAGAGAGAGAGAGAGAGTATGTGTGATGGGGGCTGCTGGAGGAATAAGAGGGTCATGGGATGAAGAGAAGTGTTTCCATATGGTGATGAAAAGCACGGATACCTGGATGAGTGCCACTAATCTCTGGCTGAGAGGTGCAGCAGTTTCACATGGTAATAGCGGTGGCATGCACGGAGGTGGGCAGGCCGGACATGAGGTCTGTGTTATCCAGCGTTCCCCGGCTGAAATGGGAAAATCAGGTTATCACCAACCACAGTGTTGATGTATTGTTGCTGCAATCTGTCCTGTAATTCATTAAAACATCACACCTACTATAGGTTAAGACTTAACTGAGAAGTAGATTGCACATCGTATTCAATTAAATCCCTTAGTGTGTGTATAGTGTGAAACAGAAGTAATCTCAGGACACTTTACAGATAGAGTAGGTCTAGACCACACTCTGTAATTCACAGAGACCCAAAGATTCCCCAAAAACCCTGAGAAAACTAAACAGATGACTGAAAAGGAGTCTCATCTGGTGTAGACAGGATGCTAGTGTTCTTGATGTGTCATATTGTTAAGGAAAGCCTAAAACCGCCAAGGTTCGCGCTCATGATCGTTAGAAAAACCCCAGCCAACTGATTAAAAATGATTTATCATCACTGCACAGGATAGCCCTCATCACACCGCTGACAATAAGACATAGTCTTGAATTGTGGAGTAAGGTCTGGCTACACGTCACATAAATTCTGGGGTATGAGGAAAAAACGCTCTGGGTTGGTTGGAATTTCCTCGAACCAATCACTGCAAAACTTGTTTTGGTGGAACATTTGCACCCCCCCAAAAGAAAACGCCACATCCAATAATAAATGAAGTTAGCTGTTGACACAATCCAGTAACGTGAGCTATCAAATTCAGCTAGATACATGGTTACTTGCCCTTACCAGTGTAACGCCGTGTGTGCTGCCCCACCAAATGCTTGCTCTTGGGGGGGGTTGTTGGGTCTCTGTTAATGTCTGAGTGTATGATTTGACACTATAAAGAAAAACTCAATCGGTCCCAAAACACTAACCCAGTAAGAGATTAAATGCCGTAAACATATTCCTTGTAAATCTTTGCAATCATTAACTGAAAGAACCAAGCAGTTACATTTTCTTTTCAACAAGCCATATTAAATGTGTAGCTTGCTAGCTCAACGGTTGTTGTTGTCGTTTCCCGTAGTGAAGCTATTGTGACAACGGCAACACAGAGACGGGAAGCTGAGGGGCCAAGCCAGAGATCAGATGGACACGAGAGATGTCAGGCGTTACCTTGGGAAGGTACTTCTGTTGATCTAGACTACATAAAGCATGACATGTTGGTAAAGGAGTGACTGAAAAACAGAATGGACAGTATATCTCAGGATCAGACCCTTCCATGTGACTGTATAAAGAGAAATAAAAATGGCCTTAGCAGGAGTTTTTTTTCATCATCAGTCTCTGGTCATCAGCCCAGCGGGCCTCTGTATAGCCTCCTCTCTCTTCCTCCAGCATCAGAAATGTCAGCAGAAAGCCCTCATCTTGTTCCTCCGCTCTGGGGGTCCCAAGTCCTTCCCTCCGCTACCCGTCCATCCTGCAGACAGCCGTAGGTTCAGGCAGCTCGTGCCTCTGCCGCCTGACTCCGCCAAGCCTCCAAATGCCATCATATAGCAGATCTGCCCCATGGGCCAGGGCAATGGTGAGGAGGACAGGGGGAAATAAAGAGGAAAAGGTGGAAGGGCACCCAGGGGCATCACATCACTTCAGTTGGGAGAAAATATTTATTTCTTTTTCTCTCCAGTTTGGACTGGCAATTCCCCCTGTATTCAAGTAACAACTATTTATGTTTATAGCAACAAGTTAAAAGTACCGAAAGCTTTTTTTCGTAGTCGGATTCATAATAAAAGCAAAATAAAGTTCTTGTACATCTGCTTGTGTTACGCCATTTATCACTTGAGAACTCTGGCCTCTTTAGTAAGAAATGAAAAGGGTTTTGTAGAACGCTTGCTTATATTTGTGACAGTATAATGGTTAAAAGAATGATCCCTCACAGGCTTCCCATCAACAAACACAGTTGCGTTGGTTGGAATGGGCGACCAAGCTAGAAGCCCCGGGGCCAGGGAAGGAGCCTTGGGTGAAAGTTTTGGTCTCAAGGAAGCCAAGCCAGACAATAACATTTGTAGTCAAACTGTCTCCAGTCAGTGATGATGACAGTGTTGGTCCACCAACATGTTCCAGGCTATTGTATGCAACACATAGTTCATGCATTGCAATGGCATGTACCATCTCTTATGATCAGGGGGACGCGTGTCCTACTGACTTCTACTAACTGACCATGTAGCACCACCATGACATTGACATTTTGATCTATTAAAAACTTTCAATTTATGATGACAACTAATGATAATCCAGCCTCACTTTGCCCTTTAGTTCATGCCTAATATTAGTTTACATCGCTGCAAAATGCTCATATTTAGTGATTCTGATACAATGTAGGTCAACAGCCAGCGTGACAAAGTAGCCGGCGGTCTCCTAATTTTGTAGGATATGATACGTTTTGGTGTGCGTACGATATCATACGGACCCGTTCATGAGAACGCGTTGAAGTTGAAACATTTTCAAGTAGGGTGTTTGGGGCATGCTGCAAAAAGTCTGAGCGTTGTGAAAAATGTGGCTGGCTGCAGCGCTTTTTCTCCAGGCATGCAGAGACACATACACTCTCCCCTCACTGGGACCAATTGACAAAAGATGCAGGAGCTCAGAAATAATTGATGTACTGTATGGAGACCATCAGCCTTATTCTATTGTAGTGTTCTCAGTTGTGAAACAGAAAATATTTCCATATACTATACATATATTTGAGTCCATAGGTATCACATGAATTCATTTAGAAAATGGGCATAGTTCCCCTTAAATGTGCATTTCTTTGAGTAGAGAAAAGTTTGGAAGAGATTTAGAAAAAGAGAAAGAGAGGCTAATCCAACATCAACAGTAAAGGGGTTTGTCATGGGAATAAACGAGATCGGATATCCCTAATACCCTGCAATATTAATGTCTAAAATGTCATTAATAAGCTGCTGAAGTGAGTGTGGCCGGGACCACACAGCTTTGAGAAAGGGCTGTCTACATGAAGGTAGCTGCCAGGCCTTGTCAGACAGGAGCGCCGGCTAATGAATGAGCAGAAAGCCACTCCAATCAATCAGCCGGGATCTCTGTGTGCCCCCGGTATAAGGTCTGGTGCGGGGTGACCAGCACTGTCAGCCCCCCCAGCCCAGCCAAGAAACCGTTGCAGCATTTCAATGAGCCACCTGGGAGAGACTGGTGTATGTGTGTGTGTGTGTGTGTTTGTGTGTGCGTGTGTCTTGTTTGCTCTGATTTTATTAAGCCCAAATGTCCATAGAAGGATGTTAAGTAAAGTTGTTTTAGTAAAGTTTAGTTTTCCTCTGAGATCATACCCAACCTGCCTTTCCATTAAAAAATGTTTTAATAAATGCTCATGCAGTACACTCTTGGGCATTCTCTATTGCTTTCAAATATGTATTCCCCCTTTTCTCAATCAATGTTATCCTTACTGAGTCAACAACAACACATACACTAGGCATGATTTACTCTTCCATGCTTTTAAATGTGCATGTGGCACCTGTTCACGTGGATGATAAATTAATGCATTTTAATGAATTTTTCATGAATTAATTCTATTAAATATAGCTCCTTGTACAGAACAAGAGGAAATTTGTCAAAAAAAATTTATTCATCACATTGATGAAGGCCAGTTTAAGTAGCTGAGTCTTCAGCTGCTGTAATTTTAAGCATCAACAGAGACTGCGGATTGTATGAGTATAGGAAACATGTTCCGCAGTGTCGGAGCTACCACTGCAACGGTCACCTTTTGTTTTTAGTCCAGCGCGAGGGACAGCCAATCAGAAGACCTGAGTGAGCTCCTGGTAACAAAGGGACGGAGCAGGGACGACTTGCTGTGCTGTCAATTCAATTCAATTGTATTTATAGTATCAAATCATAACAAAAGTTATCTCAAGATACTTTACAGATAGAGTAGGTCCAGACCACAATCTGTAATTAAATAACAGAGACTAGAAATAGTAGCTGTAGTAGTTCATGGCACTGCAGGGCGTTACAGGACGTAGCAAGACATGGAGCAGGACCACCGGGACAGCTGCAACCATGATTAAGGTGCCACCCTAATCCAAGGAAACATGCTTGGAGGAAAAAAAGAAGTTTGAATGATCATCTCTAGCTCAGATTGTGATACACCAAACCCAAAACCCTGGACTTATATAGCTCATATGTGTTTGAGCAAGATTTCTGCACATTCAAAACATATCCTTCATTTCTGTGTTCTGACAAATGAAGAATTGATTATCATGATACTTTGAGAACAAAAGTTGTAATATTACGAGAATAGAGTCACATCCTTAATCCATAAACAACCAAATAGGTTGATGTCCAATGACTACATCCTCTGCCCCCCCTCCCCCCGGATCTGTGTCCATGCTGTGGCTGACTGGTCTAGTTGCAGCCCCAACCCTCTGCAGCACCTTCCCTGCAGATATCCGCAATGCTACATCCCTGGACTTGGTTAAAAAACTCTTCAAACATCACCTGCTCCCCCGTAATTCTATAAAGTGTCCTTGGGTTTTGGGAAACACACTATCTACATAAAGGTTATTGTTATTATTAACTGATTGATTTCGGCTTCAGTTTGAGTGGGCAACAGTTCAGCCAAGTTGCTATTGCAAATATAAATATGTAAACGGAAAGACAGAGTTAAAAAGCAGCAAATATAATCCTCTAGGCATTAAGGATCTCTTTGCTCCAATAGTACATGTTGAATTGGCAAGCCACGGTCTAAAGTCAGTTTTCCAAGATCAATCAGTTGTAAGATTTACTGAACCAAGTCTTCCCAGTTGGGTCTCTGGGACTGAATCAGAGCAAAAGAGGGTCTGCGATCTATGTTGGTCTGTTTGATATGAGAGATTTTGAGAAGTCTTGGTCTGGGGCATCAACCAATTCCCTTAAACATCACAATATTAACCCGCAGCTGCCCAGTCTGGGCTGTTTTGTCCCTTGGAAGTTCTACTGCCCTGAGCCAAATGACTCGTTCAAACAGAATACTCCCTTTGATCAAAGAGCAGCACCATCCCACTGGCCAAAAATATTCTCTTACATGCTGACCTATACACTGATTAGCAAACACTTTGCCTCTTCAAAAGTCCTCTTCAGCACATTTCACTCTGTTGACTTATGAAAGGGAATACACAGTGGAAGCCCCACTCTGATTTCACCACTTCGCTGTTGGCCTAGCTTGGCCTGCAATATCAAAATACTGGACAATAGGGTCATGCACTTTGTCCTTTTAGATGTCTGATTAACCATTTTTGGACCTTCTCTTTTACTCTGAAGCCCAGATTCGCCACGAGACAAAACCATTTTAGGGAAAGTTTGCAGCGGGGTGTCTCAGCTCGACTCAAAACCAGCTGATGGGGTCACTGCGGTTAGCACTGGTTGAGTCTCAAGAGGCTGGTCAGCTGATAAAGTCAGCTATAAACTATAGAAATAAAATGATTTTATGTCAACTGGTCAAAATGGCAGAAATTTAGATGGAGGCTCAATGAGTGCCCGCAAACACGACCTATATGGTGGAGCGAGATAGAGAGTGACTGAAGAGAGCGAGCTACAAGAACAAGCCGTGAATCACATAAATAAAATGTTGTTTTTGCTGATTCATCACTAGAAATGCAACTGTGGCAAGCATCTCACTAATATTATTCACATTCATATTTAGACGCAACTCATGATAGATATATCCAACTGCAAAAAGCCTGGAAGTCGGAAGTTAGAAGGAAGTACAAAGAGTCGTTGCCACTGTCTGGTCTCATTGTGAAATGGCAGATTTGGGAACGTTTCAGAACATTGCAGACCTTACAAGTTTAAACTCCTTTCGTCTCAAATCTTGGCTTGACAGTAACCCTACTTTATGTTTTGGGCTGTTAACTGTCCACCTGGGGAACCTTTAAATGTATTATTTGTTATGATGAAGTCAAATCCATGCTGGGTTGGCTTTATGTTCCAGTAATTCCTAACCAGGGTACTTCTGCAGTTGCCTCTGGGTACATGGAAACATTGTCGAGTTGCTCAGCTAATTTGAAAAAGAAACAACTTTTAAGAGAATATGACCATATATTTGGGTTAAGAAGGGGGCAAAACAGCCAAGTAGGATTGCAAGTTGGTGTGATGCTGATCCTTAGTAAAAAGTAAAGTCCCAATGACCAGTACTCATCATTTTGTACTGGGATTAGACTCCAATTTTGAAAATAAGTACATTCTTAGAAATGTTTGTATGCTGCTCACCTCTCAATATTATGGTTAGACAAAGAGCCCCATGATATTTTAGTGTGCTATGGAAAACTTCTGTCCATTTTTCCATCAGAGGGTTCCCATGTGTTAAGAGGTACTCTTGAGAAATTGTGCAAGGGACCAGTCCCCAATAGCAATATACCTGAAAGAGGAATGGATGGTAACAACAGAGTAAGCACATTTTACTTTTGTTCTTGTTGTTCAAGAACAATCAAACGATTGTTCTTGTGTTGTGAGTTTTGTCATCTGATATCCTAATTCTAGGTATTTGTATTTTATCATTTTATTATTGTAAAAAAAATAAAAAACATATTGAAAGGAAACTGCCTGAAGTAATAGATGAACAATTAAAAAAGCCAAAGGTAATAGATAGAAATGCCCAGCTGCTGTCACTTCAAGTGCTATGACCTCATCAAATGTATACAAAATTTTTTTTTAATATTCACTGTTAGATAATTATACATCCAGTTGGTAAATTCATATTTGGAACATGATGGGGGGGGCATGCTCATCTGATAAGCCGGTGGGGGTAACACAAAAGGTTGGGAGCCATTGGTCTAGCAAAGTGCTCATTGTATTGAATCTTAACTTCTCGCCTGCGCAGTCAGCTTGTCACAAAACCAGGCCACAATCAATTGGACTCATCTGATGGCTTTAGCCTGGAGTTTAGCCTGACTTTCCTCCCAAACAAGGAAGGGCAGCTGTCAGTTTTGCTGGTGGTAAGGAGTGACCAGATCAAAGTCAACTAGTAGGCTGAGGGAGGTATGGGTGGATGAATAGATGAATGGATGGCTGATAGGGAGGCTATAGGTATGGGAATCGTTGAGATCCCCTGTTGATGGAGTTGTTGTTGTTGTTGTGTTGGTTGTGTATCAGGTGGCGTTGCTGCGGCATGGCTGCTAGGACCTGACCGCTGAGCGAAGACGTCAGTCAGTGGACACTGACAGCAACGGATAAGAGCTCGGAGGGACAGAGCGGCAGATGAGAGGATGGACTTTGACCTTCCCCCTATCCGTTTAATCCACCCTACCCCCACCCCCACCCATTCCTGTTTCCCAAAAACAACACAAAGTGATTGGTGAGTCACTACGGGTCTTTGCCCACAGTGCTTTGCATGGAAGATACAGTGGCCTGATGGGTGGCAAGCTGTGGTCTCTGTCCTTCAGAGAACAAATAGATGAGACAACACAGCACATGTAGGGAAACAGATGGAGAGGACAACCAAATATTACTGCTGATATGTTGGAGAGTAACAAAGGGATGCATATACTTAGGGAATAACAATTGGACACATAGCCAGCAATAGACCACCTTTACACTTCATTGTTATTAGTGGTCTTCTTACATTAAGTCATAACTTACAATGTGTCCGTTTTAGGTAGTTTATCAGCAATAACCAACATTGTGAAAAAAGAAGGGTGTCAACTTTATAAAGTGCCCTTAATCAACATAAAGTCCTGTCATTGTAAACAAAACCTACTGTTTTAGAGGAAGTCAAACACAACAAAACACATTAGACCCTGGGTAGTGGTACTGGGAGGGGGCAGGGTTCGTTTGTTTTGGACTGAAGGAAGCAAAGCAAAGTTATTCATATACTTATTTATATATTGGAACAACATAGTCTACCAGTAGTAGGGCGCACATGTTGTGATGGCAGTAGACAAGAAAAGCTGAGAAAATGTCATAAGTGGAAAGGATTTTTTCTTGGGTGTGCTGGGAATGTGCAAAGTATTTTTAGTATTTTTGTTAGAGAAAAGGTCAAGGGATCACCAAAATGATTTCAATTCAGTGGTTAATTAACTTTGATAAGCCCACTGCTAATAAAAAAAGCATTACAGAATGTAACACTATGTGGCCATATGTGACCATTTAACAGATTACTGACATGGGAAAAAGAGAAAGAAGAAACTGTGTAATCATTCTTGCATCTAGTGGTGAAGCAGATGTGTGACCTACACAGTAGATGCTAGCTGGGGCAGGGCCTCCCAAACACAATCCATAATCCCTGGCCCTGATCGCAAGAGGCCTGGTGGGCCAGGCTCCTAATGGGATCCAGATTTGGGCAAGTGTCACCGTGGAATTCAACGGAGGGGGGAAACCGAGGAGGCTGGCTTCATCTTCTGCCAAGTCCAGCAGCTTAGTAGTGTCAAGTCAGCAGAACTCTGCAGACGCTGCAGCTCCGTCCAAACCCACTCCTGGTTCTGTAGCCCGGGGTGGTCCCATTCTTTACAAAATCTCTGATGCAGGGCTCCTCAAATGCCCCCTGGCGTTAGATCGATTACTGTGTGAACCCCACCCACAACTTGATCGGTAATCACATGAAGAACTGACCTTGGGTCTTTAATCATTAATAATAATGAATCATTAATTCAGAGGAAAGATGAGAACACTGACGGTATTGATACTTATTACATCTTGTCTTATCTTATCTTGTCTCTTCACATAAATCCCCAGCTGAATGCAACATGCTCACACCCCCTTTCTGGGGCTTGTTGACAGGCATGCTGGGAGATGTAGGAAGTAGGAGTTGAGGCCTATTGAGCAACTCCTAATCCTAAAGACAACGCTCAATCACAGAATGACTCCTTGAATGCACTGACTACCACAGATTGATGCCACTCGAACAGTTTCAGACTATTTGAGAGAGTTCAAATCAGCTTCTGCTTATCTCTCTGGTGTTCGCATACCTCTTTTCATCAATCAAATTAATTATGCCGACTGTCACAAGTAACGCACTTGCTTCCTGTAGAAGAAATAACAGGAATTAGACAAACTGTGACACGGCCCCAGATTCATATTTTGAGGACACACTTAGCTAATTACTTTCCTTCCAACTTTGAAAGACTAGATATGGTGTTGCACAAGGCTGCTGTCGCTTACATTGACTACATTGTAGGGAGCTGATTCAATGCCTTTCACTTTTCTTCACAAATGTACGCCGGGCCTCAAACTGTAATTGTGTTGCGTCTGTCAGGAGGTAACAGACGAGATGAGGACAACTACAAGAAGAGAGGCATTCAGAAAACATGGCAGCTGTCTCTGTCTGAGGTTGTGTAGATGTGCTGAACATAAGTGTGTGTCGCGCTACAGGAAGGAAAGCAGGAACACTTCCTACTCTGCTACACCGGCCTCATTTAGAAGGTCGACCAGAGCTTTACCAGAGAGCAGGAAGAAATGCATAATGCTCACATCTTTGCCATCTCAGAGGGTGTTTGAGTAAGTACTGCTGTCCGAGAGCCAGCTTTGGCCTCCAACCACTGGATTCACCGCTAACATTGACTTATTACCACTAGTTTTACACTTTCTCAATTTATATGAAATTATACCTCACACTTTTTCAATACCTCGTCACAATTGAGTGGGAAATCACACAGTGTCAAAGTTCAGTGAGGAGACTGTTTAGAAACCATTTTTAAATGCTATGAAATTTAATAAAACACCCCAAATTCTATGAAAGTTACTTGGGAGGAGCGACAATCAGTCATGTATAAAGTACTTGAAAGCAATACTTGAAAAGTACAAGTAATCTTACCAGAAAATGAGTTTGGTAGAAGTTAAAGTCTCCTTTTAGAATATTACTTGAGTAAAAGTCTAAAAGTATCTGATGTTTACTGTAGTATCAAATGTAATTTTTGTATTAGAAGTATTAGAAGTAAAAGTTAAAAAACTTTGATTATGAACTTTATGGCCAAAGGTGTGTAACGTTATCTTCATCAAGATCAGTTTAACAACTACAATCTATGAGAATATGAGAATATTTCATACATAGTGTAGCTAAGAGAGAAAAAGACTGCAGGAAAGGAAATGTCAAAAACAAATGTGACATCTACCGCGATGGGCCAGTATTTTAATAAACAACAATCACTTATGAAAATTGTCTTATTTCATTTGCATTAATTGCTGACACTACTTAAGCTGAACTATTCAATATCCAAAATGATTGTGTGGTAGTGACTAACCCACAGAGAATCATCAGCACCTCTGCAGGTCCCTAACCTCTGCACAGCGTTTCAGCATCTTTTCACTTGATTGGTTTGGTTTTATGGCTGCAAACGAGTCCCGCGGCTTTTATCCTTGTTTTCAAGCGGCAGCACACAGCTGTTTTCAATAAAAAAGAAAGAATTGAAATAAAAACTTAGATAAGCCACTGTACCTGTGCCTGCACAGTAGTAAACAGACAGCCACGAGTCTAGCTGGTGAACATAGCGGAGCATTTAGCAGCTAGCGAGACAGGTATTTTCCTCAGGAGTTGGTGGAGACCAAAACAAAGCAAAATATAACTGCAAGCAGTTGTAACGGGGTCCAAGCCTCCCCTCGCAAGTCGGCCCCCACGACCCGGGGAGCACTCGAAAGCGGAAACCAAAGCGATACGGCAGGGGAGGCAAACATTGGAAATATCTGGTCTCCTAGGCTGGATACAAAACCTTGATAAAATGGCCCTAAAATGTCTACGTTGATTATACCGCCCCCTAATGGCCTATCTTTACCAAATTTGGTACAGAGCCTCGGGCAGTCTGCCAAACAATTGTTACAGGTTTGGTGTCGATAGCATTTACTATGGCAGAGATATTGCAATTGCAAATTTCCCATTTAAGTGCATTGACTTTGTCGACAAAACCAACAAACGTTGATTATAGCGCCCCATAATGGCCAATCTTTACAAAATTCGGAAGGGATCATCGGGTTGGCATGTTCAATAATGTCCACAAGTTATATGTTGATTTCTTTTAATTTGACGGAGATATGATATGATATGTGTTTAGCAGCTTAATACAGAAAATTAGTTTGGTCGTCAAATGTGCACACGTGAACGTAGCAAAATGTATACAACTTTTTGTCAGGGCCATCTGGAGATGCGATATACCACGTTTCGTGCAGATCTGTCGCACGGCCTAGGACGAGTTCGAAAAAGTTGGTTTCACACTTGTCGTGATATTGCAAAATGAATTGTGAGCGGAAATGGGCGTGGACTATATCGTGTGACTCGGATTAAATCAGTGAACACGTGGATGTGAATATATTTAATCTGGGATGTATATTGTGGGAGTTACAGGCAAAAACATGTTTGATGACATTTTAGCGCCACCTAGTGGCCAATTTGCTTGAAAAATGTTTTACCATTCTGGAGGGCGGACTATAAGCCGCTACTTTTTTCCCACACTTTGAACACTGCGGCCTGTACTACGACGCGGCTAATGCATTTTTTTTTTTTTTTTTTTTTATGCCGCCAAAAACATTTTGCCTCGTAACAGTAGACCAATAAAATTGAGGAGTAGTTCACGGAGGTCCAATGAAATTATGCGATAAATTAAGCGCACTTTCACAATTACATTATTGTAAATTGGTTATTTGTACTCACCCTCATCAAAATGGAAAACGCTCAAAGAAAAACATATGATGTAGCTTTTAAGTTAAAGGCTATCAATCTGGCCGTTGAAGAAGGAAATCGAGCTGCGGCACGTAATCTTGGCATAAATGAATCGATGGTGAGACGGTGGAGACGCCAGCGTGAAGAACTGAGTCAATGCAAAAAGACGACAAAAGCTTTCAGAGGTAATCATAGCAGATGGCCCGAACTTTAAAACGTTCTTGAAGACTGGGTTAACACGCAGAGAACGGGAGGCTGCGGTGTTTCCACCGTGCAGATCAGACTGAATGCTAAAGCAATTGCCACCGAAATGAAAATCGAAGATTTTAGAGGTGGGCCATCGTGGTGTTTTAGATTTATGAGACAAAAAGGCCTGTCCGTCAGGGCACGCACGACTTTGTGTCAGCAGCTACCTCCCGACTACGAGGAAAAACTTGCTAACTTCCGCACATTCACTCAAACAAATATAGCGGAGAATTCCATCGGGCCAGATGATATCATAAATATGGATGAAGTACCTTTGACGTTTGACGTGCCTCTCACTCGGACTGTTAATAAAAGAGGTGACATGTCCATCACACTGAAAACAAGTGGCCATGAGAGAACGCATTTTACTTGTGTTCTGAGCTGTACAGCATCCGGACTAAAGCTTCCACCGATGGTGATTTTTAAGCGGCTGACAATGCCAAAGGAAAAATTCCCAAGAGAAATCGTGGTGAAAGTGATTAAGAAAGGTTGGATGATGGAGAGCCTTATGAAGGATTGGCTGAGAGAGTGCTACGCAAAGCGACCAGGGGGATTTTTTCGCAGAAAAAAAGCATTGCTCGATATGGACAGCATGAGCGCCCATATAACAGATTCAGTGAAAGCTGCCATCAAGAGTACAAACTCAATTCCAGCTGTGATTCCTGGGGGCACCACTAAGTATTTGCAGCCACTGGACATCAGCGTGAACCGGGCATTGAAAGTGGCACTGCGTGTTGAGTGGGAGGCTTGGATGACGAGCGGCGAGAAATCCTTTACCAAAACAGGCCGCATGCGAAGAGCATCTTTAACTCAAGTCTGCCAGTGGATCCTGCATGGAGCCGTGTCAAAACATCCACCATCACCAACGGGTTTCGAAAAGGCTGGACTGCTGCGTGATGAAGAGGACCGCGAGCGCTCAAGTGAGAGCGACAACGAAGAGACTGAAGTGAGGGACGAGATCCTGAGGCTGTTCACTTCGGACACTGAAGAAGACGACTTTGATGGTTTTAGTGCACAGGAGGAAGATCAAGAAGGCGGTTAATGACTTTTCCTGGTAGGCTGCAGTATATACTGCTATATATTTTTTACCAGTTAGGAGATATTGGAATGTTGTTCGTGCACTGTTCAGTAAAAAAGCATATGCAACATAATTTGTGTGTTATCGATCCGTACAGTACATATATTTAAAAGTCGGCACTGTTCAAAAAAAGCATTTGCAATATGTATTAGTTTGTTACCATACGGATTAAATTAAGTAAATAATAAGTAAAAAATCCTCCCGTGTAACTGTGTAACATGGGCCACCTGCGGCTTAAAATCTGCCTGTAGAAGTACAAAATACACTTACTGTATTCATTCAGGAGACAAATCTTACAAATTGTATTTTGCTGTAAGCACTGTATGGCAAATACCAATGATATGTGTTTGTGAGGTTTGTGTAAAGCCCCAGACAAACTGACCAGATGCAGTTGGACTGATTAGTCTCCCCCGAGTTGGACAAAATAGTTTCTCAGAACACACCGAATGGACGAGACGTAACACGTCTCCATGACTGCAGGCAGCGCTAATCTGTATTGTCGCCCAAAAATGAAAACCGGCAGCTGATTGGACGTGTGTGGGTCTGGTTTCTCTGGAAATTCAAAGCCAGACCGTCATGGCAGCTTGCTCAGAATCCAATCTCATATTTTACTAAAATAAATACCCGAAACGTGTTTCTGGAAACATTTTAAGGAGAAATCGGTCAGTTTGAAAGATTTTCCTCAGATTTTGAGAGACCAGACATCGACCAGACTCGAGTCACCAACCTCGCCAGACTGTCCCACAGCCGATTATTGGGTGGTGGGTCACTGCCCTGAAGTCTGCACGCTGAGTCAGAATCACATCACTTTGCTCCACAGACTGTACTAACATCCTCCATCCATCACCTTAATAGTGTGTGTTCATATCTCAATGAATGAGATCTGAAGACTGAGGGATTCAAACTCTGAAGCTTCGGATCATAGGGGTTGTATTTGTCTTGCACTAGCAGTGTACAAACGAGCTGTGTGTGTGTGTGTCTGTGTGTGTGTGTGTGCGTCTGTGTGTGTTTGTCCAGCCAAAGCAGCATTCCGTAGCCTTTCCACACCTCTCCTCCTCACTCCAGAGCCTCCTAATAAAGCATCAGTTAAAAAGTGAATGGATCAATTAGGCAATTTATCCAGCTAATCTTTGGCAGGGCCCACCTTTTTTGATGCTGCCAACAAAGTGACTGAGAACTTTGTTAATGCATCCAAAAAAATAAAAGGGGTTGCTTCTTGCCTCTCACTCCCAAATGATTTGGAATAATTTGCTTTTCATTCCGGAGATGGAAGGCAGCCGGGGCGCTCCGTCGCTGGCAAGCGGCATGAAAGCACTTCGCCACCAACTTTCCCCCAATATCTCCTCACTGGAATCAGCTAAATGGCTATTAGGCCAGCGCCTCCTGCCAACACGCTCTCCATAATCACAAGGAAGAAGAGGTGCTAGTTTGGATGAGGTCTTAGTGTGACAGCTGCGTGTATTTGGTTTGGCAAGTGTGTTCTGTGTGTGTGCGTACAAGCCATTAGGATGTAATGTGAGGGGTCTTTGGGGAGGCGTGCCATACGTGCTTCAGAATATGAAATTAGAGAGGAAAGTGTAAGATATTTGTAAGGTGGAGTTCTATATATGCATGCATGCATCCACAGTAATGTGAGTGCAGACACATCTTATAGAACAGGAAGCCTGTATAGGATAAAGCTTACAAAGGCCTTAAGTTCTATGAATATTACAGTTACATGTAGAGCCTGTTCTGGCAAAGGAAGTGTATGAGCTTGGGAAAACGTGGTGCTGGTGACTGGAATCAGACCTACTGTTAGAAGTAACAATAAATCCTTCAAAATCCCAATGACATGGCCTTTAAGTGGCCTTTGACAAACATGTTCGTTAATGGCTCCAAAAAAAATGAAATACTTGATGCTTAATATTCATCACATGTTGAACCTATTCCTTCATCATGTGTGAACATTGTTTGTGAAATACTCATGCATGTGAGTCACATGACATGTGATTTGGGACATTTCATGTGATCAGGTCACATGTTATTGACATGTGATTGATATGGAGATATGATACATGCACATGTGTTTTTATGACATGCAATGAAATCTTTTCACCTTCCTAATATTAATGTTTATACAGGCAGACATTTCCTTCTAAAATGGATATCATACAGAATGTTGTTTTGCTGATTTCTTTTTTTTTATGTACAAGACTTAAATGTTTTCTCAAATATGTAAAAATAAAAAAATGTGATCACAAAAAAACACTTCAATGTTCAGCTTGGGTAGCTCAACTGGAGCACCGGAGCAATCCCACAAGTGGAACGTCGAGGAAAAAGACTAGGAGTTACACAAAAATATTCTATTATCATTTCTATTAGTTTCTGTCACTTTATAATGAAGTATACTGCATTTGCCATTACTCCAGATGAAGTCATACAACCTTTAATGTGCCAACTGAGATGTTTGACCTGATGCAGACTTGACTACCACATGTGCTTTGTGGGTTTCAACAAGGCTTGAATAAAAGATATTGTTACCCTAACTGGACTTCAACTGGTTGTACAGTATGTGGTAGTTGGTGGGACTGGTGTGGTGCCCTGTTGGTTGCCTCTCTGCTCCCATTAATCCAGCTACAGTTCCTATATTTTAACTTCAGCTAACAAGAGACAGCATCTTTGATGTTAATAATGATTTTGTTAAGAATGATGAATTGGTTTACGTGTAATTGGCTGTTTGGCTGGTGAGGAGGGATTTTTTGGGACTACCAGCTGGAATGGGCTTCTCCTCTTTACCTCACGCTGCCAGAAGACACTTAACAAGCTGGCAGTAAAAATGGAAGTGGCCTGTTGAGCATGTGGGCAAACATAAAAAGCTCTGGATTCAAAGTTAATTTTTCCAGACATGATTAGGCTATTAAAACCTTGTGCCAGTGTGTGAGTATGAGTCCATGAGTGTGCCCATATGTGGCCCTGGACGGGCCCCTGTGAGAGCTCCCATGTGAATGCATATGCACAGCACAGTGTGTGCATTAGCTTGAGTCCTTATAGCTGAGTGTGTCCCCGACATGTGTGTGCCCACGTGTGCCCATGGCTCTACATACGTGTGTGCTTACTCCAACGAGATCAATTACGGCCTCTTGTTAGCCCCAGTCACTTTGTCACTTCCTTGCCATGTCAAAGCAGATATAGTGGTGGAGGGGGGGATGTTAGGGGTGGGTGTACAGACAGAACCAGATCAGTGCTTTCCAGAGAACATGTTCCTCTTTTACACAATTTGGCTCGGCTGTCAGCGGGGTTACATGCGCCCTCTCCCCTGCTCTGGCAGCAGCAGCAGTGATGACCTACAGTAAAGAAAAAGAAATTGCCTAACTTTACCTTACTGCAAACACACACACACACACACACACACACACAAACACACACACACACACACACACAAACACACACACACACACACACACACACAGACACACACACACACACACACACACACACACACACACACACACAGCCACTAGGTGGATACTGTGTGTGTGAAGCAGCCAGTGGTGTAGTCTAATGTATTGTACTGGGTTTACTGTACTGTATATTGGCCAGAATCAGCCTTTGGGGGAGGAGCCATATAATAGTGGGGGGTATGGGTATCCTCCCCCAGGGAAGTTTTGAGCATCAACGATGAATTTCTTGTATTCAGATACACTTTTATGCACTAATTTACGGTGGAAATAATGCAGTTATATAATAACAGATGACAATTCAAAATATAACCAAAATATAAGGGAAAGTATGTTATTGAGTGTCATTGGGCATTTTTAAGTGGGTATATGGAGATCCTGGAGCTTACTTAGTTGGTATACCATGTATACCTGTGTATCACGTAGACTACACCACTGGAAACTGCAAAGAGGTAAGAATAATTTCAATTTTTATGATTCCGATTTGTGTTTTTCTGCAGTATGCGTCAGAGACGTAGCAAGGTAATTAAAGTGGAATTTCTGCCACAATACTTTATTTTTGAATGATTTGACACCTATTTTGCCTTTCACAAATATTGCACCCCCCTGCGATTTAGATATTGCACTAGTTCATGTTGCGATTTCGATTCAATTGTGATTAATTGTGCAACCCTAGTGAGAATACAGTCCAAATCCTGAAACCTTCAAACGTTACGTTTTTATAGGGTTCTCTATAAAATTATCATACCTTGCCTAAAATGTGTCAACATGGTATGAACCATGTCGACACATTTTAGGCAAGGTATAATAAATCTAAAAAGTCAGATAAAAGAAAATGTATTTCCAAATGTGAGTCTCCTTTAGAGAGCTTAAGGAAAGCAGATATGAACTTAGAGTAACGGAGCACTGCAGCAGAAAGAATCAGCTCTGCAGTATCAATCTGATTAGCTGAAGACAGGGGATCCAGAGATTTTAACTCAAAACACCTTGCACGGATAAATCTGCGTTTTGACATGGACTCAATTATCGGGGGGGAGATAATCCCGGAGACCCTTTTAACCCGGAATGTTCCATGGGGGCCAAGAATAACCATGCTCCTGAGTTAGGAAATCAAAGACAGGTAATTAAAATCATAATGGTCCTGGTTAAGATGATTATCGTCGGGGCTCCAGATAAGGCAGATTTCTGCCCTTTTTAAATATTTATGGAATACGATTAGTCCGCGGGGCCAGAGCCGTGTAAAAAGATTTAAGGATGACGCAAGATCAAGAGATGGAAAATAAGCATCTTAACATGGTGAGGAAAGGAGGGTGGAAATGAAGAGGAGAGAATGATGGAGTGATCAGGTGTGTGTGTGTCTGGAGAGGAGCCAGGTGAGCGTCCCTAAGGCCAGGGCTCAGGTTTGAACAGGACTAACACAGAGGAAGAGTCTGTAGGGCAGAGAGGGATTATTATCAGGCACGAGGAGGGTGTCTCACACACACACACACACACACACACACACACACGAACACACAGCTGCATTGCTATACTCATTGTATGCATTTACTTATTTTCTACAATAGAAGTCCACAGTATATTTGTTCAATAGGTGAAAGAAACAACCAGAGTCCAAAAGGGAGAGCAAGTGAAGACAGAAAGCTAACACGGAGTTAATAGGGGGAAGACAGGCCCTGCCTCCTCCTCCTCCTCCTCCTCCTCCTCCTCAGGATATTTCACAATACGACTGACAGCTGAAAGGAAACGGCAGAAATGATCCCTGAGGTCACGTCTTGTCTGCGACCCCTGAGCTCAACAGATGCCTTCTGACGCCTCTGACACTGCTGTTAAGTACTGGGAGAACTGGGAGAGGAGTGGAGGTGTAGCTCTAAGTCATTTGTACTTCAATCAACTTGATGCAGTTAGATTTGACAACTCCATTTCAGCTACATTTTGCAGTAGATGTATCAATGGAAGATAACTGGGAGTTGCTGCTGTAGCGTACAATGTGAGCGGAAGGGAGGGAAGTCCCTCGAGCAGATGTCTCTCTCTCTGCCCTGACCAAAAGGTTGTCGTTGAATATATCCAGGGAGAGTTTTTGCTATGCAGATAAATGAAGGATTTTAATTGGAAGTAGTAAGAGTAAGTGTACAGAAGTCATTTAGCGGGGGCACAAATGCTTTTAATTGGCAAAATCACTCTATATAAAGCAGCATTTTAATTTATTACAAACTACAAGATAAGACACAAGTCTTATCTTGTAGTTTGGACCATGATTAATGTATCACCAAACTCATTGCTGAGATCTGGGAACATAGCTACAACAAGCAAGTCTTAAGTGATAATAAAAAGAAAGAGATGGGCCAAAGCCACCAGTTTAAAGATGCAGAGATTACACCACTTCATCTGGAGGCAAGACTGAAAGTCAGAGCACCCAAAATGTTGGTAAGAGTACCTTAATGCACGAGAAAATAGAGCAGCCGGTAGGTGTGTAAACTGATGGATGCTTTCAACACAGGACAGGTTAACTGGAAATAAAATGGATGTAACGCCACAAAATCTGGCGCTTACCTAAGACTAAGTGTGATAATAGAGTGTACATGAACTTACTCAAAGGGTTACCCTGTCTTATTTAAAGTGGCTCTAATGTATGTTGACCCAAATCACTGTCCTGAGGAGTAAAACACTTCCCTGAAATCAGTCCTAGCACGAGTATGACTTTAAGTCAAAGTACATTAAGTCCCTTTTAGGATAATGCGCACCATGGCTGCAGCTTATTATCAAGCTTGTTTGGGACATATGAGACACTGTTAATGGGATATATCTCTACATTTCTTTGGCCATTTGGAGAATGTCAGTTACCTGCCTTTGGGATGACATATACACCCCCACTTTTCCATAGAATCTGACTGCAAACTGACGGCTGTGTTTCTGCGAAATGATCGCCACCAAAAGAACCAGGGCGAGTATTTTAACACCTGCCTCAGGCCTATCTGATCTTAGGCTCCGTCATCCCTCCCTCCATCTATCCCTTCATCCCTCCCTCTCCAAAGCTCCTTCACGGGGCCCCCAGTGGTTTCTCTCTCCATCTGGGCCTGATGCCAAAGGCCTCACAGGCCTGTTTGAGTCAGGCTGCGGCAGCCCTGCAACGATCCCTCTCTGCAGGGAGGTGTGGCTGGAAATAGCAGAGGGAGGGTTCACAAAAACCTAAATGCACACAAAGGGCCTCGGAGGGACAGTTGTCATTGACATTATAGGCCACCTCGGCTTTATACCGGGATGTGCCAATCAAAGCCTTGTTAGTTACACTGGGTCTGGATCAAAGAGAGCCGCACATGCCTCTGAGGAAAGATGATACAGTTTGACTTTGCAGCTTCAACTCAGTTTAAAGATGTACACTCGGCCCAGCATGCATAACACACTCTGACATATGTCTGTATGTACAGCCCAGTCCCATGGCAGTTTGTGTAATGGTTATTTAATCTATTGATTCACGGTATGTACAGGGACACGATTTTCTTGTTTTTTTCGTGGGGGTGAGCACGAATTTTAAACTAATGTATTTCAATGGGATCATCTTTCATGGTAACAGCACGATCACGGTACAGAGTAGTATTTAAAAGCCAAAAATCCACACAAGGACGTTGGTTGGGGGGTGGATGGGTCAAACAACGCAGGACTGTCACCCCGGAGACCGGGGATTATGTCCCGCGTGTAGCAGTTCTTTTCTGCGTTCTTCTTGGCGTTTCATTTCCCCGTTGTTGTATGTAATACTTTGTTATTCAAATATCTGTACTTAAGTAGAATCAATCGTGCATGCTTTTGACTTTTACTTTGTTACATCTTGCAGTAATTATCTATACTTTCTACTCTCACTCATTACTGCTGCTGCTCGGTTCACATAGGGTAAATATACAACCCGTACATTTATTTTAAAAGCACTTAGAATATAGACATTAAGATTATAAATCTTTTATTTTTAATACTAAAAGTACATTTAAACTCAGTTACTTTTTACTTTTACTTAAGTAGGGTTGTCACTGTGGTACTTCTACTTTTACTAAAGTAAATATGACTCTGGTTATCTCTACTTTTACTTAAGTACTGAGATTCAGTACTACTTCCACCACTGTAAGTACCATGCTAAGTGCTTTTATATTTTGACTGTAGTCACTGGCGCTGTCAAAAGAGAAAAGAATGAATGAAAGGTCCTCACAGGTCCAAAATGCTGTACCCTCTCCAAATTGAATCCATGGGAAATCTACAGCAACCGAATCTGCTCAGATCCATTCCCACATTATTGACATACAGAGCATTAGAACAGGACCCTACCTGTCGACTGAACACAAGTCAACTGTAGGTACATGAAAACAGCCCCTAGGGGTTTTAGTTGTGTGTCTCCAGCTCCAAATTTTCTTCTTTGGTCCAACATAACAGGAAGGCTTTTCCAAATAGCTGAGAAATGCATCTTCCTCTGTAAATGGTAAAACACAACTGATCGTGTCTTGTTCACAGTATGTGAAAATTGTGTGCACGTCAATGGTTTTTGGTTTCTGTGATGTAATGTTCAGTTAACTGTTATGAGGATAGGAGGAATCCTTGAAGATGGTCTGACATCATACCATACAATCATAATATACTTACCTCACATGCAGTAGGCTGGATGTGCTGATCTGAGTGGCAAATGTGACAAGATTGCTGCTTTTCTGAAGAATTAACATGAATTCATGTAAATTTCCATACTGGAGATTATCTTGTGATGTGTCACGGTAAAATCCACCTATTGGTTTCTTTTGGCCACCTAGTGGGTGTGACATACAGTGCCTTGCGAAAGTATTCGGCCCCCTTGAACTTTTCAACCTTTTGACACATTTCAGGCTTCAAACATAAAGATATAAAATTTTAATTTTTTGTGAAGAATCACCAACAAGTGGGACACAATTGTGAAGTGGAACGAAATCTATTGGATATTTCAAACTTTTTTAGCAAATAAAAAACTGAAAAGTGGTGCGTGCAAAATGATTGGGCCCCTTTACTTTCAGTGCAGCAAACTCACTCCAGAAGTTCAGCGAGGATCTCTGAATGATCCAATGTTGTCCTAAATGACTGATGGTGATAAATAGAATCCACCTGTGTGTGAATAAGTCTCTGTATAAATGCACCTGCTCTGTGATAGTCTCAGGGTTCTGATGAAAGCGCAGAGAGCATCATGAAGACCAAGGAACACACCAGGCAGGTCCGTAATACTGTTGTGGAGAAGTTTAAAGCCGGATTTGGATACAAAAAGATTTCCCAAGCTTTAAACATCCCAAGGAGCACTGTGCAAGCGATCATTTTGAAATGGAAGGAGTATCAGACCACTGCAAATCTACCAAGACCTGGCCGTCCCTCTAAACTTTCAGCTCAGACAAGGAGAAGACTGATCAGAGATGCAGCCAAGAGGCCCATGATCACTCTGGATGAACTGCAGAGAACTACAGCTGAGGTGGGAGAGTCTGTCCATAGGACAACAATCAGTCGTACACTGCACAAATCTGGCCTTTATGGAAGAGTGGCAAGAAGAAAGCCATTTCTCAAAGATATCCATAAAAAGTCTCGTCTAAAGTTTGCCACAAGCCACGTGGGAGACACACCAAACATGTGGAAGAAGGTGCTCTGGTCAGATGAAACCAAAATCAAACTTTTTGCCCACAATGCAAAACGATATATTTGGCGTAAAAGCAACACAGCTCATCACCCTCAACACACCATCCCCACTGTCAAACATGGTGGTGGCAGCATCATGGTTTGGGCCTGCTTTTCTTCAGCAGGGACAGGGAAGATGGTTAAAATTGAGGGGAAGATGGATGCAGCCAAATACAGGACCATTCTGGATGAAAACGTGTTGGAGTCTGCAAAAGACCTGAAACTGGGACGGAGATTTATCTTCCAACAAGACAATGATCCCAAACATACAGCAAAATCTACAAAGGAATGGTTCACAAATAAACGTATCCAGGTGTTAGAATGGCCAAGTCAAAGTCCAGACCTGAATCCAATCGAGAATCTGTGGAAAGAGCTGAAAACTGCTGTTCACAAACGCTCTCCATCCAACCTCACTGAGCTCCAGCTGTTTGGCAAGGAAGAATGGGCAAGAATGTCAGTCTCTCTTGTTCAAAACTGATAGAGACATACCCCAAGCGACTTGCAGCTGTAATCGCAGCAAAAGGTGGCCCTACAAAGTATTAACGCAAGGGGGCCCAATCATTTTGCACGCCCCACTTTTCAGTTTTTTATTTGCTAAAAAAGTTTAAAATATCCAATAGATTTCGTTCCACTTCACAATTGTGTCCTACTTGCTGGTGATTCTTCACAAAAAATAAAAATGTTATATCTTTATGCTTGAAGCCTGAAATGTGTCAAGGTTGAAAAGTTCAAGGGGGCCGAATACTTTCGCAAGGCACTGTACATGCATCACAGAGATCACAAAGCAGAAGTGAAGCAGGCTGAGAGACAGTGTGATTGACGACTCTGACAGAGAATCAAGGAGAAAAGGATATGTTTCTGACTGCAAACATGACACTTCCCCACCATGTTGAGTTAATGTTCTGTCCGCGTTTTGAATGTTTACAAATGAACTTTCAACTGAGTGTTGACGCTGTTTGACACCGCAACGAGGAGCGGGCTGGCCCTCAGAGTGGAGGGAGGGAACGCCACCAACAACAAAGGTAAGCCTCCCATCCATTACCTTGGGTTAAGTTTCCTAGACACCTAGCAATTGAATCAAGTTTTCCCCCAGAGTCGTAGTTATGCCGTGACAATGAGATCACACAAATCGGGCCAGAGGCATAAAGTGGGTGGGGGGACAATGGCCCCTCCACTACTTCCTAAACCCCTATTTCCAGTTTACCAGCTAACCCTAACCTGCCTAACCCGATCTAGCACGGTTATGTTATGCTATCGACAAAATGTCCACAGAAAGATGGATGGACGGACAGACAGACAGGCAGGTGGACGGACGGATGGACGGACGTATGGGCAGGCAGACAGACAGAAAGACAGACAGAAAGACAGACAGACAAACAGGCAGGTAGACGGACAAACGGACAAACGGACGGACGGGCAGGCAGGCGGGCGGACGGACGGACGGACAGTCAGACAGACAGGCAGGTGGACGGATGGACGGACGGGCAGGCAGACAGACAGACAGACAGGCAGGTGGACGGACGGATGGGCAGGCGGGCGGACGGATGGACAGGCAGGCAGACGGACGAACAGATGGATGGGCAGGCAGGTGGACGGATGGACAGACAGGCAGGCGGACGGACCGATGGACGAATGGACGGACGGGCAGGCAGATGGACAGACAGACAGACAGACAGACATCTGGTAAAGTACTCAAATCCTCTTCTGCGGTTGTGCTGCTGCAGTAAGGTGTCTCCAAGACCACATTTTGCCATGATGACACACACAGACTCACAAAGTGAAAACAATACCAGCGTCGCTGTCACAGCTGGCAAAAATGTTATGATCTCTATAGGGATTTTGACTGGGTATTAAATAAGCATATTTTGCTTTGCCTTGTTGATTGACAGGACTGGCAGCCTTTCATCCTGACATAGTGGTAACTGGTAAAACCGGATAAACCCAAAACCAAGTTTTAAAATGTCTCTTCAGTCAGCTGTACCATATGGGATGTCACTAATGCTGTGTCCCTGTATGTTTGCAGTCAGTGATTCAAACACGCACTGCTCCTGCTTAGTGTGAAGTATTTCCCTGTTTAATCCAGCCAATGCATCGCAAGGCTTCACTCCAATTTTCTCTAAACCACAGTCTCCATGTTTTCATTCAGACCAAACACTATAGCAGCTGATTTCATTATTGAACACCACGCAGGAGGAACTAATCAGAGAAAACGGACTGACGTAGACTCAGTCTGGAACGGAAACCTACAGACACTCGACTCTGGATGGCACATGGTTGGAGACCATTGCTTTAATCTCAGTTAGGAATGTATTTCTGATACAGTAAGTACAGTCACTTTAGAGCTGGCCAAAAGTCCTCTGAGTTCAGCCTTTGTCCCTCTTCCTGGAGTCCAGATGTGATCCCAGCTGGACGTGAACATTAACCAGCCCATACTGCCTCCATGTGACACACATATCACTGGCATGCCAAAACCCTTGGCCCTGTCACACAACACACACAAACACACACACACACACTGTGGTCCAAGGGTCATCTCCTTCCTGCAGCGGTCATGTTCCAGATGGGTTACACTTCTTCCAGACCTGCCTGTCTCCATCTGAGTCCAGTGGCATTCTCATTCTCAATGGTCCTCATGCAGGAAGCAATATATTTGTATATGTTATATTTGAGGAACATACAAAAATGATTACGCCGGGCAAGATAAAGACACAGATGAACATTTTTGCTGCTGGCCAGTTTTCCATTGTAGTCGAATCACCAGAAACATTTCATGGCACCGATAGATGGCGAGCAGTCCTGCAGTAGCCAACGTTTCGGGACTGATTGGTGGGGATTGCTAAGAGAAAATGATGTTTAACCATGTATCCAGCAGATTTAAAAAGCTACTGCTACTGTATTGTGTGAACAGTTAACTTAATTTAATATTTTAGGTGGTGTTTCGTTCTCCTATTTCATGGAAACCCTGCCATGCCATGCCATGAGACAGTCGTTGCTGATATATTTTGATCTATTCAGAAGTTTTGGACTGCCCAATATTACCTCCATGTCTTTAGGCCTAAATGCAAAGTAAAATAAATATGCCTACCATATCCATTTACCTATGAAGGCTAAAGGACAGCAAATGTGTCTCACCTGTTCCATCTCTGACTTGGACAAAAGCATCCATCCCACATTTTGTCCTTTTCATCAGTCCTCTTTTTCTGCAAACTCATTATACCCTGCCTTTTCTGCGCTGTGTGTCCAGATGGCAGGGCGCCTTGCAGTCATAATGCTGTGGTAATCCCTCCTGCACATGGTGCCCTCGCTCCGGTAAACACCTCACTCCTATTGTTTCCTGGACTTCCTTCATACTCCCGGCGCCCCCGTGGTACCCCCATGGCCACGACCTGTGGAGCTGGACAGGCTTTCTCTCTCTCTACAGGTCAAAGAAAAAGCATGGTGTTGTGATGATATGCTGATGTACAATATGCTTCTGTGGGAAGGTGAAGGGTTTAAAAGCTGTTCTGAGAGTTGCAGAGGTGACGAAATGAGTGGTTTAAAAAATTGAGCTTGACAGTTGAGCAATCTGTTAATTGGATCCGAATATTATTATGGAAGAAAACTAGTGAAACAGTGAGGAAAAGCAGGCCATTGCCAGTGTCCCTAGTACCCAATATTTATAACTTAACACTTAAAATTTCTTTTACAGAGCAACAATCTTTCACCGCCCATTAAAACCCTGTCTAGTTGCTGTTTATTTGACATAGGAAGACATTCTTGCAAGTTTGATGCTAAGGAAAAAAAACTTGGAGCCCAGTATTTTGTAAGCAAATATTTCTGAACAAATGATGCTCGGCATGTCATCGGTATATTTACGATGGCTCAAAGACATGGCTGTGTGGGTCTAATTAAAAATGTGAAAGGGTTAGCAGCCTGCCGCTTGTTGCCAGCTCTTGGCAGCTCTCCTGTCAGGCAGCCAGCTGTTTAGTCCTGCCCTGAATTATTGCCAGACCCACCGCCAGGCATTGTGGGATTGGCAGGGCTGGGCAGAGAGCTATTGTGTTCAGTCACCAAAGGAAAGAGAGAAAAAAAGAAGATGGAAGACGAAGCATTCCCCTCCTTAAAGTTCCAAGGGACAGTCAGCAAGTGCTGCTGATGTGCAGAAAATAAACTAAATTGAATTAGTGTCTCTGTTATGTTATAGCTTTACAACGTTTAAATGTGATGTAAATTCACTAAAGCTATACACAATGGGAGGATTTTGCAACTGTCATAACCCATGGCTAGTGAAATCATATTTGTGTTGCGCTAATATTAAATCTACAATTATATACTCCAACATGCTCAAACATGGTTCATCATACTAGCTTTAGTCCAGTAAAGGGCCAGTGTTTCTTTGTTATAATCATCATTATAATCTTTAGTTTATAACCAACCATATATTAGCATGCGGAATACATCTGAATATAAATATACATGTGACATATGATACATAAGCAGAACTTCCCTGGAAGTAAAAAGTGAATCTGCATTACCCACCCTGTGGAGTCGAGAGGTCAGACGCCGTAGCTCAGCATGATAAAAATGAACGTCATGTATTTAGATTAATAGCAGAGAGAGTGCAGACCCAGCCCCCGTACTTGCATCTTTATTCACATTCCGAATAAACCACAGAAAATGCCATGCAGCTTTGACCATAATTCATCTAAATACTAGCTTTGCATTTTGGAAGATTAGACGAGATTCCAATCGGCAAAGTCCGGAGAGGGGTCTGGCTGCAGACTTCCACTGGGGACTCGCTTCGATTGCAGGCTCCACCGTCAAGACAGGTACAGTAACATTATGACCTTATGGGGCATATGGAACATTATTTCTATTTAACTTCCCCGCCCCATAAGGTCATAGTCTTATTGTCAACATGACCTGATGCCACTTTTCTAAGGCGGGTGACTGATTCTTGCATTTGGTCATCGTTCAAATTGCTATTAATACATGAATAACGCTAATTACTGAATGTTACGGGCAATTTTTGCCATCTATGGCTAGTTTCTGAAGTTGCATTTTATGCTGCCTTCAGGTGTGGAATTGTTATCAATACAAGTTTCCGACTTGAAAACCCCCTTAACTCATAATGTTGAGTGGGACGTTTGGGAGATTCAGAAATTTGGTGAAATTTGGGAAATTCAACCCTGTCCTGTCAACCATGATACATTTAGATGTTAGTTTTCCATCTTGAATTTCTCGTTCCAGTGTTGTTTTCTTTCCATCCCACGTCTGTTGCTGCACATGTTTTCCATTCTCAAAGTGATTATGGTCTGCAACAGTTGTGTATCTCGTTGCTTTGCTGCGGGGAGGGGCGGAAACAAAAGCAGCACACATTCACATTGTATACTGATGACACCACCATTTATATAGACGCTAATCACTCAATCAGATTGCTTTGGCACCAGAGTAAAACATAAAAAAATAATAATTAATTAATCATTACATTTATATAAGTTTTAGGACACTACTTTTCCTTCCTGGTCTCCTCAGCTTGAAGGGATTATTAGATTAGATTTTTTTATTGATCCCAATTTGGGAAATGTCAGTGCAACAGCAGCAAAATATCAGACACACTGCACACATACAGAATAATACAAGAAATAATAAATAACAAATAGGAAAAAATAAATATTCCAAAAATAAAGTTGAAAAAATACAAAGGAATGAAAAGTATATACAAGTTTGCATTAAAAATGTACAGCTATCCATCCATCCATCCATCTTCATCCGCTTATCCGGTGTCAGGTCGCGGGGGCAGCAGCTCCAGTAAGGGACCCCAAACTTCCCTTTCCCAAGCCACATCAACCAGCTCCGACTGGGGGATCCCGAGGCGTTCCCAGGCCAGGTTGGAGATATAATCTCTCCACCTAGTCCTGGGTCTTCCCCGAGGCCTCCTCCCTGCTGGACGTGCCTGGAACACCTCCCTAGGGAGGCGCCCAGGAGGCATCCTTACCAGATGCCCGAACCACCTCAACTGGCTCCTTTCGCGAAGGAGCAGCGGCTTTACTCCGAGCTCCTCTCGGATGACTGAGCTTCTCACCCTATCTCTAAGGGAGACGCCAGCCACCCTCCTGAGGAAACCCATTTTGACCGCTTGTACCCTGGATCTGGTTCTTTGGGTCATAACCCAGCCTTCATGACCATAGGTGAGGGTAGGAACGAAAATTGCCCGGTAGATCGAGAGCTTTGCCTTCTTGTTCAGCTCTCCTTCGTCACAACGGTGCGATAAACAGAATGTAATACCGCACCAGCTGCTCCGCTTCTCCGACCAATGTCACGCTCTATGGTCCCCTTACTCGCGAACAAGACCCCAAGGTACTTAAACTCCTTCACTTGGGGTAAGGACTCACTCCCCACCTGAAGAAAGCACTCCATCGGTTTCCTGCTGAGAACCATGGCCTCAGATTTAGAGGTGCTGATCCTCATCCCAGCCGCTTCACACTCGGCTGCGAACCGATCCAGTGAGTGCTGAAGGTCACAGACCGATGACGCCATCAGGACCACATCATCTGCAAAAAGCAGCAATGAGATCCCGAGCCCACCGAACTGCAACCCCTCCCCGCCCCGACTACGCCTCGATATCCTGTCCATAAATATTACAAACAGGATTGGTGACAAAGCGCAGCCCTGGCGGAGGCCAACCCTCACCTGGAACGAGTCCGACTTACTGCCGAGAACCCGGACACAGCTCTCGCTTTGGTCATACAGAGATTGGATGGCCCTGAGAAGGGACCCCCCTCACCCCATACTCCCGCAGCACCTCCCACAATTTCTCCCAGGGGACCCGGTCATACGCCTTCTCCAGATCCAGCAATGAAAACTTTGAACATTGTCCCTGTGGAGGCTGGGGGCATTGAATGTACAGCTACTTAAACAGTATTTATAAAGATGTCAGAACAACCCATGTTTGTGTAAGTTGCACTTATCTAAGACTTGTGATGAAGTTTTAAAAAGTTGTATTGGCTTGTGATCGGGAAGCTTCGGTGTCTGGCATGAGCCACACTCACTAAATGTTACTGCCATCACAACGTCAGAAATGAAAGTTTGAAAGAAAAATGATATCCACAGTGCAGCCACAATAGGAAGTGCATTTACTCTAAGCCAGGGATCTTCAACAGGGCGTCCACAAAGTCAGTGCAAGAGGGCCTCCAATGTATTGTGTAATTTATGAAAGTTTTACCAATGCATCCAACATATTATTAGCAAATATAAATCCCCACTGAGGATAGGCTTACAGGCTCAAAAAGGTTGAAGACCCCTGCTCTAGGCCTGTCAAATGTGCACTCTCTTGATCAGACAGCGCTTTATCAGAACATAGACACACGTCAAAGGGTACCAATTGTTACCTTTCCATATTTCTTTACTGAAAAAGAGAAACATGCTCAAGGGGGCTTGACAATAAAAACACATAAAACAAAAGACAGCAAACACAACTAGGGCTGGCAGCTATCGATTCTTTATTAATCAAGTATTCCACCAATTATTCAATTAATTATTGAGGAATTGGGATAAGAAATACTTAGTAAGAAAATAAATAGTAAACAGCACATAGTAAATATATTTATTATTGCTGTTTACTGAAAAAGGAAACCTGTCTTTTCTACATATACAGAAGGCAGGTTTCCTTTGGAAAAAGCAACATTTTTATAGCCAAATTCCAAGACCCTTAAAAAAAGAAAACATTTTTGGTGGCCCAAATCTTAATCTTTTTTACCCCCTTCCCCTTCTTGCCTCTGGCTCTTTGACACTGAATATGCAAAAGAGCTGTTCACTAAGATGAGGGTAAATGTGACAGTTCAAAGCTTATAGGAAGTCCATTCGGGGGAGGGGGGGCATCTTCAGAAGCCTAATACTGAGTGAGGAGAAAGAATAAAGAAGGCAGACAGCACCGGCATGGTCCAGTGACGTCATGCACGTGCATATTAAGTAGCCAAAAAACGCTTTTTAAAAAACTTTTTTTTTACATTTTTGATGCTTTTTTTCAATGTTCAACACTACGTAACACTAACTTATTAACTTGTACAGTTTTTGTTGGAATTTATGGTCAATAAACCTCATTTATAGGAAATTATACCTAATGTTTGAGTTAGAAAAGCAGAAATTAGGAATAATTTAGACTAAAATTAAAGGAATGGATGTTGATGGATAATCAGACTGGAATATGTCAACTTTTACTCAATACTATTCCAAAATCACTTCAATTTGTTTTCAAATGCTATAAAATTGAATAAGATGCCCCAAAATTAATGAAAGTAGAGATTTGTACTCAATCAATCATGTTATTTTGGGGAATTAAAAGAGTTTGCAGCTTAAAATGATTGTTTTCTCTCGCCTGTCTCTTCTCTGAGACCCCTCACTATTTTCCCTGTCTCCCTTGATTTGTAATCTGCGCCGTCTGTCCTGCGTCCACATAAGCGTCAGCCTGTTGTGCACAAAAGAAAGTGAATGCCTGGACGCCGTTCGCAGCTGTGACGCGCCCCATAAGTAATATGGATTTAGAGGTGAAAGTCAGTGATGCTACCTGATGTTGTGATCAGCTGAAACACTGTAATGTTCTGTAATCCGCCTCCTGAAACCGGCCTGATCATCTGGGTTTCAGCCTCCACCACTCCGCTCTGATCATCATGCCTCCTCCGCCCCATCTCTCCCCACGTTGTTTATGTAGAATTCATTATTCTTGCTAAGCATATAGGCCCTGAATGCATCTCACAGAGCCGAGTACTTCAAATGCTGCCGTCGCCACCTTCTCGGCATGCTCTTTAGCTCTATGTGTTTTTATTCTGGCCTCAAATTGTGCCTTTAAGTCTCAAATTTTGTGTCGATGAACAAAAATGAAACAAGGAAGCTAAAAGAGGCGGTGTGAGCCGATGACAGCTAGCAACAACAAAGATCCCCCCTTCCCACTCCTGCTTTTTCCCCTTCCTCTTCCTCTATTATCTTGTTTCTCTAAAAGGCATGCATTTGTTTGTTCTTCTTTTGTTTTGCTCTGGAGATGCGTTCTCGTCGTCCCTCCCTCCCTCCCACCCGCCCCCCTGTTCTCCTTTCCCCTCTCTCTCCCTGTTCTGCCTCATGCTCTCTCGCTTCCTTCTTTTTGTTTTCCACTACTCGGGGGCTCGTGGGCCAAAAGCTCATAATCATTTCAAAGGTCCTTTAAATATATTATAAGATTTCTGCATTGTGATAAACAACATGTCACAGGGAGAACATCAACATGGCCTCCTGTGCGCTCACACACACACACACACACACACACGCACACACTCTTAGTCAAGCACTAATGTGACCTGTGCATCTTTTTCTCTGCGTTTGTCACACACATTCCTCCTTTTGTTTCTCTTGAGTCTGGATTGAGAAGTGATCGCACTATAAAAGTGTGTATTTTTGGTCCAATCACAGAGCAAATAATAGTGAGAAAATACTTGCTACACTAAGTGAGCAGAACGAGATGAGCTATATACTAAATGTTTCATAAAAAAAAAATAGTACACATTATTTATTAAAGCCTCCGAGATGATATTTTCAATATTTTGCACTTCACTACGCAAATGCATTCATTTCAACGATCAAAGGACCAGGATCCATTGTCTCCCTTTTTGTCAGAAGGAATGCCAAACTGATTTTAAAATGTATGAATATGTTTTTATGACCAAAAGGAAGATATTTTTGGAAAATATCAGAAATGCTCCCCCAGCCTCCAAGTCTCATGGTGGCTGAGCCCGGGTCCATGCTTGATTGACAGCTGGCAGGAGCACAGGGGAACAATATCAACAACTAGCTGGAGCTTCCCAGTGTAGAACAACTTTGTGATTGTGATGCAGTTTTACAAACCAAAGTAATCCCTAAGATCTTGGAATGTGGTGGCATTGGTTTTTTTTAAGATCATTTTTTGGCCATTTTAGGCGTTTATTTAGTAAAGCTTAACCCTCGTGTTGTCTTCCCATCAAAATTGAAAATCAACACTTTTGTTAACTTTTTCTTATGTTTATGTCCCTTTTACAACACTTTTGACGCTTTTTTCAATGTTTGTCACTTTTTTTTTTTAACTTTGAACACTATGTAACACTAACTTATTAACTTTAGTTTTACAATTGTTTGTGGAATATATGGTCAATAAACCTCATTTATAGGAAATTATACCTATAGTTTGAGTTAAAAAAACAGCAATTAGGAATTATTTAGACTAAAATTACAGGAAAGTATGTCAACTTTTCCTCAATACTATTTCAAAATCACTTCAATTTGTTTTCAAATGCTATAAAATTGAATAAGACGCCCCAACAATTTATGAAAGTAGAGATTTGTACTTGGCAAAGAGCGTTGTGTGGAATCAATCATGTTATTTTGGGGAATTAAAAAGATATATAGGAAGACAGGTCAATTTGAGCCGAGGACAACATGAGGGTTAAGGGGAAGAGAGATGGAGAACGACATGCAGCAAAGGGCCAAGTTCGGAGTCGAATCCAAGCCCGCTGCGTTGAGGAGTAAAGCTCTATAAATGGGCGCCCACTCTACCAACTGAGCAATCTGGGCGCTTTGAGAGAGAGTAATCATTTTCCAAGATCTCTGTAATCACTTTGGTGAGGACAATGTATCATAGCTAATAGAAATGATTGCCAGAGCTACAAAAATAAAAGCCTACATCTGACAAACGTTCAAAATCAAGGAAGAGGAGGAGTTACCCTGCCCCTGAATGTAGTCCTGTACACACACACACACACACACACACACACACACACACACACACACGGGTAGCTGTGGACACACAAACCCTGACATCTCTTTCCCATCTCCACTCCGATTTCTAGTTATGTTGCTTGCATCTAAAGTAGAGACGTTGCTCTTTTCTATAACTCATCCACTCCTCTTTATTGTGTCGTTTGTTGCTCACAGCTTGTCAAAAATGAGGAAGAAAAAGGAAAACGGGTAAAGGATATCTTCCTTCATCTTTAATCCTGTCTTAAGGAATCAAGAAAGCACATCTGAGGTAAGATTCATCACTGGATTCAAAGAGATGTGTGGAAACAAAAGGAAGCTGTCGAAACCACACCCCGTCAACTGGAGAAATCTCTGGATAAGGCCAGGTTGCTCATCCAAAAGGCAGGGCAACAAGGTTTAGTTTTAATCATCCATCTTTGGAAAATCTATTATTATCCAGTCTTCAGTTAGATTTCTAGCTGTTGGTCCTCTGGTATGTCTGTACACTGGCAGTAAATACAGCATGTTCTGCTGAAATGTGTACATTAACCTCTTCTAACATCCATACACAGTGGATTTTCTTCCAATTCATGTCGATAAAAGGCCATGTGTAAAATATATGATGTGACTTCCAAGTATTTTCAGCCATTACCATTGAGTCTGTGAGACTCTAACATGATTAGTGAAGGCAAAGGGATTCTCTCCAGACTCACCGTTGTGTAATACATGGAGGCAGGACCACACAATTCCAACAGACCAGTGTACACACTTTATGGTGGGAACACTTTGTGTGTAACAGCCTATAACTGACATGTATTTAAATAATCAAATGACAAATACATTGTTGGTCCATGCCCTCTAAACCGACACACCCTATCAGAAGGACAGCATCATTTGGGACTTTCCAAACCATTGAAACTGTTAGGTTTACAGAGTGTAGGATATACTCACAGGCAAAAAAGGTACTCTGTGATTGGATGTTTCTGACCTAAATGCACCTTGGGAGACATGGTTAACTTCTCCAATTTTAATTTATACTATTTGTCCACAGGCTTGACTTTTTATCAAAGTTTTTATCAGAATTTATTAAAATAAGCGTTAGTCTGTTGTACTGACTACTAAACCAAAAGAAGGGTCCTTGAAGTGCTTCAACTGTCAGTCACCTAACATGGTCTGTCACTCCCCCGATGTGAGTCGAATGCAGATGTGAATTGCGCATGCAAGTAGCCTCCAAGATGCTAACAAGAGACTTCTGTAATGTCAACACAGTAAAAAGGGACCTACTTAACCAAGTTGGTTCACTGCTGGCTACAAGTTAGCATCAAACACAACAAAGGCTGTCAGTTGAATGGCGTTTTGAGCTAACGTTAGCAATCAAACAGCAATAGATAGCTAAAACATGTTTGAAATGATTTCCATCTTCTGTTATTGTTTGTAATGAGAAAAGTTTATTATTTTATGGATTTCACAAATTTCCCATTGGGTCCTGACATGGTTTTTGCAGAACATAGACAGGATCCATCTATGCGTGAAATAAGTACCACTTTTCAACCAAACATGAAAACATCAGAGATCACGTTATGTATTGATGATATAAAGCCACCTTTATGAAACAATCCACCAAAGATTAGCATATCCCTTGAATGCCTGACCTTTGGGAACTACTGTACACGCTTTTCACACTAAAGCAAAGATAGACTGTGGATGTTAATTGGAATCATTTTTGGTAAAGGTTTGCTTAACCAGCGGTGGGTTTGAAGAGCAAATGTCAACCTGGAGAGAACACGCTTTAGTTCAGCCTTCGAGGAATTCACAGAGCGCTCTGGTAGCAGTTATGTTGCGGGTTGGGCTGACACTGGAGGTGGTGCTGTCAGTATGCATGTGTGAGTGCATAAAGTCATGGTCCGCAGTCTCACCAGGCTTTGTTTTTGGAAACTACAACCGATTTTCCCTGTGGCCTCTGGGGTTCTCGCTCTCCCTTTCACACAGGCTGTACAGATGCAGACAAGTCTTCTGGGTGTTTTCAGTGGGGAATAGCAGGTCTTGTCTTCAGGTGGAGGGTGAGTCCCCGACACAAAGCAAACACTTTCATCCAGTTTGATAGCTCAAAGGAATCCACACTCTTTAAAACTTCTCTGAGGATCTATGCATTTGCAGCTACGCCAGCCGCTCTGTCTACCATGCTTGTCTTAGATTGGAATGTTTGCATGATACTGTTTGCAGTAAACACAAAGTTCAGCTGAGGCCGAATGTAGGAAGAAGAAGAAGAAGAAGAAGAAGAAGAAGAAGAAGAAGAACACGAAGAAGCAGAAGAAGAAGCACTTTATCTGTTCCTCATTGGGGAAAATAAATGTTAACACTCTGTTGTTAATCATTACACAAACAGGTCTGAAATAGACATGCATAGACATGTATTAGTGGACAGGTGTCAAAGTGACGGGACTGGACATGAACCAACCACTCCCAAGCCAAGTCCCTACAGACTGAGCAACTGCTACTGACTTTCTTGACTTTTGCTGATTTTTTTTCATGAGCCAAAGTATTGGACGAATGAGAATGTAACCTGATGATGGTGCTAGATGAAAAGTCAAACGTATACACAGATACGCTTTGAGAAACATAAATGTGTGTACAAAATGGCATGGTTATTCATGCAATAGTTGTTAAGGTTTCACTCCAGGCCAAAAAAGAAAGAGCCAGGAGGCTTCATTCTCTAGGCACCATGTATACAATCTACTAACAATCCATCCATCTGTTAACAATAGTCGACCGACCAACTATCATTGTCTGTAGCATGGCTAGAAATATGCAGTATATAACAACCATAGAAATAAAATGGATAGAAAGGCCATTGAACTGTTTCCTGTGGTCATTAGATTTGTACTCCAGCAAAATACAACAAAATACAGATTGTTAGTTGTCATTGAGACAATACACATCAGTGGGGCTGTAAACTTGGGAGATGTTCTCCCAAGTTGCAGGAAGTGAGGAAGGACCCAGCAGCAGTGGGTCAGCGGACTGCTAACGTTAGACCCAGCAGCAGTGGGCTTAGCGGACCGCTAACGTTAGACCCAGCGACAGTGGGTCAGCAGACTGCTAACGTTAGACCCAGTAACAGTGGGTCAGTAGACCGCTAGTGTTAGACCCAGCAACAGTGGGTCAGTGGACCACTAACGTTAGACCCAGCAACAGTGGGTCAGCAGACCGCTAACGTTAGACCCAGCGACAGTGGGTCAGCAGACCGCTAACGTGAGACCCAGTAACAGTGGGTCAGTAGACCGCTAGTGTTAGACCCAGCAACAGTGGGTCAGTGGACCACTAACGTTAGACCCAGCAACAGTGGGTCAGCAGACCGCTAACGTTAGACCCAGCGACAGTGGGTCAGCAGACCGCTAACGTGAGACCCAGCAGCAGCGGGTCAGTAGACCGCTAATGTTAGACCCAGCAACAGTGGGTCAGTGGACCGCTAACGTCTGCCGGTGTTAGTTGGCTAACATTAGCTTGCTAACTCCACCTTAACGTTAGCCCCTCGCCACATCGTTCACAGAAAACAAGCCTAATAAAGCTGTCGTTCGTGGCGATAGCAACATGCTTTGTGTGAATGAGGCATGAGGTTAATTTGACTCATTCATGTTGTGATGTGTTCCTCTGCAGCCTCCAACTGAGCTTGACAACGTAGATTGATTGGCATGAGCAACCTGTCTGAAAATCTCAAGCGGAGCGGAGGTATACTGTATGTCAGGAGATAACATAGACGCAGGCTAATTACTGACAACTAACATGCTAGTTAACATTAGTTATTAAACCAAAACAGCTGATGGAAGTCCAAACTGTCTGTGAGCTTCTCCTGACAATACGATGATTTGTCAACTACGCAACAGCAAGTCACTTGGTTATGACACAATCGTTTATAAAAACGTCTGCTACGTAAAAATGAATGGCGGTCAATGGAATGCTAACGGCGGGTGAGCGCTTCGTAGCATTAAAATGGCGCCATAGGGGCTACGTTAAGAGAGGAGAGGCTTACCCCTGCTGCTCTCGCTACGTTGATTTGAATGGAAATTGCCATTCTATCCTATTTATGTCTATGATAACAACACAATTTCCCACAACAGACTTAAATACAGTTCTTACTTTGAAATGTTGAGGTTTTCTTAGAGCAGCAAACTTACTACACTCACTTGCTACAATATACAACATTACAGTACAAGCAGTATATCGATGTCTGCAAGCACACTATCGTTATGCAGACATCATTCTTCTGAAGAGGTCAGATGGGACTAGGATGTCAAAAAATAGTGACAAACTTCATCAAGTGTGTGTGTGTCTGTGGGTGTGTGTAAGAGAGAGAGAAAAGAGGCCCCACTCTATTTCATTACTGCATACGATATGTCTGCGTACTATACTGTAACTCCATGCCTGAGCATGTATAGTACATATAGATAGCCCACCCCCTACACACACACATGATCCAGTGTGTGTTAGCGGTGTGTTTGCGGTGTGCAGAGGTATGCGACTGGCTGCTGGCGTGCTGTCGGCGGGTCTGCGACTTCACAGGGATTCCAGTGAAAGGTTTTAATTAGCCGCTGACTCGGTTCTTGGCAGCCGGTGTGTAGATGCTTATTGAGGACCATAAATCTGCAGCAACGAGGACAGGCCACACCCCGAGGCCCTGCAGACACCCGGCCGTCCCAGCCATCCACACCTCCCTACACCACAGACCTCCAGTGCCAGCTCTGACAGGGACACACTGCACTTTCTCCAGCTTGCACACACACTGCACATATTCATTTACACAGGGGACACATTAGAAGACTTGTTGCAAGCTGATTTTGAAATGACATTGCATCACGCTCACTCACAGTCTCTGTGTCACATTCACTGACTGACGGATTTATCACTCACTCACAGCTAGCCTCTCTGTCCTCTAGTGGTTGTGAGGTTAAGAACTGAACCAGGATCGGCCCTTTGGTTTCTCTCAGCTCCATACTGCAATTGTAGAATGACATTTTTGCATCATGCTCTAAAATTACAGTTATATGAAATAATTCTCATTTTTTTGTGATTTGTGTGGTATTATTATTTATTTCCATTCATTGGGGTAGATTTCAGGGGAAAACAACCCACAGGAAGGCAGGAAGGAATAATGTTTCAATGTGTGTGTGTGTGTGTTGCTTTCATTGTGTCCTAGGCCTAATCTCTTAATATTATTTTTTCATCTGTAAGACAAATGATTTGACAGGCCTGAGCAGGGCTCATACAGTACCAGCGGGCAGACCGATTAGTGAAATAACTTTACTGTAATGGTTGATGATGCTTTATGGTCAGGCAGCCGGTGCTACTAAATGTTTTGTTTTTTCCACCCATGAAAGCATGAATGGCGATGAAAATTCCCTGTGCATTATTCTGACAGCGTTTCAGGTGGATTTCTTCCTCCTGAGCAGACGACGAAGCTTCATCTGGCAGACTGAGGCACAGAGCCATTAGCATACTTATGAACTTTCACACTGTCTTAATTCTCAAATTAAACACCTGCCTCGTTCTGCCGCTGAGGTGTTTCTGTGCACCATCTCTCGCTCTCTCTGAGTGGTTCAGAACTTCTTTCCTCTCTCCCTCTCTTTCTCTTTCTCTCTCTGTCTCCTCTCTCATATTTTTAACTTTTCTTTGTTTTCCCCTTCCACCTTAACAGTACAAGAAAGCCAATATGTTTTCCTAATATGTATACCTTATTGAGGTTGAAACAAAGAATATGCTTCAGTCAGTAATGATATAGAACAGATAAAAGGGATTAAAATGTTCAAAATTGGTTTGTTCTTAGCATTTAATTATGGGTATGTATCAACATTGCCCATTGATTGATGTCTGTCAAGTATTTATTTCAGCACTTATTGTTATAAAACTCACAAAATTATTTTTCTGAATATCCCTGAATATCTTCTCTAACTTACAATATAATAGTTGAGCAACCTTTTTCTTACCGGTTTCTGACTTTGCTGCATTATTTTGATGAATAAGAAAAGCTGATGTGTTTTATGACTTTTGTGATATTTCATCAATATCACAAAAAAGTTGTCTCCTGCTCTTTATGCTGGTTCAATTTCATTGTACATAGACTGTCGAGAATGTCACACTCCTTTCAGTTCACTTGTCACAAATGTCAAATTTCTCTCCAGCCTTACCTCAAACATTTATACCCGCTGTCTGCCCCATGTGTATCCTGTATCTCCATGGTGACTCTACTGTATTAAAAAATACAATATGACCGATAGCTGACACTAAAGAACAAGAACAATTTGCCCCGTACTAATGATTTGTCAAAAGAAAACTTTTCTGCTGGAAGTATTTTTCGATCTTCAGTCGGCCCATGTATTTCCAACCCTGCTACATTCCCTTACTCCCTTTTTTCCAACCCTAAACATATTATATTTCCCTCTGCGATATAAAGCCCACTCTGTTTAATCATGCGCTATGCTAACGCTGTCTTTCTTTCTCTCTCTCTCTCTCCACAGCGTAAAACTCATTCACATCAGTCTATTAGATCCTTCCTAATTAAAGAAAAGGTCACTGAGAGCAGCAGAGATGCCACAGAGAAACATTGAACCATGCCATGATATAACACGAGCAAACATGACTGTACCCAGGGCTGGTACATACTTACACTACATGTTTTTTTCTGGATGCCCCAACCCAGCTGTGACCTTTGCTTTATATAGCCTAGTACATACTGTATGTCATACAGTGAAGAGCTGCAGTGTCCCATAATGAGTCTTAGCTCAAGTTTTTAGCCATGTTAGCGGTACCTGGCAATGTTGGTTTGTCCGAGTGGGTAAGCCAGCATCCACAAAGTGTAACCCCTATGAAACAAGCCATCACACGCCGTTAGCATTGACTGCCATTCATTTTGGCGTCACTTTGACAGCGAATAACGTTACATCTGAAGCGTTTAAAGACTTGTCCGTTGTTTAGCTGTACTTTGTGTTTAGTGCTAGTTTGCAAATGTTAGCATGCTAAACTAAGATGGTAAAAACGGTAACTTCTAGACAAGACCGACCCTTCAATAGCATTCACACGCTACTATTGGCCTGACGTCCATGCAAGGTAATGTACCCCGATGTGTTCAGGTCCCCTAACCAGCAGACACACAGACAGACAGACAGACAGACAGACAGACAGACAGATAGACAGACAGACAGACAGATAGATAGATAGACAGACAGACAGACAGGCAGATATATAGAGGGGCAGACAGACAGTCAAACAGACAGACAGGACCACGTTTTCCAATAATGACACACATGCAAGCCCACATACACACACACACACACACAACCACTTGCACGCATGAACACAGACACACACACACACACAGACATAGACTCACATGATGAACACAATACCAGCATCGCGGCTGGTAATGATACCTGATTAACATCAGCATGTTAGCAATGTCATTGTGAGCATGTTAGCGTGCTGATGTTAGCATTTACCTCAAAGCACCGCTGGGCCTAAGCAGAGCAACACAAAGCTGCTAGCAGTCTTAGCAGACAAAGAGTTAAATACTGGCAAAAACGGTGATTGTTGGCAGATCTCCCTTGGAAATATCCAGCCCATAATGTAATATTGAATGAAGCTGCAAAAGGTTATGTTTGTATTTACTGCAACGTACGTACGTTACCTATAAAACGGATTTAATGCCAATGTCTTTTATATTTTTTACTCAGCAATATCTGCATTTAAGTAACTACAGTATGGTTGAGTTGAGGGGGAACATCATCATATCAAACTAGGTGTGGTTAAGGTTATGCAACTAAAATAAAAAATAAACATTTTGTAAAATAACTGGCACTCTACTTCCTGCATTAGCACTAAACGTTGCTGTTGGAATTAAGAGATATTGGGCTGAAAGACCAGCGTCAACATTGAAAAACACATATGGGTCAACCATATGTTTGTAGAATTCCTCTTGCTCACATATATACTGAACCTTTTAATGCCACCGCTGTTTGAACATCCCTATCTGCCATCTTCTCCATCCTCACATTTCTTCTCTCCAGCATTTGACTCACAGTCCATCATTCACAAAATGACTCCCCCGACTCAAACACTGCAGCCCCAGACTCCATAAAATCGGAGACACCCTGCTATACAATATACATGCGTATGTTTTCTGATGGTAGACTACAGTATGTTTTGTTATCGCCTTAAATCAGTTCAACAGAGCCACTTTAAAAAGGGTGATATGTCTGTTAGAGAATAAAAAATAAACGTCAAGAGGGAGGCATTCTGACAGAGGAATGACAGATTTGGTGTGTATATGAAAGCCCAACCTAGGACGCCTGGAAGGCAGTAATGCTGTGCGCGAAGGAAAACCTCATAAAAGGAGTGGCGTGCAAGAGAGATGGGCTCGGTCGCCTGCGGGGGACTAATGGCAGCCGAGAGGCAGCAAAGCCTGAAATAAGGAGATACTAAAATTCATGAAAAGAATCAGCCATCCAGCCTGATTACCACTCTCACAGAGGAAGAAGTATGTGTGTGTGTGTGTATGTGTGACAGCAAAAGCCGTTTGAAAGGAGAGGTGAGACATGTATTCCCTCCTCCTCTTTCAGTGGAACAAGAAGTTCTGTGGGGACTTAAGATCACCTCATACAGTTTTTCTAAAGAAACAGTTAAAGATTTGGAGAAATGTGCTTGTGTCCTGACTTATTCTGGGTGCACAAAGACTGGAAGCAAGATGAAACGTCTGTCCTGTTGTAGAGTAAAAAGCACATCTGCTCCAAAACTGTCTTACAGATATTTTCACACTTGATGTCTTCAATCGTTTGGTAGGGAATGGCATTAGTGCCGGTTTGTTTCTGAGCTTTGGCCATTTGTTTCAGTATTTCCTTCACTCATCTAAAGAATTTACGTTGTCAAATTCAGCGTGTGGAGCTGTTTTTGACCTCAACATGACTTGCTCAAAGACAAGACAATATTCATGGAGGGTCTTTTTTCTGGACCAATGCAAATAACAGCTGTCCAACTACATCACATACCAACTTCTCAGAGCCAACAGACTTGAGACTAGACAAACCTTTCCAAATGCAAGTGTGAGAGTTAAAATACAAACATGGGGTATGTTATACAAAGGGAACCATGTCAAACCAGAGAGCAACAATGGGTTTAATGACGGCACTTCAACATGATCTGACCCGCTCATTTGAAAAGCCATTACGAGCTGTTTGGCTAATCAGTCGATTAGTCCTGAACTATAACACTGTTTATCAAGTGGCCAGGGCTCCCAGCTCACCTCACGCTCTGCTTCCATCTGATCCTGGCGCGGCAATCTGCTGTTTGGCAAGCGAGGGCCTATAAATAAAGAGAGGCCTGCACAAAAGAATGTGTTAATTACTAATTAGAGAGAGAGGGACCAACTGAGTGTTTGCTGGAGAGCTACACCGCATTCATGTGTGTGTGTGTGTGTGTGTGTGTAGGTGAGTGGGTGTGTGTTCAATGCCCGTTCTATTCTGAGCCATACAGTTATGGTACCAGCAGGACAGAACACTTCAAATCAGATGGAGGAGTCAGGGGGACGTTGAGCCATAATTTAAAGGAGCAAAGAGTAAGATCGGCGACACTAATCTATCTGTGTAAATAGGACTTTAGCGTTCTGGCTTTAAAATCTCACTTTTATGGCCTGTACACTGTTCTGGATCTTTCAGTCTGCAACTCACATGTACACATGTATGGGGACTATGATTTTATTAATGTGTCCACTGGGTTCCTAGTATCTGAGACTCAACCAGGGACCTGACTCAGGCTGGGTCCACATTATATTGAGTCAGGTCGGAAAAGATCTGGATGTATCCCTGCTGGTCTTGGGTCTATGTGTTAATTTTTCTAATTCCCAGTGGACCTCTATCTGGTCTGATCAGGTGGTGTGTCATAAACTACAGGAGAAAAAATGTGGTTTGGATGTGAGTGTGAACTGTGAAGATGAGGAACAAAAACAACAGTTACTACTCCTTTCGTTCGGGGAAGGTTGTCGATTGATGGCACATCATGCTGCCACCAATGTTCTGGGTCTGTTAGAGTCAACAACATTCTGGTCTAATTATTCTTGGGTCTATTCTGATCTTCAGTTCTCAAGTTATACACTTTTCCACAATTCCGACAGTGGCTGTCCGCGTCTGATGCAATGAAAAAGGCACCCCTTCGGCGTGTGTGTAGAACATACCTGGGGGAGCAGCATCTAGACGGGGTTTACTGAGTAGTATATTAAGGGGATATTCCTCGTAGGGAGGTTGGTCGGGGCAATGGTCAATGTGTTGATTGGATTGGATGACCAAGCCTTTCATTCACAATAAAAGAACTTATCTTAACCCAGTGAGTTTACAAGAGAGACCTGCAGTCACTCTGAGATCCTGGCATCAGGTTGCCCTCAAACTCGTTCAGGCTTCCTGTCTCCACTTTGTCGCGCACTGCTGAAAAAAATAGAGTGGTCGCAACCATATTCCTGGGACGCCAGTGAGATTTACGCAATTTTGACGTCACATTGGCTTGCCCAATTTTGGATTCATGGACTGTAAAACGGCCTTTAGTTGGTTGGCCTTGGTTGGTCTGTCTGTCTGTCAGCAGGACTACAGAAAAACTACTGTCTCAATTCATATAAAACCCGGGGGAGGATACACAAATTTCTTTAAAATTTTTGTTAATATTGCAAGATGGGCAATTGCGCTTCACTCATGTAATTTCTTTTGCTCTGTGTTGTCACGCAGATACTGGAAACAGATCTTCTTTGTAGCGCCCAAGGTTGTTTCCAAATTAAGACTTTTAAAGCTCATGAACAAGTGAAGTGGGAAGAACAACTTCCCGAGTTGTGAAGTTGTGTCTTTTGAAAAGCTCCCCAGCTTCGGATACCAAGCCAGAACTTGGTATCCGAAGCTGGGGACACAAATATAACTTTTTTTTTTCATTTTGCCAATAATCTCAAACATTCACCTTCAGTTCACCTCCAACCAACTTTTCACATAACCATTGAAAAACACTGAGTCTCCTGTAAATAAGCCTTGCCAGTTAACACAGAGGGCTAGTGTCATAGAAAAGTGGGTCTTCTCTTGCTCACTTCCCAACCTGCCATTATAACTGTGCCATGAAAATATTGCCTCTCTTCCCCCTTCCCTTCATCTAGAAAGAATGTTTTCATAATATTAAATAATAATGCCCTGTTTGCAGCTGCCGTTGTAACTCCATGATGGGGATGCAGTAGTAAAAGAAAAGTGGGCGAATTAAACTTTAAGGAGTCGGCAGTGGAAATTTAGCAGTGTCTATTAAAACTCACATTTAAAGGAAATAGACAGGCTGGGGGTGGGGGGTAAAGAAGAAGAAAAAAAGACAGAGGTTTGAAATAATAGGTTTGCAGGAGTTTTTTTTCACTCACTTTGCACTCTCCTGGTTGGCTGACTGGGTGCCAGTTTGGCGAGGCCTCATCATTAAAGATGGCATATGCAGCCGACGGGTCCCTCAGAGTAATGTGAACTTCTGCAGCCTGTCTCCCCAGACTCTACCCCCCCCCCCCACACACACACACACACACACACACACACACACACACACACACCGCGCCCTGCCCGCCTTCCTCCCACTGATGTTAAAAGAAATCTTTATTGTCAGTCACATATCCTATTCACTTTGTTCACCTGCACTGACAACCCTGAGCTGTGTGTGTGAGAGTGAGTGTGTACAGGTGAGTGTATACTACCCATGTGTGTGTGAGTTTCACGTGCACAAAACAAGGTGTGAAGATACAGCGGATTTTGTATGTTGGTGTGTGTATTGTACATGTGTGTGTGTGTGTGCGTGCCTACTACTGTAAAGTAGCCTACCACCCCCCTGTTAATCTGTTTCTCTATCCCTGAGTTTCTAAATGCTCCCTCATTAGCTGAAATCTGTTTGAAACCTCCAAGTGAGAGGCTGGTAACGAAGTGGTGCCGGCTCCATCCCTCTATCTCCCAACGTCTGACAGTTGGGGAGAAGAGAACGAGGGGTGGGGTTGGGAAGGCTGTTTGATTTGAGGATGAGGGGTGACTGAGGGGAGGAGGAGAAGGAGGAAGCAAGGGAGGAAAGGATGTGGGAGGTGGACTTCGATGAAGAGGAAGGGTGGGCAGCGGGGTGGGGGGTGTCACCAGCTTTGCGAAGTCTCTCCACCCCAAAAAGCCTTCATGTGTCTTGCCGCTCTTCTGGGACTGCAGCACCTCGATGGGAGAAGGATGACAAGTCCCAGTAAATTATTTATCTGGCACAGCCACTGAGTTTGCCCGGCGCTTCATTATACCTGATTGGCTCCTTAATGGGGTGAATCATTTGAAGGTGCTGGGCCAGTTGCAGGGATGGCCCCCTGAAAAAGACGGAAAGTTTCTGATCTTTCCCAGTGTAATGGGAAGGAAGAGACCAAAGTCCAGATACATTTTCTTTGAAATAAGCAGCAGTGGGGTGGTGGCCGGCTGAGATTTTAATGATGGGGCTACTTTAGCGGAGACTCTACCGCAAATGTGCTGGTAACCAAACGATGTGTGCATAGATAGCGCATGGATACTTGTCAATTTATTAACTGTGCCCGATATGTAAATTATTTCTTTGAGCTGTGTTGCACCCGTCAACAGTGTAAGGAAATTTCCCTCTGAATAAATTTGCTTTGAAGAACATCTTCACGCATTGATATTAAACTGCTTTGCTCTTAAAATGTAATATGAATGCTTTGAACGGCAAGTGTCAACAAAATAGCAAAAAGAATTGCACTAAGTGTGGGGAATCTAAACTCATCGAGGGGTTGGGATTGGCAGCCCGTCAGTTAGGAGTCTTCACAGTAATTGCTTTACTTCAGGTGAGGCAGTAGGATCTGCGCGTTCTTTAAGGAGATGGAAGTATCAAAATCCTCCGGGTGACGAGCAAAAAACGCCTGGCGTGCAATCTGCCGGCTGTCTCGTGACCCCCACCCCCCCCGACGCCGTGGCTGATAACAGGCGGTCACGCGAGCCTGAAAAGCTACCTGGGAGTGATAGAGGGAGATTTGAGACTGCGCATCACGCAAGCAAACGGAAACTTTTTGCATCTTCTCCTTATCTGCAGCTGTTTTTTCCTCCACAGGGAGAGATAAGAGTTCATGCGTAGAAGGACTGATTATCTCCAAAAATAAACAAATATGGACGGCCATGTCTATCAAGCCATGCCAACACCTCTGCCTCCACCACTCGTTTATATATATTATTCACTGCACTGACTCTGCGAAACAGGTGTGTGTGTGTGGAGGTGGGGGGAGGGGGCATGTTTGGATTAGTTTGGCACCACCAAAGAACTTTAAATTGAATCCCCCCCTTTTGAAAGACACACTGCGCTGTAATCAGACACGTCAACTTGCAAAGTGCATCAGCCCATCTTGTTTCATTTAAAAACTGTTTGAAAATGAATTTGATCACACAGGGTCATAGTCATCTTTTTTCATTCCCAAGTCAGGTGACTCTCATTTGCTTTGGGTTAATACACAAGGGAACACAATTATTGAATAATTAAATTCATATCAATGAGGTATACAACGTCCACCTTTCTAGGTGGGCGAAAAAAACGGATACGGAGCAAAGTCAAGAACAACAAGCAGATATGTTTCCAATTAGTGAAATGAATAAAAAGTTGCAAGCTAGTTCCTTTTGTTATTGTGTGTTTATCCCCTTAATCAGTATACGGAGTTAAAAAACAAAACAAAAAAACAAGCTGAACAAACATGCACGTCTCCAAGAAGCGTGCAGATTTTCAATTAACCTAATGACAGAGTCTGATGCTATCTGTTTGCTGCAGTTAGCACAAAGGATAAAGTGTGCACACAAAACAAACGCCACAAACAGTAGGAATTGTGACTGCATTACCTCGCGACACACACCAACTCTTTGCCCGCTTATATCTCTGTTAGAGAAAATGGAGGGGCACCTATCTGCTCTTGAAATAACCAGGCCTACCTCCTTTGTCTAGTGCTTTGCTGCTGGCAGCTTGACTCACTTTCATCAGGAGTTGATGGTTAGAGAAATGTGACCCTCCATCCCCCCCCCCCCATTTGTGCTGACCTTGTCGCTGGCCGGCAGGTTAATTTTTTGCTTCAATAGCCAGCAGTCAGGATGTCATTTAATTCAACCTGGAATGGATACAGGTATGCATGACACAACAGACTGATTTGAACTCTCCTCTGGTTGATCTCAGAAGCGTATGGGAGGAATTCATTGTTACAGACAAAGGGACATGACAGTTTTCTGTAAGAACATCAAGCTACATCATAGACATTATTTTTAATCTTTGGAAACACCAGCATGCGGTATAGTGATCTAAGTATTTTCTGAATTAAAGTTAAACCAGAAACCATTAATTTCTTTACCCAGCTGGCTCTGAAAACAACATGGAAAGAAAATGTAGCACCTATTAAGTAAATGCTGGCTCACCTTTTCATCAGCAACTGTAACAACAACTTGCAGATGGGGATTTTATCCCAAACAGTACCAACATTTCATTTAATATGTGTAAGCTTCCCATTGCAACTACTGGTAAAAAACTTTGCCTACAAACTCCATCTAGTCACTATGGTAATAGTCTGCTGTATATCCACGACGTTCCACTTCCGGGATTGCTGCGGTTCCGCCGGATGTCCTTCTTTTAGGCCCTTCCTTTGTGTTTTCTGAGGACTATGGTTAACGGCTCCTCAGATCTCTGCAGGGTAAATCCAGACAGCTAGCTAGACTATTTGTCCAATCTGAGAACTATGGTTACCTGGTCCTCAGATCTCTGAATCAGAATGAGAATCAGAATCAGAAATACTTTATTGATCCCTGAAGGGAAACTCTGTGTCACAGTGGCACCAGTAGTAAGAAGACAGAGACGGAGCACTGCAACAGACAGCTTGCACACTTCACTTCAGATGCATCAGAAACAGAATCAGAATCAGCATTAGGCCTATATAAGGTGACCAGATTTCTCAGACAAAATCCGGGGACATTTTCAGCTCAGAATCCAAAACACGCCATGCTTTTATTTTTGTAAAACTTAAATCGGAGACACTAGACCTAGAGCTGTTCTCATTAGGTGCTGAGTCCCCCCCCCAGGCTTAATAGACTCAGATTAATATTCTAAGTGTCTGACAACATTATGGAAAGGATTTCTGAGGAGGTCGACCTTTCTGTTAAAGATTAAGATCCTTTTTAAAACATAAAAGTCTGCGACACTGCGTTCGCTAATCCCACCAGACTCCATGTAAATAATCAGTGATTTTAGCATCGTAAATACGGCTTTCTAAAACATCTCTGAGCTCTGAGCAGCGCTGGCTCTGGCTGTCTGGAGGCTGTGTGTGTAGGGTGTGCGACTATCGGCTACGTTTGGTCAGAGTTTTCTTTCTTTCATTCCAGTATCGGGTCTGTCAGTCACAGTAAAAACTGGGAACATTTCCGGGGACAGATCCAGCAGGGGACAGGTCACCAAAACCGGGGACTGTCCCCAAAAACCGGGGACGTCTGGTCACCCTAGCATTATAGCAACATATTGTACAAGACATAACAACATCACAACATAATGCACAAGACTACACACAGGTACATGTGGATACATGAAGGATTTTTTTGTGGTGACTCGGGAGGAAAAACAAACAAAAAGAGAGAGGCAGTCAGACGGAAGCGGGGGAGGGGGATAGGGGAGGGCATGTATGGTGTGGAGTGAGAGTTGTGTGTGTGTAATATGAAGCGTCAGACGTCCGAGTTGTTAGAAAGTTCAGTTCATTCGGCCTTGTCCTTGAGGAGATAAGCCAGTGCACAGGAGAAGATAGTAGTCCAGCTGCAAGTTGTTTTCCCGCTCGGGTAAAGGATGAGGGGGGGGCATAGATCACAATTTCTATACAATTTAGGTTGATTTGCGAAATTTGACCAAATCAATATCTGTCAATCAATTCCACTCGTCCTCAGCGTCATACGCATGAAGTGCATCTAGTTCATGAAGTGCCCTCTGCGCTTCCACAGACCGGTCTGAGATGTTGGGAGACAGTTCACTGGACTGGTCAGCCCTCAGATGTAAAACCTTCATCCTCTCAATCACTCCATGTAGGCACTCTTTAAGTTCCCCAGACAGCTGGTGGGTAAATTTGCTGGCGGCTGACCCCAACTACGACGATCAGGAGTCCCACCAACAGAATTCCAATTATCCAAATAAGTGAGAGCGTCCAGGCAGACCGCTTGCCAATTCGCCCTGTGGGGTAAATCCAGACATCTAGTTAGCTAGGGTATCTGTCCAATCTGAGGACTATGGTTACCTGGTCCTCAGATCTCTGCAGGGTAAATCCAGACAGCTAGTTAGCTAGGGTATCTGTCCAATCTGAGGACTATGGTTACCTGGTCCTCAGATCTCTGCAGGGTAAATCCAGACAGCTAGCTAGACTATCTGACCAACCAGAGTTTTCTGTTGACAACTAAAACTACTTCTGAACGTACACATGTTCCACCAAAACAAGTTCCTTCCTGAGACTATTTAGCAGAGGCACCGTGGCTCCGTCTGGCTCTTAGCACCACCCCAAGACAATTGTGATTGGTTTAAAGAAAAGCCGATAAACCATAGACAGTTAAATAAATGGACCAACAGATCCCGTTGTTCTGAATGGAGACCAGTGAAGTCTATTAGAAGCTCTTTCCTGGTGATGGCTGAGTGTTACTGAGCAGCCTCCAACTGAGCTTCAAGACGTAGATGTGACGTGAGCAACCTGTCTGAAAGTCTTCTGGTAGCTGTGCAAGATAAATCTCAATCATTCCCAATCAGCAGAGACGGAGAGGTAGGTATAAGTTAGGAGATAACATAAGCACAGGCTAATTACTGCTGACTAACATGCTAGTTAACATTAACATAGGGGCAGGGTAATTACTGCTAACTAACATGCTAGTTAACATTAGTAAATAAACCTAAACAGCTAATGGAATATACTGTACTATATGGTAATTCCTCTTCTGTGCCTTTTATTATTGTTGTGTTTCTTTAGAAATGAACTTAAGTTTTTAATCTCTTCAGATGTAAAGTTATTCGCTGCAGGCGGCCTCCCCAGTAAGAGCGTTCGCCCCATGTTGGCTGAGTCCTGCAGCGGCCCGGCTTGAATCCAACCTGCGGCCCCTTGCTGCGTGTCATCCTCCCATCTTTCTCCCCCTTTCATGTCCATCCACTGTCACTATGATAAAGGGAAAAGCCCCAAAAAGACATTTTGCAGAGCTGGACTGGAGAGTTTGGGCACCTGAACTTCAATTCTGTGCTTTAACCATTGACAGTAACCGTTTTCATAGGCTACACCTACAAGTTTCAATCATGTGACTGGTGACAATCACGTCACATGATTGAAACTTGGCTTGGAAACTGGATGGTTGCTGGTTCAAGGCTGGTAGACTGGTAGCTGGAGAGGTTCGAGTTAACACCTCCTTGGTACTGCTGAGATGCTCTCGAGCAAGGAACTGACCAAACCAACTGCTCGAGGTGCCATCCTGTGAGGCAGCCTGGAGGTGGAAGGGTGGGTGGAGGGTGGCACGCTTTGCCTGAAATGACAGCTGACAGCAGCAGGGAGAGAAACAGATTTAAAGCAGGGTTGTGACGCTGTGATTGGCCCTTGCAATTTGTGGCTGATTCTGATTGTGGTTCTAGTTTAACATTAATGTGAACGCCTTCAACAGCTGATTTGATTTAGGAAGAGAGCCGGGATTAAGTGTTAGGTCTTCCTGAAACGACTTACGCTATGCTAGAACTAAATATGATATTTATGTGAAACAAAAATAAGTATATACTGGTGGTTTGTCTCAAATTTCATTGCAAATATGTAACCTAAGAAATGTATGATGTTTATGTGTGACCAACTGTAGCCTGTTAGAACTCTGTTCACCGCTGTGTAGCCGCGGGTGTGCAGGGCCATACGGTTCAAGTTGTTGAACCAATTCATCAATTTACCCGCCGTGGCAGGGTCACAGGTAATAGCGCACCCCAACTCCACTACGCACCTTGTGCCAGAAGTGTACGGCGCACTGGATGGCACCCATATCCCGATCCTTCTCCCATCCGATGGATACCAGGACTACAGTCATGGGAGTTCCATGTTCGCTACGTCACAAGCTATTCAGCAAAGCTGTTTCCATCTCCCATTTTGCGCATTAACTTTTTTCGAAAAAGGCAAAAAAACACCTTAAGCGAGCGTAAAAACGTCTTTTTGCGAATTTGAGGACGTTCTTGTCAACATTTTCTAACGTGAATGGAAACATGACTATTGACTGTAATTAATAGAGGCACTTCAATGAAAAGTTTTCTTCTACTAATAGACCTCTAAAACTTGCTATTCAAGTCAGCCTGGTCTGTTTTCTCCAGGCTGTTTGGACTAATATGGACTAATATACCTTAATGTTGCATTACAGCTGTTAGAAGTGTCTGAATCCCGTCAAACCATATTGAAAGTCAAACAGGTTTTGATCTAGTAGCATTCCCTCTTCTTTATTTCCATCATTACAATCAGTTTGACTATGACTGATCATCTCCATAAAGCCACACAGAACTTGATTGCTGATACTTCATGTGAGCTAACAAACAGACAGTGGAGGAAATGTATTCAGACAGATGACTAGAGACTTTTCTGAAATATATTTCCTCACAGTAACACACTGGTGTGTCGCCTCTGGGTGCAATGTAACAATCAGACTTCACCCACCAATGACTCAAATGTCTGCGTGCATGCAAACAACCCACAATATGACAGGAAGAAGTGATTGTTATTGCTGCTGCTTTAAATCTGGAACGTGAATGAAGTGCAGACAGTGAGGATCACCTTCAAAAAAAACTTTATGTTTTCTTTGTGGGCTGAGTTTAGAGGTTAGTAAAAACATAAACAAGACTCTCATAAAGTCCTTCAATGTTGCTTATATTGCAGAGGGAGGCTGGAGAGTACAGAGAGGAGGGCAAAAGATGTAAATGTGCTGTATTTATATAGCGCTTTTCTAGTCTTAACAACTACTCAAATTGCTTTTACATCATACAGGAAACATTCACCATTCACACACATTCATACACTGTGGCCGAGGCTGCCGTACAAGGTGCCACCTGCTCATCAGATACACACTCACACACATTTACACGCAGCATCGGGGCAACTCAGGGTTCAGTGTCTTGCCCAAGGACACTTTGACACGTCGACATTTAGTTTATGTTAGATGCCATTGCCCGGCAGGTTTTTAGAGGCATTTGGGTCACTTAGGGAGCAAATTGAGCCATAAAATAAATCAGCATTTCTTTCTCTGGAAAATATACAGAATAGCTAACTTGACACATTTGGAAATAGCAGCTGACAAAACAATCCCCACTCAAGGTCCACTCTTTGCTTGTTCTGGAGCTGTCGACCATGTCACATGGTCTTCATCAGCAAATACAATTGCTTGGATTTCACATTGAAACTTTTTTTAACACTTTTTTTGGCTGGTCAGTCATGTTGATTTAGGAGTACCCAAGCTTAACACCTCTGCAGAAATCTGTAAATGAAAACTGATCAGAGTGTGTTCTATAGATTATCCAGAAGACACGGTTTCTGAAGTTTCTTTTTTATTTTCTAAAAAGGTAAATTTCCACCACAGAAACATTCCATTCACCTCCATTGAATAGTGGTTAAGGCAGAACCTTTGAGACAAATATCTCAAATAAAACCAAAGCACTTTGCATTGGTAGATACCACTTGTAATGAATGAGATATTATAACAATAAGTTAGTTTGTTGTTGTTATTTGAGTCCACCAACCCCTTCAAAAAACACCTGAAAAACAACCACAAATCCCAAACCAAAAAAAAACAAAAACTCTGATAATTAAGACTCCCCGCACAGAAACTCTTCTGAAGTGTCCATCATGTTTTTTTTCTTAACCTCCGTGTCCTCCTTGGCTACTAGCAACTGTGTGGGAGAGGGGTGGGGGTAGGACTGGGCGATATGGAGAAAATCAAATATCATGATATTCTTGACCAAATACCTCGATATCAATACAGCATTGGTGCTTTCACAAAATATTTTTGATAAATAATCATCAGTAATGTGGATATAATGACTAAGTGTGTAATAGATGATAATAATAGAACAGTTAGAACAGTCTGGTAAATTCAGAAAATGACATCACTTTACTGGAATTCAGACTTTAAAACACATATTATGACAACAAAATCTAAGACAATATCTAGTCTCATATCACAATATCGATATAATATTGACATATTGCCCTGCTCTAGGTGGGGGTAGTGTGCGATCACAGAAGGCTTATATCCTGTGGTTGCGGCGTTGTCATTACTTAGAATTCCTCATGGGACAAACAGAAACTACTGAGTATAGCTTTAAGATGCTTAATGGTCTGACCCTATCCAAGATCTTCAGCACACATTCATGTATTCTCTTTCTTACATGACTGCACCCCCGTGTAAAATACTACATTTACATGATAAAGCTGAAGCTCAGGTGAAAGGTGGACAAAGTTTGTTGGGTTCCGCCTTCCTCCCTGATGTTTGGTGTGTTGTATTGTATCTACAGAGAGGAAGACTTGATAATGTGGCGCAGTCATCCTCTGTGGGATTTGTCAAGGAACTTCCTTTGATTGTCTGTTTTTTCTTTCCTTTCTTCTTTCTCCTCACTTCTTCCTCTTCTTTCCTCTGTCTTCCCTTTCCTCCTTTTCACCTTCAAGCGGGCTGTCATCCCCCCCTACTTGTCCCTCATCAGCAGTACACCCCACCCCAACTCGCCCCACTCTCCCGGCTCCCATGACGGGGATGGGGGAGGAGGTGGGGTTGTGTTGCGGTCGCTCTGTTTATGCAATCCCCCTTGTTTTGAAGTGACAGGCCAGGGATAGATATGCAATATTAAAGAGAGGCCTTATGAATTTTTGACATCTAATTAGTTGCTTCCCCGTTAACATATCGTGGCTCGCGGGGGCATGGAGCGCTCCGCCAGGGCCCCTCTGAAGTGCAGGGCAGAAAAAAAGGGGCCTGCTGCCACCTCTAATGTATTCCCCTCTAATGTAAGTAGTAATCATAGCACTAAGGTTAATTAATGGCCCTCCGAAGCCCTGCTTCCCACAGAATATCAGGCCTGTGGTATCACCGGAGCACCAATTAGAGGCTTTTTTCTGCTCCCGCTTCAAATGTTAATGGCCACTGTTTCAGGGCCGCCGAGCGACGGGGAAGAGGTAAAGCGCTAAGGTGATTGCCGTAACACTTTATGGATGTTGCACAGGCCAGCAGAATGTGTCTGCGCTGTGGCACACAGCCACGGCGAGCTGCTAACACACAGTATCAATGTCCACATGACTTCAAAACCACATTTTCACAGGTCAGTTAAAAAAAGGACTGTTTCAACGTGTTTTAAAGGTACACTGAGTACACTATTTTTGCTGCCTTATTACACAAAGTCAACATAATCTTTCTGTAGGGGGTTGGCAATTGGTTGTTAATCAATAGCATTGATTCAGCAATTGTGTGTCCTGCTGGTAGTCCAAATGTAATACCTTTGTGTTTAGGTGCCTTTTGTTTTGTCTGTCAATCAAATCAAATATGAAGGGACAAATGTGACAATGCACACAAAGAGCCATGCATCAATAAATCTGGAAACCCAGCAAATAAAAATAAATGTTTGGTATACAAGCAGCAGTTTGAAGGGCTATTCAAGCAATTTAGTATTTGAATATCTATGAAGATGGGGACACATGAGAAGAAAAGAATACATCCAGACTTTTAGTCCCCAGCGAGTCTCCCTGCCTTGTGTACAGCCTTGCAAACTTGGCGTGACCAGTTTGTAACGCAGGCTTTCTGTAATAAACATGGAACCTATAATAATGTCATCATCAGTGTTATTTTCTCAGAAGTGAAAGAACTCCCTGAGAAACAGAAAAGTGGTATATGCCGATGAAATAAAGTCCTTCTCACAATGGAAGTCGGAGAAGTGTACCTTCTCAGTATTACCTTCTTTAAAATAAAAATGACCAATAATGACAGATCCCATTACATTGGGGTAAATGTTGCAGGGCTGGTCAAATGAGATTTCTGATGTGAGTAGTAAATCCCTGGCATATCAGAGACGCTCGATGGAACTGAGCCATTGTTAGCTTTATTTGTTTGACTTGCACCTTCTGCTACGACAAGTCAAAATGGGTCCCGTGAAAAAGGACGATTCACATTGATATGATGCTGTGATGATGTGATGGCTGGAGAAACAACTAAATTGTCTAATCCGGGCTTTGTAGGTGCATTCTTTAAAGCTAGCTAGCTACCTTGCTACATCCAATTGGCACAGCTGTACACGTTTTTTGACCTACAGAAATACTGTAATAACTTAAAATTGTAATTGTAAATATTTTCCAAAACCCGCCTCAACCAAACTGAAATGGGCTAACATTAGCATGCAGTGCCATTCTTAATGAATGAAGGGAAATGATGATGGCATTATCAGGCATCAGGCTTGTGTTTAGGTCCATATGAGTCTCAACTATGACTCATTGCCAAATGATTTTTAATTTTCTAAAAGCTGCCTTAACATACACAACTTTACCCTCCTTTTAGCTCAGTTTTTGTTCTCCACCGACTAAAATAAAACAATATCTGTTTCTCTAGCTGCTAAATGCTCCACTGTGTTCACCAGCTAGTTGCTAACTTTGTCTGTCTGTTGTTTTCACATGACACACATTAATTTGTTGATTGTTCATAAAAAATGAGTAATGTACTTTTAAAGTCATTCATTATGTAGTCCTAGTTGGGGCATTGTTTTCTAAGAAATATGCTTTCTGACTGTATTTTTGTCCTCAGATTTATTTTGAGGTGAAAGTTGTCCGACAGTATTTCACACACCCACACACACACACAATCACACACACAGTCACACACACTGTCACTCACAGCTCAGCTCACAGGCCACATAATGATGAAGTGACCAAAGGAAAGAGTGTGTTGCTGTGTATGTGGGACCTGGGCACCACTTTGATGTGGAGGTGTCAGCGACTCCCTCGTCCCATCTTCTTCTTCTCTCTGATGCTCACCCCCTGTTCTGTATGCCTGTATGTCTCTCGTCCACTGTCCTTTGTTCATATTTGATTCCCATAGGTGCTGCTGGAGTACAATAGGCCTGGGAGGGCGGCCACCACAACTGTGGAGCGAGTGAATCATCTCTCCAGATTACCTTGGAAACCGGTCCCAAAATTAGATTCCAAAAGAATCATTAAAAGATTATTGTTGTTGGTTCTGATTATTGGTTGCTAAACAACTACATATGGCACTGCGCAAAGCTATACATTTTGTTTTTGTTTTGCTTGGCACTATGGGAAGGAGGACAAGACCTGGGTAAGACCAAGCACCATGGACTGCAAGTTTTCTTCTGTTTTGATACACAGCTGCCTCCGTCTCTTTCTCTGTCTCTCGCACACACTCTTTATGCACACACACACACAGACCTAAACTTTTATAATGCCAGTCTCGACCCAGTTATATGTTCTTGATCTTGATGAGTAATCAGGGCTGCCTGTGTCGTTCTCTGCATGGCACGCTCTACTCCTTGGACAGTGAGTAGTGACACACACCTGCAGAACAGAGAGAAGTCTCAGAGAGAGAAGCAGACATAGTAATGTCGCTCATGAACCAATGTCTGGAAGTCTGGACATTTTTTTTAAGCCATGGTCCAATCGGACAACAGACTGATTGTATTTAATGGCCTGACGTATGTTATACCATGCGTCACTGAATTACCTTTGTCCTAAAATATATTATACTAGATTTACATATATTAAGTGGCCCAAAATGATTACTTCACACATGCTGCCTAATATAATTATTTAAACAGCGCATGGCTATTATAGGCTTTTGGGTTCCAGGTTGGACAGTGGATTTTGTGTCGACGAGTTGCAGGATTGTAGGACAGGGTTTCATTTTGTGTGTTTGACATCAACTTTCCATGTATGTTCAACACATTCTCACTCCCATCTCGTAAAATACGGATGCTTGTTCAGGTGCCTTTGTTATTATATTTGTTATTATATGTTATTATAGTCCTGCTGAAATATCTGCACACCCTCTCCATCGGCGGACCATATAGCTGACATGTTCTATATTTGCAGCATGTTTCTCCTATTTGAAGTGTTTTGGGTTGTTGCACATTTGCCATCATCGACCACCATACTAAACAAATAGAAGGTGCCCATGTGCAACACACACAGACACACGAACATGCACACAAACACACACACACACATACACACACACATGCACACAAACAATGCACTAAAACACACACAACTCTAGGCCATGATCAATTAACTGATTAGTCCTTTGTGTTGGCGGGTGATGGGCTAATCAGCAAGGCTATTAATCACCTTCTATCTGTGCTGATCCGGAGATGCCTATCCTGTGCTCTCAATCAGGTCCTCATATATCACACGCCCTACAACAGAGGCTTGTACTACGAATATAGATCAACTTGCCCTGGATTTCTTTCAGTTCCCCGGCTTCACCAAACCTAACAACTGCGGTCCTGCATAAGCTGTGTCATGACGGTGGTTAACAGTTGTGACGTCGGGGGTTTCCCAATCCAGCATCATATAAAAAGCGGTGTTTACACAGCACGCCCAATCGCAAACATCTACCAGAGCCACAGATTTTACGTAAGAAGAGCAAACTATAATACTACATAAATATGAAGAACATCAGAACCCATCAGTCTGACCATAATTACACCTGTGCTTTCCATAAGCTGTTCTTGCTTTAGCGTATTATTTTGCAACCCTGGCAGTGGGAAGAGATTGTTGGAGCAAATAAAAAATCTCTCTCTCTCTCTCACTCTCTCTCTCTCTCTCTGTCTGATCTTCTAAGAATGGTGACGCTGTCATCAACCGAGTATTGATTGGTCAGTAGGCGGTGCTTTTACAGCGGCTGATCTCTAATCTCCAACATAACCTTCTCCTGACCAGGTTAGGTGTTCAACATAAAGTTACCATGGCAATTTAACCGGTCACAAGTGATCCACCGTCTTGATACACAAAACCCTGGGTTGAACGCCAAATCTTGCTTCCTAGTACAGGCCTCTGGTTTGGTTCAGGAAGGAATGAAAACACACACACACAAACACATACTGCTCAAGTTCATTTCTAGAGAGCTGGCAGAAACGGCAACATTTCAATTAAACCATTTCCATTATTTCAGTTTAGAAGTGCTCAATCTGACTGATTGTCTTGGGTCTCTTCCGTTACTGTTGACCCTTTCTCTAACTGGGATCGTTGGTATTGGCACTGGTATTAGAAGTAGGCCTACTCAAGTTTAAGGCATAACAATGCATCATATTTGAATACATAACATTTCTCTGGTCATTTCACAGGTGGCGAGTGTTTGCTGCACTGTAATTTGTAGCATTAACGTGGATGGCTAGCAGAAATAAAGCACCCTAAGCAGAAATGGATCTTTAGAATGGAAAGGGTCTTTAGAATGCGCATTGGGTTTCAAAGCCCTTAAATTACATTAGGTTAAATGTACTGTGGATGTGAACTTGAGTTACCACCGGTGTATGTCCACTGGTAACTCATGTTGTCAAATAAATGCAGTGTAATAAAAAAGTTTTTGGGTGTTTTAGCTTCCAAATTGTAGTGGATTTCAAATGTAAAGTAGCATAAAATACATCGAAAAAGTACTTAAAAATTGTAGTTGAGTACAGTTGAGGAGAAACTTGAGTACATGTTACATTCCACCACTGACAGGTGTGCATACTTTAAATTGCCCATCTTATGAAAAAAATCACTTTTTCTGGGATTTGGGGTGTTATTTTGTGTCTCTGGTGCTTCCACACGCATACACACTTCTATCCGTGCTGTTGTGAGTGAGATCCGGTTTCTGAATGTCCTCAGTCTCCGGGTGAGCTGTTCAACATCTGCACGTCTTTCTACGTCACTAGAGACAAGGTGGCTAACCGTAGCACATGCTAGCGCTACCATGCTAGTTTGTTCTCGATTGCAAAAGACTGCTACAACACCCACTAGTTAGTAGTTAGAGTAGAAGTGAGATGTCTCACTCTGTAGCTAAAACAGAGCTCAACACACAAACCGGATCTGCAGCAATGTGCAGTACAAAAATATGGTGTTTTTAGAAAATGAAACCATGTAAAGGTACAACCTCAAAACACAATTTAGAACCTGAAGATGAGCAGAATATGGGCGCTTTAATCAAAAGCCTGTTAAGAACGCCTATACAGAAACAATGGTTCAGTGGTTTGAATGAGTTCTTCACATCCGCTGGCTTTATTTTCACATATCTCCAGTATAATAACTTGTTAATAAGCATGTCAATCAAAGCACCCCACATCACGCTGTCAGCGTGTTACATCATATCAGACACAGGGGTGAAGAGCCGAGGAGCATTGTGTTCTCCAATCACTGCTTGTTTCCTGAACGCTCACCTCATCCCGTGCACTTCCTTCTCTCTGCCATAATATTCTTTTTTGTTATTCCCTCTCCCTCTTTTTTCAATTAGAGTCAATTGACCTGACAGAATTGCCGGCAATTAAATGATTTTTGTAATGGTCCTGGGCTAATTTGCCTTGGCTTGTCAGCTGTATTTTATGTCGCCAACCCCCCACCTCGCTTACTCTCTCTGGCACATAATAGCTTATAATTTCAAAATCTTTACCCTCCGCTTCCTTCTCAATAAATCGCAATTACAGGAAGTTGTTAGAGATGCCTAAACTCCCCCCACCATCCCCATCCCTGCCGCTTTACTTTGTGCCGTCAGAGATATTTTTATATTTTTTATGCAATTGACAGAGCGGCAGAGAGCAGCAGAGGAAATCTATTTGTTTGCAGAGCCTTAATGTAATCGCGCTTCATGTGTGCACACTGAGTCCAACTCTCCTGGGCTCCAGCACATGGAGAAGTTTACTCTCTGCGCATTGCTCATTAAGAATATGATTTCCTGGCAGCTGGTCTTTGGACGTAATATCTTTTATTCCCTCCCGAAAGGAGGCTTTTTAAAGGTGTTTTATTTACCCAAGAGCTGCGTCGCTGGATCCTTTGAAGGCTCTAGGACACACGGACGCGTTGTGACCAAGCATCCTGATGAAGAGGAAGGGTCAGCTGACGCTTTGAGTTCTTTTCCCGATCACGTTTTTGGCAGCAGGGGTCGGTGGGAGAGTACGCTGCCCCCCCATTCCCTCCAGCCTCCACCCATCCCACTTCGCTCCTGTTTCTTCTCATCAGTCATGCTCAAACCCCGACCGCCACGCTTTGAGTCTCTTCATAAAATATGCAAATCAACTCCAAATGAAATACCTTTTTCCTCGGTCTCTCCGAGCTTGAAGGCCTTCCATCAGTTCAGTGAGCCCCCCACACCCAACACTAATCATCTCTGTATGTAATAACTCCAGAGGCGAGCATCTGCTTGCCTCCATAACACTCCACTGATCTCCCCTCCACCCATTGCACATTCCCTCCCCCTTTCCCCATCACAATCTACATGTATTAGGTCGTAATGACTTAGCGGTTAAAAGCAAATAGATGCCAGGGGACATACAGATGCCCCCCTCCCCACCCCACTACATTTATTCTTACACACACACACACACACACACACACACACTACCACTATTAAAACAAACACACACACACACACTCTGATGCCCAACTCTGGCTGCTCAAAGCAAATGGTGCGGAGTGGGAGAAGAATTGAGCCCTATCAATCACATTTAGCGCCGAGGCGTTTGTTATCAGAAAGTGTAGCTGTCACCCCCCCATTCAAAGCCCGTGGGGATTTGGGAGGGGGTAAAGTTTGTTAACTACTTAGCAAACCCTGTTGACAGCAGCGGTGTACATAGCAGGCAGTAGAGGAAGTAAAGCGGGGGGGGCCGGCTAACAAGAAGCAAGCAACAATGGACTTTAACCAATTAGCTCGCTCTCACACGCACACTTGGATATTAGCTGGTAGCTGTGTGTGTGCGTGTGCGTGTGTGTGTGTGTGCAGCAAAAGCTCAGGTGGAATCACTGCACCGTCACACTAACTTTCTCCATCTCAAAGTTGGAGTCTTAATGATGTTATTTTAGTTTAGCGTAAGGAGCGGCAGAGGCGGCTGATCGATGGATATTTTTGCCGCTTGATAACTCTATTTCCTCACGCAATCTCATTTCAGTAAGCATAAGTATACCGATACTGGGCCCTAATGGCTGTGCGTGCTGTGCTTAACACAGTTTGAAATGAATAACCCCGCTAACAGTCTCATAGCCATTACAAGCAGGACTTAAATGATCATTTGGGAGGATGAAACCACTGATAGTGTTTCTAAAATTATTGTAATATCATTTTCATTTTGCCTAAATCATTCTAATGAGATGTGCCACTTAGCGACCATGCTGGAGCTGAAATAAGGCCCTGTGTTTCCGCTGTGTCAAACGCTCTGGATGTAAACGGCTGCAGACGCCCACTGCTAGAATAAGCGTTGGCCTCAGTGTGTGTGTGTGTGTGTGTGTGTGTGTGTGTGTGTGAGAACAATTCTACCCAGCTCTATTTGCGTCGCGCGGTGATTCCTCAAACCAGCAGATCATTTTGTTGTTGTTGTTGATTGAAGCATTTTATTTTCTAAGGATACAAGCGCGCACACATGAACACACTCGCAAATGGGCTCAGGAGAGAAAGGGAGACGGATACATACATTCAGTTGGATCAACAAATAAATTATTCACAGAGATATGACAGCAGATGTTTGGGAGGCCGTGATTCAGCGGCGGTCTCCGCTGCAACTTTTGATCAGAAATTCAAAAACAGGCCCTGTGTGGCCGCCAGACGGCTGGATGGGAGTCTCACGGCAAACCCCCCCCCCCCACCATCTTCACATCCCAGATATTTGTGAGGCCATTTGTTTGAGGCTGTCGCTTTGTGGGGAGGCTGCAGAGCACAGCCACATGGTGTTATCTTCCACTAAGAAGATAGTCCATTCATAATAATGTAATGGACGCATTCAAGTTGTACATGTATGCAGACAATCAGTAACTCTCTTGGATTTCCAGACAGTCTCAGGCAAATTAGAACTTTACAGAGTGACTTGACCCTGGGGGGGGGGTAGAGGTCAGAATGGATGGGTCAACAAACACGTCCGTTCGAGCACATCCACCATTGTTACCTAATTATAACCAAGTGTATAGCAATGTAACCATGACGATGAAGCTCCCCTCACTTTGGCTGCTAGGTTGGTTACAGTCTGTATCCCCCTCACAATGTCAAATTCTAAAGGGTGTGGCCCCTGCTGCACCTGCACCATAAATACGTAATATTGATATGTTTATGGTCCATAAACATATCAATATGTAAGCCTTATCACTAAACTGGAGTGTAAAAAGAAAGCTAAATGCATTCCTATTAATTAATTAATGTATTTTTCTAAATATTCTATTTGAAAAACAATAGAGACAAGGCCATTATTTGTCACTGTCTCTTTAAAGCCTCATTTTCTTTTTTGTGTGGTAGTGTGTGTGTGTGTGTGTGTGTGTGTGTGTGATTAGGGAGGGGGTGGTGGTTACAATGGGATTTAGTCATACTTAACTCGCAATTGAGGGTCCCCTTACACCACTTCCTTCACCCAGACACCTTTTTCATACACGAGTGAACCATTCATATTCCATCTGTTCCAGCTCTCACTCTTTGGGGAGGCTGTCAATCTCCGAGAATCGTGTGATGTGAATGGAGGTGGGGGGTGAAGGGAGGGGGGTGCGGCGGAAGGCCGGGGGAGAGACAAAGAGATTGAAAAAGAGAGAGAGAGAGAGAGGAGTTGTGGAAACAGCAGAGAGCGAGTGGAGAAAGAGAAAGGAGGCTCAGCACCAGCGCTGAACTCCTGGGACCTTTCAGAAAAGCTCATCGCACATCAGTGTCCCGCCGAGCCGCCGCCACGGAAGAGAGGACGAGCCAGGACGTGGAAAACAGGATGGAGAGTGAGTGAGAGAGTGAGTGAGTGTGTAAGTAATTGAGTGAGTAAGTGAGTGAGTGAGTGAGTGAGTGTGTGAGTAATCCTCATCATTTAACATGATTGTTGAGTCTACACTGAAAAATTAGGCAAAATAATATTTTTTCTTACTATTTTGAATTTGGATCCACTCATTTTCTATATATCATATTTAAGGACACATGAAAGGACCAAAACTCACAATACATTAATACTTTCTGATGTCCCTAACCAATCTCAAGCCCATTGGTTTTCTTTTTTCATTTTTTATATCTATATATATATCTATATCTTATATACATCTTTATCTATATCTCTTTTTTTATCATGTTGGCTCAAGGGCAATTTAATAGCTTTTTCCAGGACTTTCAACTGCATCTCAGTCTTCTCATGGAGACTGTGGGAAAGCTAAAATCTCTAGAAAAAAAGCTACTAAGAGGAAGTTATTGAAGATGAATCTCCAAGGTCAAGATGCTCGCGAGTAAAATGACTTTGTTAGGGACTATTTTACGCGAGAGATTACATACACAGTTGGTGCTTACTGCAGCAGGAACGTTAGCTTGACTTTATCATTCAGGTTGAAGAAAAATATAAAACATCACCACCTTTATTCTTTAAAATGGACCTAATTTGCTCTATATACTGTTTCCAAAGTGGGTCACATTTTCATTAATCAGTTTTTTTTTACAACAAAAACTCTCAATGTCATATTGTGGCCTTTAACAAAATATAGAATTTGTGCAGTTGTCTCAGAGAATTGATGTTTAACCATATTTAGTTGTGATATTTATTGGGAGTTCTTTGACTGATCCCAGAGCCTCATTTTCCTACCAATCCTATACCGCTTCTTCACCGACAGACAGATCAAATATGAGTAAGAGGGGAGGAGAGGGCAGGCAGGAGGAGGATGCCAAGGATGTAGTAGGAGGGGGGGCGGTTCTGCATGGCCGGGAGGCGGCACGGAGGCGACACATCTGTCGCAGTATTAACTTTCTGCTCTTTGGGGCCTGGGTGTCAGTGCTAGCTGCTGGGGCCCGGCTCCAGCCATCCTGAGCTCAGATGGAGGAACAAAGCTACACAAAACAGCCCCGCACGGAGCCCACGCACTGCTCGCCAGAGTAAAAGATGATGCAGGAGACCTGGCCTGAACAAAAATATCCTGCTTCAATGCTTAACTGTACTGAACCAATCAACTCCAATCCATTCGCTAGCCACAGCATCCTTACATCATGGCTCAAGGTTGTTGCATTGCTTTAATGCTTCTCTCTAGTTGATGTTAAACGTAATGGTATCTTCTCAGTAAGATGATTTAGGATTTTTTATTTCATGTTTGGAATGTTAGTGCAGTAATATACAAATATATACAAATAGTTCCCAGAAGTAATTATGGCACAGCACCATCTTATGTCATGTCTGTTCAGTTTTTTGTGGTTCAGTGTCACGAGAGATGTTGGAAATTCATGCTGTCTCCTTTCAAATATTATAGCTAAAAGCTAATCAACTTCTATTTTACATTTATATTAATTTTTTAACCTGGAAATATAGTTTAATTATAGTTAGCTTTTTCTTGAAGGTATTTAGTTTAGGTTTACTAAAGGTTACTTCATTTTCATTTACTATAATAACTCTTCAACACAAAGAAATCATTGAAAAGTTAAACAAGAATATCTTGGAGTCGAGCCATTTAAATACAGTGAGGCTTTAAGGACCGGTTGGAGTACAATTAAAGATAGAAATCCTGAAGAATTATACAATACATTCATACTATATTAATGCTGCACATTGCCATGATGAAGTAATTAGTAGGTGCGTTGCTTGGACAGTAGAAGACATCTGGATTGCTTGGATAGGTTGACTGAACAGCCTTCACTGAACACAAACACACACACAAAGCTGATCCCTTGGTCCACTAAATAGGCATGTATTACCCAGTGCTCTGATCCCAGTCTCTAGTGAGCAGTATCTGAGCATCTAATCTCTAATGTCATTATGGTCACTTTGTCCAGGGGACGGCCCCTTGTGTCTCAAATCAATAGAGCCTGTTTAGTGATCAAGCTCAGAGGTGCTTTCTGGCCTGACACCCGGGAATTGGTTTTCACTGTCTCCAGGGCTGAGAGGGCCTGGTATGGCCACACTGACCCTGAAGCCCTGCGGCTCTCGACTGGCAAAAAGCCTCCTGCACTGATGGTCCTAGACGAGTGCCCTGAGGGACACCTTAGGTCACCAAGCTGCTGCTTCTGGCTCTGAGCTCCAGCTGCTGGGGTTGTTTTTGTTGCACATTCTGCTGTTGTTGTTGTTGTTGTTGTTGTTGTTGTTGTTAAGTGGAGTGGTGTCTCTCCCTCCACCTCTGTCTATCTCCGGCCTGCAGGGCATAAGGAAGCCCCATGAATTAATGAAGATGAGCAAGGTAATTAAACGTGGTGGTAATGGCGACACAGATCCTGGGAGGGTTTCAGAGGGACAGGAGGTCCACATGGGGCCTCGGCCTGCCTGCTCCGCTATTACCCTTCTCTCTTCCTCCATCCCCCTGGTCCCCAGGTTGCATGGCACACAGATATGGCTTGATTGGCCTGCTGGGCACAGGGAGGAATAGGGGTGGTGAAGTTGGCACCCAGGGGAGGTGGAGGGAGAGGCAGGATGGAGGGGGGTAGATTGAGCTCAGGCCTCACCTGTGGCCCCGGAGCCCCTCCCTGGATCCCTCCCCTGGCAGCCAGGTCACGCTGCGTGGTCCAAACACCCCCTGCCTGGGGAGAAGAGGAGGAAAACAACAGCATGGAGGGAAGGGAGGCGTAGAGGGAAGGATGGAGGGCATACGGGAGGTAAGGCAAGAACCATAGGGACACTTCCAGGGATTATGGCCCCACGCTGGCCCACTGCGGCGCTGCCTTGATGGACGTCTGACTGGCAAGCACTTGCCCTTTTATAAGATCAGCCGACCACCTCGACCACATGCAGCCCAGCAGCTGGGCGGAGGCCAGCAGACTGCAGCTCTCACTGGTCACTTTGTTTTAACTACCTGTTTTTGCCTCTAATACCAACTCTGCTCATCTTCACGCTCATTTAGGCAGTCAGTCAGTAAGACATTATATACATTATATGTATACATGTTCTCTCGTTCTTTCTTCACAAACACATCTCTCATATACTTGGAGGGATAAGAACTGTAGCGTAATAGTAGCAATTATGAACTAATTAATAAAATCTCAAAATGTACAACAATAATTAATAAGGCAAAATGAGGCTACGTTACTAATGAAAAATGCACTTGAAAGATAATGCCAGTTTATCACAACTTGGGTTTTACTTCCATAGTTTTGGATGTCATTTCTGTCTTCATCATCAATCGTTGGGCACCACTGCTAAGAGGAAGTGCATGTGGAATATCAATCAATCAGGTTTTAAATGAATCCCATGTTTAACCAGTCCTTTGTCATCATCCATCGCAGTTTACAGACCAACCTTTTGCTTTTGACCCATAATAATGATTTCTGTATTAATCCCAAGGGAGGGGGAATTCAATTTTTTTCACTCTGTTCTACATAAATTCACACACACACACACACACACACACACACACACCCATCACCTGTATGCACCAACAGGACCTATACACATAGAAAGATGTCAGAGTGAGTGAGACACACAGGATGGTTCGGTGCCTTGCTCAAGGACACGCATACATATACTGTAAATATGTCTTTTTATCTGCAAATGCTGCACTGTGTGTATATCACAGAATGCTCCCGTTAGTAAAATGTTGGCTGTCAACACTGATCTTAAAAAAAACCTTCATTGTCTGAAATAATTCTCTAACTTTGTCAGTACGAGCCACTGCTTTCAGTTAAGAGGCCAAACTCAAATTCCAGTTTTGTTCATCAGTGGTTCTACCACACATTCCTACATTCCAACATTTTGATTTATACTGTTTTAACTTGTTCTCTTTGAAATATAGTTAAGGTGAACTATAAAGGTTTTGGAAGTATGTACATACGTGCCAGTTAAATTGACTGGTACATTTATTTGACTGCAACTTCATGTGCTGTATTTATATAGCGCTTTTCTAGTCTGAACGACTACTCAAAGCGCTTTTACATCATACAGGAACCATTCACCATTCACACACATTCATACACTGTGGCCGAGGCTGCCGTACAAGGTGCCACCTGCTCATCAGATAAACATGCACACACATTCACACTCCGATGACACAGCATCGGGGGCAACTCGGGGTTCAGTGTCTTGCCCAAGGACACTTCGACATGGGACTGCAGGGCCGGGGGATTGCACCACCAACCTTCCAATTGGCAGGCAACCGCTCTACCACTGAGCCACAGCCGCCATCTATACGTTACTCATTTCAAGACAGTATACATATTTCATAAATACACGTAATTAGGATGAGAAGTGGTAATGCTATTTACGGAGAAAAGGAGAAGAAATGAACATGGATTTGATGATGAAGCCAAGGTGTGGCCTGGAGTGCCTCTCTGACTGCTGGTGCTGACACACCAAGAAGATCCAACACTACTGATCCAAACCTTGTCGGCTTATTTCTGGAGACGTCACTGGGAGGAATCTATCTGATGCGCTATTGAGCATAAGCAAAGTGCAGGAGAAGAAAAACTGTACTTAGGAAAGGAAATAATGGAAGGCCCTTCTCATTTTCATAGTCATCTCATCTGACCAATCCAAGGTTCAAGCTATTGGAATATCTATATCGACAATAAATAGAAAAATGTCCTATGCCGTTAAACACAATTTGTGTCTTCCTGTCAAAATTTTAAATCAACACTTTTTATTGATGTTTTTCACTTTTTCCTGCCGTTGTTGTTCACACTTTGGACGCTTTTTTAGTTTTACAGTTATCTTTGGAATTCATGGACCTCCTTTATAGGAAATTATACCAAATCTTTGAGTTATAAGAGCAGAAATTATGAATAATTTTGACTAACATTAAAATAATGTATGTTGATGGATAATCACAGACTGGAATATGTCCACTTTTACTCAATACTATTTCAAAAACACTTCTATTTTTTCTCTCCAAATGCTATAAAATTGAACAAGACGCCCCAACATGAATGAAAGTAGAGATTTGTACTTGCCAAAGAGTGTTGTGTGGAATCAATCATGTTATTTTGTGTAGTTAAAAAAACACTGATATAGGAAAACGGGTCAATTTGACTTGAGGACAACATGAGGGTTAAAGACTGCAGGCCTGTCTCCCCATGCAATGTGGTTGGTGTTAGCAAGCATGCAAGCTAGTTTCTAGTCAGCGGCTGCAGCGAGCCCAGGGAGAATTACTTGGTGAAAGAATGGATGTCAGCCCGGGGGATGGACAGTCTGGTCAGCCATCTCCCGTTGTCTGTAGGCTCTGGGCTGCATACGCTGTTTTGTTGCAGGTACAATAACAACCGTTTCTATATCCAGTTACCCTTTTTGTAGTCCTTTTTCCTTTCCTTTTGAACGTACACATGTTCCACCAAAACAACACACACACACCTTTAGAGGACTCAGTTACCATTGCAAAGGATCTGCTCAGGCTTCACGTCCCAAGAGAGCTCCACAAACCTCCTCTATGTTTATTTGTTATAAGAGCTTTCGCCGGACTAATTAGACAGGCCTTAACTTTGGTCTTGAGCTGACGACAAGCTCCACCTAGCCCCATCAGGCCTCCCTATCCCCCAGCCCACGCCAATACACGTGTCCTCCCAATGGCTTCTGGGAATTTGATGCCATCAGGCAGCAGGTAGGGTGTTTTGTTCTCCAAGAGTTACCATTGCACACACACACACCCATCTGCCTATAAACCCCCTCCCCGCCCGCCCTGCTCCTCTTCCCCCAATGTCCCAAGATGCTGTTTGTCATCAGCGACCCTGAAGTTTATTATGTAAACAAAAATCTGCCCTAATTAACGGGAGGGAAGTGTTGTCCTGGGATCAGGAGGGGAGGGGCGTGTTGGAGCCAGGTGGCCTTTTGTCACCCCTGCAGCCTGCCAGCATTATTCCAATCAACCATATATATACAGTATACAGTAGCCTATATATATATATATATATATATATATATATATATACTTGCATACAGTATATGTATGCGCAACATACACTCAATAAACAATGTAACATTATCAGGGAATGTCCATACACAAGGATGAAATAAAAGCACAGTATGGCTAAGGAGTGGTAAGAAGGGAGATACTTTGATAACATGAGAATAATTAAAAGGAGGTGCAGAGAAAGAAGAAGAAAAAAACAAACAGACAATGGCAGGGTCCCAGCAGGGAGGGAAGGAATACCCCCTTTTTCAACGAGGGAGTGCAGAAATGCAATGATTACAGAAGGGTGGGGGGTAGGAGAACAGGTGTGCTGCGGACCCCCTCCCGGGAGCACTCCACCACCCCTGGGTCCTCAGAGGGAGGGAGGGATGGATATGGAACGGGGAGATACAGGAGGGACGTTAGAGAGGGGCAGAGCTTAGCTCGTTAGAGAGATTTTGCTTCTGCTAACTCATCTTCCTCTCGGGATGCGACTAATCATCGCACAGGGACCAGCAGCCAGTTAGAGATGCGGTGGGGAAAGAGAGACTTATTAAGCGTTATCCAACCGGCCTACATTTATGAAGACAGTGAATTTGTCTGATCGTCCACAAACAAGGGCCACATGTAGCACCGCACCGTCCACTCCAAACACCTCCAACATCACTTCAGAGATGATTCAACAGTACTGGTGACATGATAATGATTCCAACTTTAACCCTCCGCATTCATGTGCTGTGAGGTCGAGGACCCTTTACATTATGTGTATGCATAATGCAGAGGAATACATCACAGTGATGGGGTACACATGCCTTATAGTGCCAAGAGTCATGTAAAAAACAATCCATTACGAGTAAAAGACTTGCAATATTTTTTTTTTTAAAGTAATTGTACATATGTATTATCTGGGAAATGTACCTAAAGTAGCAAAAATGTAGCCTTTCAGAAGAAAATGTCAACTCAAGGTCCATTTTCAAAGTATACAGTATTTGGTTATTTTCATTTTCTTTCAGTTGTGTTTTCAGATTTTTACATACAGTAGATGTAAAAATGTATATATATATGTATATGTACTGTTTATGTATGTATATATAGTAAGTATATAATAAAAAAACCATTAAGTATTCAATTTGAAATGTTTAAAAACAAGTACCATATAACTTAAGAATTAAATAAATTTGAGTACATAAATGTGGTTCCTTTGCATCCTTGGTGCCTTTCTGCATTGCGTCGACATAGTGAGTAGCTCAGATGATGGGTTTGTGGTCATGTTCTCTGTTTTGACTGATTGTCTGCAGCGTGAGAGGCTCTGATTGCAGCTTTGCAGCAGTCTGCTGATGCAGTGTCTGACCAAGAAAATAAACCATGTAATCATGGGCTTCTTTTGCTTCTTTTCATGCTATTTCATTGTTTTGACAAGGAAGGATAGCAATCTAGCGAGTGCTCATTAGCTGGTATTAATGAAAACAAACACGATAAACTCATAGAGACGACTTCAGAGTGTCAGATGGAACCATTCTTCCAAGTATCATCTAGAGAAGTGAAGTCCTCTTAGTTCAAATAAAGCCTACCAATATTGGGGTGTTTTGAAATTCATATATTTAAATCTTTATCCATTTAGTTCCTGCCAGTACAAACTATTGTCCATTCAAATAAATCCTATCAGTAAGGAAACTTAAACATTTCGACTACTCAAAGCACTTTTATATAGTACAGGGACCGTTCAACATCACACACATTCATACACTGTGGCTGCCGTACAAGGTGCAACCTGCTCATCAGATAAACACTCACACACATTTACACTCCAATGGAGCAGCATCGGGGGCAACTCAGGGTTCAGTGTCTTGGTTTAGCCCAAGGACACTTTGACATGGGACTGGAGGGCTACAGCCGCCCTATGGATGTGTGTCCACATCCACGTAACGTCCCCTGATCTTGGGTTTCAAGTACCACTAGAAGTGAATGTAGCCTGACTAACGTAATAGGATGAAAGATTTCTACAGTTGTGCAATCAAGTTAAGACATGGGAGAGCTGGCCTCGCAGCTGGAGCATCGTCAAGGATCATTTCCTTTTCCCAATGATTAATTTGAATTTAATATCCTAAATCAAACCCTAATTAATTTAGATACAGTTTTGATGGTGGCCTACTACTAATACACATGCTGGTAATTAGATGGAGGCTAATGTCTTTTTTTCCCTTCTGCCTTAATGTAATTAAACAGAAGATCCCAACCTGTGTGAACTAACGTTGGTGCAACCCAGAACAGAGGGTGGCGTGACAGTTGACAGGGAAATGTGATTTATCATCGTCGGATGGAAAACCGACACCTGTTCAAAGAAACCATACCATCAATACATAAAGGCACCACCATTTTATTACAACTGAAAACTCCAGTAAGTGGACCAACATCTTGAACCGCATCTTCTGGCATAGGTGGCATGACGTGACCCACGTACAGTCAGATGTGGATATTCTCTGTATGCTGAAGTGGTTTTGGTCTGCTCTAACAGCTGATTCAGTCTCTTGTTCACTTGTTATTATGTGACCAAAGTTCCATACTTAGGGTTGCATTTCAACCAGTCCCATTTGCTAGATGAAGAAGACACACACTTGAAAGTTTCAGACATCCAAAGGCTAATAAAATAAATTAAAATGAAGGCTAATTCAATTATAATTAAGGCTGATTAAAAGAAAAATAGGGAAGCGCTCTAGTCTATATCTACCAGTTATCTACTCTATATCCACAATATTCCATTTCCGGGATTGCTCCGTTGTCGCCGTTGCCGTTGAAATTTCGCCAGATGACACTCTTTTGGCCGGATGTCCATTACTTTCAGATTTCTTTTTATGGTTACCTGGTCCTCAGATCTCTGCAGGGTAAATCCAGACAGCTAGCTAGACTATCTGTCCAATCTGAGAGCTATGGTTACCTGGTCCTCAGATCTCTGCAGGGTAAATCCAGACAGCTAGCTAGACTATCTGTCCAATCTGAGGGCTATGGTTACCTGGTCCTCAGATCTCTGCAGGGTAAATCCAGACAGCTAGCTAGACTATCTGTCCAATCTGAGGGCTATGGTTACCTGGTCCTCAGATCTCTGCAGGGTAAATCCAGACAGCTAGCTAGACTATCTGTCCAATCTGAGGACTATGGTTACCTGGTCCTCAGATCTCTGCAGGGTAAATCCAGACAGCTAGCTAGACTATCTGTCCAATCTGAGGACTATGGTTACCTGGTCCTCAGATCTCTGCAAGGTAAATCCAGACAGCTAGCTAGACTATCTGTCCAATCTGAGGACTATGGTTACCTGGTCCTCAGATCTCTGCAGGGTAAATCCAGACAGCTAGCTAGACTATCTGTCCAATCTGAGGACTATGGTTACCTGGTCCTCAGATCTCTGCAAGGTAAATCCAAACAGCTAGCTAGACTATCTGTCCAATCTGAGGACTATGGTTACCTGGTCCTCAGATCTCTGCAGGGTAAATCCAGACAGCTAGCTAGACTATCTGTCCAATCTGAGGACTATGGTTACCTGGTCCTCAGATCTCTGCAGGGTAAATCCAGACAGCTAGCTAGACTATCTGTCCAATCTGAGGACTATGGTTACCTGGTCCTCAGATCTCTGCAGGGTAAATCCAGACAGCTAGCTAGACTATGTGTCCAATTGGAGTTTCTGTTGACCGTTAAAAGTACTTCTAAACGTACACACATTCCACTAAAACCAGTTCCTTCCTGAGACTATTTAGCAGCGGCACTGTGGCTCCGTCCGGAGTTTAGCCCCGCCCAAGATGATTGTGATTGGTTTAAAAAGCACTTTTTCCTCCCATCTCAGAACGCTGTAAGGACTAGCCAGACCCTCCTCCGCAGTGATGTGGAGGAAGGTCCGGCATAGTGAGACTATACGTTATCAGACCATCATCACCATTATCTCTGGCTAATCCCAAGGGTAATCCATTTTTTTTTTATTATTTTTAATCTGAGAAGTAATATGAGGTAGTAGCGTGTTGAGTATTTTCTAATTAACCAGGCAGGTTTCTCAGAGAAATACTTCACCAAGGCAATGTTTTAAAGTAGTATTATGCTTTATATTACTTACTTAAAGCTGCACTAATAAGTATGCTGTACAATAACACTTGATGAAATTGTAGTGATGAACCTACTGAGAGTTCCCCGTCTCTGCAGATGCCCTTTTCTCAGCTCATTGTTTGGCTTTTCTAGCAGTTGTGCTCTTATCAGCCTAATTTCACACAGTAACCAGCAGCTGTTTTCACAAAAAAAAGAAAAGGTCTGATAAAATGTTTTCTGTCAGAGACAGAGACAGTTAGCAGCTGGTGAACAGAGTGGAGCATTCATCAGCTAAATACACATTTTTGATATTTTCTTCATTGGTTGGTGGAGACCAAACCAGAGCTAAAAGGATAAACATATTTTCCTCAGGTCCAGTGGCGCCACCAAGCTGTGTAAAATGAATGAATTCAACATGGCAGCTGGGTCACAAACGTTCTTATTTTACAGCTAAACAGTGCACTAAAATATGTTTCTGAAAACATTTGATGTGAGAAACAGGCAACGCAGAAACCAAATCTTGATTCATATTTGTTTAGTGCTGCCCATTTTACACGGAGTTGGCTGAAACTGCGTTAAGAGACTTCTCGACACTGATTGGTTGTTTTCCCTGAGGGCGCATTGGAAACAATCAGAAGGTTGGTGGTTCGATCCCCAAGACACTGAACCCCAACTTTCCCCCGATGCTGCCCCATCGGTGTGTAAATGTGTGTGAGTGTGTATCTGATAAACAGGTTCCCCCAAGGTTCAGATAACTTTGTTAATACCCAAAGGTAAATTTGGCTTACAGTGGGTGTTGAATGGGTCAGCCTCCCTTTATACACACACACACACACACACACACACACACACACACACACACACACACACACACACACACACACACACATATAAAATTCTTTATAATTTTATATAATACAGATTATGGGTTGAGCATTGGCTTTCCTATTATCTTACTGGACCAATAACTGGATTTAATAAAAGCATGATAAAATAGGGTAATCAATATGGAAGGAGGACAGTTTTCTCAGGCAAAACAACTGCTGGTTTACCTTTTTATACACAGTGTCACAATTTGCTTCAAAAGTCATTTTGCTGTCAATGTTTGTTCCAAGATATTTGTTGGTTGTTGAACACACTCAATTATTTGATACGTTATGGTGGAGGGTTCTTGTGCCTAGGGGAGTTTTCAAAAATAAATAAAAATGTCTTTTGTTTTGGATATTCATCTGGAGGCAGTGTAGTAGTCGAGTCACCAACTGTCCAAGTCGTGTCTCGAGTCCTTAGTCCTCGAGTCCAAGTCGAGTCACGAGTACAGGGAATAGATTGTCGAGTCGGACTTGAGTCCAGGACTCGAGTACTGTCTGGAGGAAGGATTTTTCACACCATTGAACAAAGTGCTGGATGACTGGGCCATGGCCAGTGTCATGCTCTTGCAACAGACTAACAATTACAGAATCATCGGCATACTTTAAAATAGTTTTATTCTCTCTATTACTGCAACAAATATTTGTGTAGAGGATTAACAAGAGAGGGGGCAGCACACGTCCTTGTGGGGGGCCAGTGGAGCAGCATACCTCGGCAGACAGTGTTCTGTTCACCCTTATGACTTAGAGCAAGTGGCCACTACTTTGAAAAAAAACCTTTGGGGGCGCCACTGCTCAGGTGGACACAAACTCTAATCTTGCTCTGTGTCTGCTAGATGTGTGAATATACTGTTTGCTAACATATAAAGTCTATAAAGTTATATCAATTTGTGATTTTAACTTGTTTTGCTGCCTACAAGTGGCCACAAAATCAAATAAAGCAGCTTTAACTCCAAACGGTTGAGCCAAAACTTAACTAACACATAAATAGTAATGGTGGCAATGCTATTATTGAACGGATATACAGCAACTTATAACAATATAATGGCTAATAGATCATTTTGATAAGGAGATACTGCATGTGTTTTTTGAATTGGTATTCAAGGGCATTATGTGTATAGTGTTACAGTAGTGTACTTGTCTTTATTCTGCTTAGTTTTTACTGTATACAGAAGAAGGTATTCCACATTTGTTTTGCGATGGGCAGTTTTATTGGACATGGTGGACAGAATTGTCATGGGTCAACCAAGGTTGTCGCATTGGCCTTGCAGCTGTTAACATCCTGACATGTTAAAATCTTTATACAAAGGTAAAGCGACTTAGTATTCCTTTGTGGGTGGCATACCTTACTTAAAAATTCTCAACCACAAATAAAGTTTTTAATTGGCAAGGCATGTATTTGTAATGTACTGCCGCTCGCATGGCATATTATTTTCACAACCAATTAAAAGTTGACAAACTCCATTATAAAAATCCTACTGTCTGTATCCAAGCAAAGCAGCTGAAATCTTCGTTATTAATTGATATCCATTGAGCGTTGCATTAATTTGTGCAGAAGGTAAAACAATGCATTCTGGTCCTGTTCCAAATCATCATCTTTAGGCAAACGCAGCCTCAGAGGTAAAAAATGACTCGTATGTGTGTCTTACAATGTTTAAATAACACTAATTTATCAGATTAAAGTATGTTTCAGTTTGGCTTTTGCTGAAATCGTCACCTGTGTTTGTCTTTGTAGATCACTCTGCAGATCAGCATTAAGAGCCAGTGTCTGTGCGATGTGTCGGTGTGGGTTGATCTGTACTCGCCTCAGCCTGGGAAGTACGTAGGTGTAGATGTTGTTGCGCAAATGCAGTGTTAGGGCTATTTTCAATGATCCATATGGAGGCAATTGGAGAGGATGCGTTCTTGAAATGGAAAAAATGCACACCATGCATGCTATCAATTCATCAATCATTTTACACAGTGGTCAGATTTGTAGGTAAAGTAGAAGTCAGGAAGTGGCTACCGTAGCTTAGTATTAAGATAGTTAGCAGGGGCAGTTGATAAAGTATATAGACCTTAGTGGTCCCTACTACTGTATCTGAAGTCTCTTTATATAGACCTTAGTGGTCCCTACTACTGTATCTGAAGTCTCTTTATATAGACCTTAGTGGTCCCTACTACTGTATCTGAAGTCTCTTTATATAGACCTTAGTGGTCCCTACTACTGTATCTGAAGTCTCTTTATATAGACCTTAGTGGTCCCCTAATACTGTATCTGAAGTCTCTTTTATATAGACCTTAGTGGTCCCTAATACTGTATCTGAAGTCTCTTTTATATAGACCTTAGTGGTCCCTAATACTGTATCTGAAGTCTCTTTATATAGACCTTAGTGGTCCCTAATAGTGTATCTGAAGTCTCTTTATATAGACCTTAGTGGTCCCCTAATACTGTATCTGAAGTCTCTTTTATATTGACCTTAGTGGTCCCTAATACTGTATCTGAAGTCTCTTTTATATAGACCTTAGTGGTCCCCTAATACTGTATCTGAAGTCTCTTTATATAGACCTTAGTGGTCCCTAATAGTGTATCTGAAGTCTCTTTATATAGACCTTAGTGGTCCCCTAATACTGTATCTGAAGTCTCTTTTATATAGACCTTAGTGGTCCCCTAATACTGTATCTGAAGTCTCTTTATATAGACCTTAGTGGTCCCCTAATACTGTATCTGAAGTCTCTTTTATATAGACCTTAGTGGTCCCTAATACTGTATCTGAAGTCTCTTTTATATAGACCTTAGTGGTCCCTAATACTGTATCTGAAGTCTCTTTATATAGACCTTAGTGGTCCCTAATAGTGTATCTGAAGTCTCTTTATATAGACCTTAGTGGTCCCCTAATACTGTATCTGAAGTCTCTTTATATAGACCTTAGTGGTCCCTAACACTGTATCTGAAGTCTCTTTTATATAGACCTTAGTGGTCCCTAATACTGTATCTGAAGTCTCTTTATATAGACCTTAGTGGTCCCTACTGTATCTGAAGTCTCTTTTATATAGACCTTAGTGGTCCCTAATACTGTATCTGAAGTCTCTTTTATATAGACCTTAGTGGTCCCTAATACTGTATCTGAAGTCTCTTTATATAGACCTTAGTGGTCCCTAATAGTGTATCTGAAGTCTCTTTATATAGACCTTAGTGGTCCCCTAATACTGTATCTGAAGTCTCTTTATATAGACCTTAGTGGTCCCTAATACTGTATCTGAAGTCTCTTTATATAGACCTTAGTGGTCCCCTAATACTGTATCTGAAGTCTCTTTTATATAGACCTTAGTGGTCCCTAACACTGTATCTGAAGTCTCTTTTATATAGACCTTAGTGGTCCCCTAATACTGTATCTGAAGTCTCTTTATATAGACCTTAGTGGTCCCTAATACTGTATCTGAAGTCTCTTTATATAGACCTTAGTGGTCCCTAATACTGTATCTGAAGTCTCTTTATATAGACCTTAGTGGTCCCTAATAGTGTATCTGAAGTCTCTTTTATATAGACCTTAGTGGTCCCTAACACTGTATCTGAAGTCTCTTTTATATAGACCTTAGTGGTCCCTAATACTGTATCTGAAGTCTCTTTTATATAGACCTTAGTGGTCCCCTAATACTGTATCTGAAGTCTCTTTATATAGACCTTAGTGGTGCCTAATACTGTATCTGAAGTCTCTTTATATAGACCTTAGTGGTCCCTAATACTGTATCTGAAGTCTCTTTATATAGACCTTAGTGGTCCCCTAATACTGTATCTGAAGTCTCTTTTATATAGACCTTAGTGGTCCCTAATACTGTATCTGAATTCTCTTTTATATAGACCTTAGTGGTCCCTAATACTGTATCTGAAGTCTCTTTATATAGACCTTAGTGGTCCCTAATAGTGTATCTGAAGTCTCTTTATATAGACCTTAGTGGTCCCCTAATACTGTATCTGAAGTCTCTTTATATAGACCTTAGTGGTCCCTAATACTGTATCTGAAGTCTCTTTATATAGACCTTAGTGGTCCCCTAATACTGTATCTGAAGTCTCTTTATATAGACCTTAGTGGTCCCTAATACTGTATCTGAAGTCTCTTTTATATAGACCTTAGTGGTCCCTAATACTGTATCTGAAGTCTCTTTATATAGACCTTAGTGGTCCCCTAATACTGTATCTGAAGTCTCTTTATATAGACCTTAGTGGTCCCTAATACTGTATCTGAAGTCTCTTTTATATAGACCTTAGTGGTCCCCTAATACTGGATCTGAAGTCTCTTTTATATAGACCTTAGTGGTCCCTAACACTGTATCTGAAGTCTCTTTTATATAGACCTTAGTGGTCCCTAATACTGTATCTGAAGTCTCTTTATATAGACCTTAGTGGTCCCTACTGTATCTGAAGTCTCTTTATATAGACCTTAGTGGTCCCTAATACTGTATCTGAAGTCTCTTTATATAGACCTTAGTCGTCCCCTGATACTGTATCTAAAGATACTGTATCTCTTTCGCAAAATTCAGCCTCGGTGCAGAATTACAGCCACTATAGCCTTTCTCAGTCTGTAGCTTTTGAGGAGGGGGGCAAGGTGGAGGCTGGGGGTGTGGCGTTGACCAACTGTCACTTCGCTAGTTTTAAAGTCAAGATGTCTCTCTCTCATGGGTGGGCCAAATTCCCTTATGACCTCATAAGGGGAGGATTCCAGATCGGCCCATCTGAGCTTTCATGTTCTCAAAGGCAGAGCAGGATACCCAGGGCTCAGTTTACACCTATCACCATTTCTAGCCACTGGGGGGTCCACTGGCAAGCTGGGGGGACTCATATTAATGTTAAAAAACCTCATAAAGTGACATGTTCATGCCAAGGGATGTATTTAAGCATGTATTTTGAAAGTTGTACAGTGCAGCTGTAAAGTGCAATTCACAATATGTCATCATGATCAACATGTCTTTGCGTAAACATGCACAGAATATGAGCATACAAATGACAGATAGAATGATTTTTCAAAAATTAAATTCAAAATATTTCACTCTCAGGTAAAAAATATAAAAAATAAAATAAAAATAGCAAAGTGAACAATGGTTTTACAGTAAGAGTTTATTTTTTATTATTTATTAGATGCAGTAGGGGACATAAACATTATAGTTGGCTGTGTGATGACTTGTCAGTTAAATAACCTGAACTGCTGTCCATCCACAGTCTTAAAAATACAGCAGTACAAATAAATAGCTGATACAGACTGGGAAAGACAAACACTTGACTCTGGTTAAGTCCAAAGTAAAACAATACACCAAAAGCTGTCTAATTAAAATGCTGCATGTCGTCTGTTCCACCTGCACAAGCAGATTGTGGATTTGCATGCTAGAACTTTTTCTAGACAAACTTCATCCTGACTCCAGCTTCACACCGTCATGAGATCGGTATTCATTTTCCCATCAGAGAATGAGAATATTCCCTTAAATTGAACTATTCTTTTAAGAAAGCCATGTATGTGTTGTGAGTGAAATGCAGACCGTGTAGTATTGATTTATTGAAGTATTTTTGGGAAGCTTTTGACCATTGTACCCATAAAAGCTACTGATAAGCCTTCTGTGAATATCTAAGATGCATTATAATCTACTCTGATGTCAAAGTTACGACACTTTGTGTATTCCTGATGCTGAGATTATAGAAATAAGAGTTCTCCAGATAGGTACAGATACAATGTTCCAAGCTAATTCCCCCCTCTTTGACTTTCTATGAATACAGTAAATTTGCAGCTGATGTCAGGGCCAGTTATGGGGCCCCAGGTCAATGTACTCCCTTGGCTTTCAGGGTTCATTTTCTTCGGTCTCCAGTATTTTCCTGCAATTTATGGTCCCACATTACCCCTAAGAGGCTCTAAGAGGCTCGCTCCTCCAATCATTAGACTGCCGCCCAGGAGCTCATGTCTAATCAAACTACCTCTTGGAGCTGTTGTATCACGGCTTACTTACTTTCCTCTGCTGCGCTACCATTGGTGTACATGTATAGATATTTAACATTATGTTAATATATACTGTATATATGTATTTGGTGGGACTTTTTGTCCGTTAAGGTAGCCACATCTTGTGTATTTCATAGATTTGATTTGAAAGGTTGCTAACATCAAAACTGCCTTTCATATGTGGTGGTACTGGATGTTTAGTGTTAAAAAAGAAGCTGTTATACCACTTATAGAAATAACTGTTGATTAGGTTCTCACTTTGTCATAAATAGGTTTAGCTGACAAAAAACTCCACTTTTTACTTTCCTACTGAGATAATATATGCAACATCTCTTTAAAAACCTTACAGTACATAATCTGGTGGCTGGTGTGCTCTCTAAAGACTCTAAAGACACCTACGAGGGGGGTGGGCAACATACCTATACCATGCAGCCTCTTTCAACCTCTTTAGACATTTCTTCCACTTTTTCTTATAATCTTTGGGTGAAAGGATCACGGGCTTTGTTTGCATGCAGTAATCCAATCATAATTAAAGTGAATAACGTATGGCAATATAAAGAATGCACTTTCAATATGTCAATGTGGTGATGCTGGTATTTGAAAAGAGCCTCATTACGATATGTGGAATGTTCCCTTTTCAGTCTCGCCATCAAAGGGTATGGTCCACCATCTGTCCATCACATCCGCCATTGTTGTTTTGAACGAAGAGTCACGGCCGTCAAACACACACGCCTATCTGCCAGTCGCTTCTCAGTGGACTCTGATTGGTTCTGTCCGCTGCTTTCAAACACAAACGCATTACTTGAAGTCTGACAAAATTAAATTAGTGTGTGATATTTGAACCTGCGATTTTCGCCTGGTCCTGTGATATTGGGGACGACAGGCTAGGGACAAGAACTGCAATTTAGCGGAGGCTAGACGTCCTAAATTTGCATATTTTTGCATATAAATTTGCATCCTAACATTGCATATTTCACATCTGGTTGTGATAATATTGTAAGTATTGTCCCTGATACATAAACAATAAAATACTGTAGATATATAGAGAGATTTCACCTGGCGTGCAAGCTAACCGGTTTTCTCCATCAGTCCAAAGCCATGCAGGATAGGTCAACCCTCTGAGGACAAAAGACGCACCAGCGAGTCCTACTCTAAAAGTGATTACAACATTTCACTTTAGACATTTATTTACTATTTTATTAATATATAAAGATAGATTTGTAAATCCAAGCCTTCTGTAAACCCATTTCAAGCACTAAAACAATTGAGTGTAGTTATGTTTTTCTTAAGAGATTTGAGATTGTCGGTTGTAACACATGCCAGTTTGTTCCATTTAAATCCCATTTTGTCAAATCATGCATTTACCTCAGTGAACACATCACTCCCTGTTGTCGTCCCTTTCATTGACCGCATTGTTGCCAGATCCTCCGTTATCTCAAAGTCTTTCCTTATCCCAAGTACACAAATTACTATCCGGGCTGTGTCACGGACATCACAGCTTTCGTCCTGAACCGAGGAGAAAAGGTTGTCTGCTTTGCTTTTCAGCCGAATCTCCAAGTTTCACGCAATGTCAATACTTCTCGTTACGGTTGACCTTGAAAACGGCATATTCTCAATCGTCTCCTTTTTTCTCCGGACATAGTAGCGCAGCAGAGTCCACCAACATTTTTGACGGATAACAGCTTATTCACGTCTATGTTAACATGTCGTGAGCTCATTTCGCGGCTCGCAGACACATTGCACATTCAAAATAAAAGCAATGCAGTTGTATTCCATTCATGACGTACACTTATTTAGATTTGATTGCTAACTTCCCATTGACATCACGCGGGTGCCCAGGTTTGCTCTAAACTAATAGAGGATGAGTGGGGGTAGCTATTTGATGGATGATCAATTATCAAATGGTACTAAAAAAGACAATGAAAATTGCAGTAATATTACAATGCATATGATAAACCAATTCAGTATCATTGGGTGTGTGCTTAAATATTTGAGAAGAACTGTGACACTGAAAAGTAAAGTAGAGAGACAACGTCTGCCATTAAAGCTTCAGTAGGTAACTTGTGTAAAAATTAATTTTTGACATATTTGTTAAAACTGTCACTATGTCCTGACAGTAGAATATGAGACAGATAATCTGTGAAAAAAATCAAGCTCCTATGGCTCCTCCCTGTGCTCCTACTGCTACTGGCAGAAATACACCGCTCCCGATCAAAACAGCCAATCAGAGCCAGGAGGAGTGTCTTACTGTACGTTCACACCGCCAGCGACTTGAGCGCGTCTAAAGATACCGGAAGTCATTCATTTTCAATGGAAGCTGGCTTCTCTCAGCTGCCAGGAGCGGCAAATCTGTCGGCGTCGCGTTTTGGGCGTTTTGAGCGTGTTGAGCGTCAATCTGAAAGTTGAAATTTTTCAACTTTATGGTAATGAGCTATGACGCGGGTTCAGCGGCAAGCAGCGGCTAACGCCAGCCGCCAATCGGAATATAGAAGTCCTTCACGCTGACTGATTCCGACGATGTAATCTTTTCGTTCCTACCAAAACATTTGTTCCGAGGAAAAATGGAGGAGAAGCTCATCATCGCCGTTGCTGGGTTTCCTATCATTTATGATATGTCGTTGTTTGCGTATCGGGACCAGTTAAAAAAAAACGAGGCGTGGGAAAAAGTAGCCGAGATAGTCGGTGTGTCCAGTGAGTTGATGATTCATCATCTTTTTAACGAGGGAAATGAGCGACGTCTTCTCCGCAAATACAAAACAGCAGCAGCACCAAACACAACTACTTCGCGATGATCCATAATTATCCAGTGATACACATAAAATGACAAGCGCGAAATATTTACGAAAGCGGGAAGGCAATTCAGTTGCTCACAACACCGATTTGACCAATAGCGCTATACGAACGCCGCCACGTCAGAGCGGCCAAAGCGTCTGAAAGCGTCCGAAAGCGTCCCCGTACTTTTTGACAAGCGTCCTTGGCGGGGCGTCCAGAGCTTTTTTGCAGCTCAAGTCGCTGGCGGTGTGAACGTACGGTTAGCAGTGTCAATCACTCTCGTGTACGCGCTGCTCATACCATTCCCATTATTTTTATTTACCATTATTTTATTATTTTTAAAAATACACGTTTTCTTTCCCTCAGGATGGAATTTGTAAATCAAATGTCTGACACACATTCTTTATGCTCCTTCAACAGGTCAGACATGGCCCAGACACAGAGGCACGTGAAGGAATCGTCTTTCAGTCCAAATCAAGATGTTCAGTATCTCCTTGTGTGTACTTTGCAAAAAAAGCTGATTTATTTTACCCATATGCAAAATAAACCTAAGCCATATTTCTAAGATGTTGTTATTCCTTGGCTTAGTGAGCTTCCTCAGTGATTCATCATTCCTACTGAAAGTTTAGTGTTTTAAATTGATCCAAAAGGTAATTCAGTAATGTACTGTGTAAAGTGCTGCTTTTATTCTCACAAATGAGCGATTACATAAAAACTAATTTTAAACCCTTTTATTGAAAAATATTTACAAAACTTTTAATAAAAATATTTTAAATTAGCAATTTTTTTACATAAAGTATTCAAAGTTTTAAAAGCACAGCACACAACAGCTATACCCTCCTCAGAATAAATCCCCTGTATCGTCCATGAGGATGTGGAAAGCATCGGTGGCCCTGCTACTAGCCAGGCTCCGCTGTGGGGGAGGAGCTGTGGAGGGGGGGCTGAGAGAAAGGGGGAGGGACCTGTAAAGTGTGCTGCAAATTTTTAGGCTAAGTCCACGTTTTCTCAGAACTCCCTACTGCAGCTTTAACTATAATATGAATGCAGCTGCCCTTCAAGCAACTTGTGAAATAAAATAAAAGCTCACTCAGATTATTAAGTGCAAAGAAATGTAGTCAGTGTTACTGTTCTCAAATACTATCTTTTGGTTAAGGTCAGGGGGAGTTCAGGTTGACCACTTTCTCTCAAACCGTAACAAAGTACTTAAAAATAATAAATAAAATAAAGTAATAGTAGAAATGTTGTATATTGTACAATAAACTAAGAAAATGCTGCTACATTTGCAGATTTTGGTTTGACTCTACTAGTTAAAATACACACCGGAAACAATTTGTCCACCTCTCAAAAGTCCAGTCAACTGGCTAAATGAGCATGTAGTTTTACACAGAATACATGTACTTTTACTGAAACCTTATCATTGTGATTTATTAATCATCAACAGATGTCGACCAGTCCACTTTGTCCTCCACTTTATCACGCTCTTTTCCCCTCAACCCCATCTCGATCATTTTCTTCATCATTTTCATTATCCTGCCTTTCTCTCTTCTTTCATTTCTTTCTATTCATTCCACCCATCCATTCATTTATCAACCCTTCTTCCATCCATCTCCCTCATCCATCCTTTCCTCCCTCACACTTGCCTCCTCTCAACCTTCCCTCCCTCTCCCACCTGTCTCTTCTCTCTCCCCTCCCCTCCTGTTTTCTGACTTTCAGTGAACAGAAGCCGGCTTAGAGGGGGGAGAGGCTTGAAATCAATAAGGCATGATTTATTGATCACTAAAAATGATGGCGCTCATTAACCCCCCAAAGGGACCTCAGTGTTAAGCAGATGACAAAATGTCACCCATCCTCGCTCCATCCCACCCAGTCACCCAACAAAAAAATGATCCCTGGCCACCAGCAAGCGTCCCTCTCTCCTCCCCCTGCAGCTGATCTGATATCTGGGATGTAGGACAGAACGATGAAGGCCTGACAGTTAGATGGAGACGTTTTCTCTTCAAATTTCACTGGCACAAGCTACAAGCATGCTTTTCCTTCCTACCTCTTTGTACAATTTTCAATTTGTTCCGTTGTTTCCTCTCTGGCAGATTACACAGTTTACCCAAAGAATTCAAGATCTGGATAGTGACCAACTGATGAAAAATAGACCTATCACCGCACGTAAGAGCGACAGGTTTCTGATCCCAGAGGAAGGAATTGGGACTCCACATTGAAGGCCAAACATGGAGGTTTGGTGGCCTTGCGCATCACATATCCACATATTTTTTTTTATTTTTTTTATATCCTTTATTTAACCAGGTAATACCCATTGAGATTAAAAATCTCTTTTGCAAGGGAGACCTGGCCAAGATAGGCATCAAAATTACATCACATCATTACATACGTACAAATACACACACATGAAACCAAATATGCACTTACAATGAAATCTCAATTAAAACATTGACATGTGCGGGAGTCCAACTCAAAGCTTCTCATTTTCAGCTTAAACATACTCAATGGAACCAATTTACTAAATTTCAAGTTCTTCTGCAGCAAATTCCATGTAAAGGGGGCAGAGTGAGCAAAGGCCTTTTTACCCAGCTCAGTACTGACACGTGGGACAGAGAACAAGACAACAGCCTGAGAACGGAGAGAGTACTGAGTACTTTTTTTCATAAGAAGTGAACATAAATAAGATGGAAGCGCAACAAGAATAGCCTTATATATAAAAGTATACCAATGACAAAGCCTCCATGTAGCCAAGGCAGACCACCCTACACCAGAATACAGCTCACAGTGATGGGGGCGAACTTTACAATTAGTAATAAATCTCAACGATGCATGATAGGCTGCGTCAATCATCTCAAGGCATTGAGCAGATGAATGCATATATAGTATATCACCATAATCCAGCACAGTTAAAAAGTTGATGCCACTAACCGTTTTTTAACATTAAAAGAAAATACACTGGCATAGCATAGACATAGCAACAGTGATAGAATTATTTAAAAAAAAATATTTTTTTTTTTAATCACAACGTTGAATGGCATGGGCTTTGGTGGTTCTTGTGTTAAGGGAAGCACATGACACGCATGGGGTACGATGCTTTTCTCATCGTAACTGGGAGGGCAACTGGAGATATCTCCCAGCATGCATGGGACCGCCTGAAAATGTTCAACAGGAACTGGATGCAATTGCACTTGTTTAGGATTCTTAAGGCTGGTGATGGTTGGATGGATTTTCCTTTGTGCAGTACAACAGTCCATCTGATTTTGCACCAACTCTGATTCAAAAGTGTGTACCATTTGCCAAAGGGGTCTGACAAATTTTGTAATTCTTAAAATCTGCCAATTATGCAGCTACTGGTGAATGGAGGTGCCAAAGGAGGTATGGTTGACTATCAAGTGCTCCTTTTTCATTTTTGCTAAATCCCTTACGTCAGTTTTCATGTCACAATAGTGTGACCTGTTTTGAGGTAAGTGTTCGTCCTTGTCATGATTTGTACAATTTATCCCATTTATGAAAAAACAATCCAAAAATATGCAAAAGACACAGCATTGGGGAAGCAGTGAGATGCAGCCAGGGGGAAAGCTATGATGACAGGCTTTTTGCCTTGTCTTCAGAGTTGCCATTCAGAACAGGTAATATGTTTACCTTTATGGTTAGGGGATTATTATCTGGGGACCGTGCATGTTTTCAGTAAATTAAAAGGAAATCTTGTCTTGGATATTGTTGTGAAAATGTTGGCTTGATGGTGGTCGTAGAGGATAGGTCAAGGGTTCACCAAAATATTAGTAACTATCCTGTGGGAACCATGAATATCTACAGAAAAAGCCATTGAATTGCCTCAGTTTCCTAGTGTGTGTGTGTGTGTGGGGGGTATTATTTCATTTAAGGGAGGGGCAGCAGATGAGGGTGAAGGGGGTTGGTCTATCAAGATCAAATGTGTGTTTAATTAAGTCAAGTCATAGAAGTGAAGCCTTGCTTTAATAAAGCAGCAGGTCAGAAACACCCACCTCCATATAACTGGGCGCATCTTTACACCTTATGTTCCCACATTTATTTTTGAATCCCTTTTTGGCATAATGCATGCACTCACAAAGATACAATACCGATTTTTCTTCAGTCTTTATGTACTGCTTGTACTGTACATACATTAAAACTGGAACCACCGTAGCCAACTCCATTGGGTGTGTGATTCATAAATTCATCATTGCTGTTGCTATTGTTTGCCTCCTGACCTGACTTTTACTAAATAGCTGATCTGCACATGCCTACATTGTCATAATGATAGAATAACATTTAGAAAACCAAAACAGGCAAGTTTTTTGGTGTTATCTTCCACAAAACGTTGGTACTCTCCTGTGCTTCTCCCAGAAGCCGAAGGGATGCATTTGCATGACTGCCGTACAGCACATTGAGACAATGGGACATAGAATCTCATTTGCACAGCAATTTTCACTTAGATTTACTAATAATCACAGTGAGGCCCATATCCATCCGTTTATATGTGTAAATGATCAGAAATCGTGCCAGAACTGGGCCTGGGCGAGCGGGTAGGGGGAGAGAATGACCGAGCATGAGGTCGAGAGTAAATCTCGGACTGACTTTTAGTCTTTGGTGAGCACTTCGTAAAATAAAAGGCTTCAGACAGACGACGAGCTGGCCTTCTTGCTGTTGGACCAGTAATATTAGCTACTAATCGTAACAAATGCATGTGTACAGCTGTCCATATTCACCACAGCAATTGCACTCTAACATGGCAAAAAATACCAATTACACATTGCTGCTTTAATCAATGGATGGGTACACCTATCTCCCTTTCTGAGCAGGAAATCAGGAGGGCTTTCAAGTGTGTGTGAACACTAAGAAAGCAGCAGGACCAAACAGCATCAGTGGGCAGGTCAAATTATGTCCTGACCAACTGATAGTCAACCAGTCACAGGCTTGGTTGTCAACGCTTTCTTAAAGAGACATATATGTGCTTTTATTTTTGTGAGCTCGGCATCGGCGGAATGCACATCGCTATAAATTCTAGTTACATTGAGCGGAAAATGACCAGACAGGGTCACCAGGTGGAGTCTGGATAGTCCAACATATCACTCTGAAGTCTCCCAGACATTGGGGTTTCGTTTCGTTTCGTTTGGTTTTATTTCACACGTCATCATTGTATATTCAAACACAATTTCATGGGGTACAATGATCATATACAGGACGCATGAAATGGGGAACCCCAAATAAGCTACTAAAAGCTTTTCAGAGGGGGCCCGGAGACAATAAACAAACAACAATTAACATACCGACCAAAAAACTCAATTTAACATGGACAAAATAAAACATTTACAAAAAACAAAACCCAAACAAACAAACAACAGATAAACGATCAGATGACTTTATATAATACAACATATATATTGTCTTTGCAGAATACTTTGTGTACTCTTATAAGCTGAGACAAACGTTTTGGCAATTTCTAATGTGTTAATATATCTGATAAAGGACTTTGTCCAATGAGACAATCAGAGCTAATGTCGTTCTATGAATAAAAACTACTGGAAGTATCCATAATATGCTGATAGCATCTTTGTTAAAATAAATTGCTTGAACCCACCAGAATACATTTTGATGACAAGTCAATATATTTGCAAGTGTGCAGGTGATATACAAAGATGCATGTGGGTTATATGGTGAGCATTAATTTTAACCACTTTGGAAACTAGCTTGATTTTGATAGTTGTCCTTCGTCATTAGCTTTGTAGTGTGTTTGTGCATTTGAATGCACCTTAAGCAGTAGAGTTTCTCTCCACCACCCCACTGCTTGTTGGACAATCCCTCAAGCCCAGCTGTGTGTGTGTGTGTGTCATTTGGAGGAAGGGAGGGGCTAAGGCATGGCCCCAGGAGGGGGTGACTGGACGCTTCATCACCCGATGGCCAACCTCTCACAATGATGCATTAAGCCCGGCAGGAAGTGGAGCATGGGCCTTTGAGGCCAAAAAAATCCTACACAGACACACATACACAAAAACACAGACCTACGGTGTAATGGCCACTTCATTCAGTGTCATCCCCTAATATTGGGGGTTAGACTGTGGACAGGAGCGCTGGCTAAAGGAGGAGGTAGGACAAATGTTGAACACAGTGCAAAGTGATACTATACGCCCATTCACGCTAATACTAAATGAAAAAAATCCCTCTGCCATTAAATAGACACATACTGACTCTAATCATCTACTCATCTCAGTGCATACTGAGCCCTTGAGTGACATGAGGGTGAGTTGATAGTAGAAAATAATAACAGCCAGTTGGCGCCATAGTACCCATCACAGTTGAAGAGACAACGAAGAAAGTGCCAACTAAAGAAACTCCATCACCAGAAATAGAAAGAAAAGACAGCCAGGACATGCTGTTTAGGATAATTTTTATGGTATTTGTGTCCTCGTTAGCAAGTCATTTAGAAACAATCCAGAAACAATTTGGTTCCACGTGAAAAATCTCAAATCTAATGGCTATCTATATGTGTTTACGCTCTAGACTTTCAATCATGTTGAACTGCCAGCCCTTTCAAAAGAGACTATCATGGGCAAACTTCTACCAATCAGATCAATGAACCATATGACGTAGTGAGAGAGCGCCGGCCTGCCGAAGCCAGTTGGGAGAAGAGCGAAAACATCTTTTCAATTGTAAAAAACTATAGTGCCGTACTTTCTTTTGCGATTCAAGCGCGAATTCTCGATACCCCAAAAACTCAGCTGCTGTGCAAGGTAAATCGATCTATAACAGCAAAGTGCAAACAGTTCCTTTATTGTGAAAGAAGACCCACGTAAAAAGGACTAACCTAACAAACTGCCCAGTGTTGGTTGATGGAGAAGTACAAAACGACTAGTGTGTGGTTTAAAAGTATGTTAAAGTGCTCATATTCTGCTCATTTTTTAGGTTCATAATTGTATTTAGAAGTTGTACCAGAATAGGTTTATGTGGTTTAATTTTCAGAAAACACCATATCATTTTGTTGTACTGCACATTGCTGCAGCTCCTCTTTTCACCCTGTGTATTGAGCTCTCTGTTTTAGCTACAAGATGGTAGGCTACAGTTCTGTAGCCTACCATCTTTGATGGGAGTCGCACATGGTCAGTTGCAGAGTATGAGGGCTAGCCATGCTAGAAGCTAGGCGAGCATTAAAGCAAGTATTTTTTTCCAAGTTTGTATTTGTGTGGAAACACCAGAGACACAAAATACTCCAAATCCCAGAAAAAGAGATTTTTTCATAATGTGGGCACTTTAAAGTGCTTTATTACTCCTCGGCGTCAGCTCTCCCTACATCAAGCAACTCCAACTGGTCCAGAATGCAGCTGCCCGACTCATCACCCACACCAAATCCTGGCACCACATCACTCCAGTTGTAAAACAACTCCACTGGCTCCCCATCTCCCACTGGATCACCTGCTAAATCCTGGTCCTCACCTACAAGGCCCTCCACCATCTGGCCCCCTCATACCTCACTGACCTCCTCTCCGCCTACCAACCCTCACAGCCCCTCAGATCTACCTCAGCTGATCTCCTCTCTGTCCCCAACCTTTGCAGATTTGGGGACAGAGCCTCCTCCAGGGCTTCGGGCTCTGGAACTCTGAGTCCCTCACCATCTTCCAGTCCCGCCTCAAGACCCATCTCTTCACCTCTGCACCTCTGCCATCTGTAGCCCCCCCTCTTCATCTTTGCCTAAATCTTGTTTTGTGTTGTTTTGTTTAGCCTTGCTTTCTTTTCTACCTTGCACTGGAAAGCAACTTTGGGTCCTTGAAAAGCGCTATAGAAATTCAATTTATTATCATTATTATAATATATTCAAAACCAAATGAATGTGCTGTTTGTTTAAAAGATCCCATAACATGGTGCTCTTTGGATGATTTTATATAGACCTTAGTGGTCCCCTAATACTGTAACTGAAGTCTCTTTTATATAGACCTTAGTGGTCCCTAATACTGTATCTGAAGTCTCTTTATTTAGACCTTAGTGGTCCCTAATACTGTATCTGAAGTCTCTTTTATAAAGACCTTAGTTGTCCCTAATACTGTATCTAAAGTCTCTTTTATATAGACCTTAGTGGTCCCTAATACTGTATCTGAAGTCTCTTTTATATAGACCTTAGTGGTCCCCTAATACTGTAACTGAAGTCTCTTTTATATAGACCTTAGTGGTCCCTAATACTGTAACTGAAGTCTCTTTTATATAGACCTTAGTGGTCCCTAATACTGTATCTGAAGTCTCTTTTATATAGACCTTAGTGGTCCCCTAATACTGTATCTGAAGTATCTTTTATATAGACCTTAGTGGTCCCCTAATACTGTATCTGAAGTCTCTTTTATATAGACCTTAGTGGTCCCCTAATACTGTATCTGAAGTCTCTTTTATATAGACCTTAGTGGTCCCTAATACTGTATCTGAAGTCTCTTTTATATAAACCTTAGTGGTCCCTAATACTGTATCTGAAGTCTCTTTTATATAGACCTTAGTGGTCCCCTAATACTGTATCTGAAGTCTCTTTTATATAGACCTTGGTGCAGAATTCCAGCCACTAGAGCCAGTCCCACAATGAGCTTTCCTTAGTATGTGCTATTTTTGTGTCTGCAAAAGGAGGAGGAGAGAGGGGGGCAAGGTGGAGGCTGGGGGGTGTGGCCTTTGCTCATTTGAAAGCCATGATGTCTCTCTCTCATGGGGGGGGGGGGGGGATTCTCTGGGTGGGCAAAGCAGAGAAAGGGGAGGAAACCTTTCCCCTTATGACCTCATAAGGGGCAAGATTCCAGATCGGCCCATCTGAGCTTTAATTTTCTCAAAGGCAGAGCAGGATACCCAGGGCTTGGTTTACACCTATCACCCTTTCTAGCCATTGGGCTCATGGCTTTCATGCAATGGGACCTTTAAAGCAGTGTCATAGCACTCACACATCACGCATCATGGAAAAGGTTCCATTACAATGGGCCATTCCTTAGTAAATAAAAGGCAGAGAGCACATGGTAGCTGGGCTCAGAGGCCTCTAAATATTGTGGAATGGCATTTGAGGTAATTGCTCCATCTGCCCACCATTCACTGTGCCTTTTCCAGTAAACACTGGAAATGAGGAACTCCACTTCCCACCACTTTTGTTGATTTGCCAAACTGTAAAAAAAAAAAAGGAAAAACTTTTCTGGACCTTTGAAGAGGCAGAGTCCTAATCATAATATCTTAATTGTGTAAGTGTATGTACATTCGTGTGCGTTGGTGTTCACTTGCACATGCAGCAGGAATGTTACAGGAAATCCAGGGGCCAGCACGGGTGAGAGCTTTATTTGTCCATTTACCTTTAGTGAAGTTTATAACCATTACTGCCAAGAATTTATATCCCTTAAATGTTATTCATAACCACCTTCACCAAGTCTCTATACATACATATAAATGAAAATGAAAGTGCCACTCAAGCCATTCTTTTTCATGCAACGATTCTTGATGAAATTATAAGAAAAAGTCTGAAAAAAAGATACATTTTCATAGAAATTACATTATCACATTGCAGGGAGGTGTGAGAGAGACAGAGTGGAAAAAGGAAAATGGATTTGGCTAAGTGATCAACAGACGGAGTGCTGAAGGCCTTGATGTTACCCTCACATGGTGTTAAACTCTGCCTCTGGACTGCCATACGCCTGGTCATTCAACTGCCTCCAACTCAAGAAATACACAACTTCAGTTGGTTCAGTTGGGATAAAAAAAAGCCACTGAGAAATAAGGTCTATTTTCCTGTTTAGGTTTGTCCACTTAAAAAGAAAGTTTTGTGCTGAGTAGGGATTTGGTTTGTCAATAGCTGGCTGTCTTTCTAGGGCCGCCCTGACCTGCTGAAAGCCAACGGTCTTCATCCTTCTCCAGTCGCTGCTTTTTTATCTAAGAATATAGACGAGTGTCAAGTTATGTGTCAAGTTAGGCTAGGTGTATAGTTAGTTATGTCCAGCAAATGGACACGTTCACAGTACAGACTGAAATTATTGACCCTATTACTCATAAATTCTCTTTCCCTAAATACTGTATGTGTGTTACAAGGCTAAGCTAACCTTGGCTCAAAGACACAGCGTATAAAGGCTAACCTAGCTTGTGACATTAAACGGATTCTTCTACATGATGCATTTAGTGCATTACCTAAAAGGGGTTGTGCTGTGTTGAATGACTCACCCAGCAGCGTGTGACATTAAGCCCTCTGGTGCCACTCCAGATTCTTTCACTGGAATTGTACCATATACAATGTATTGATTTAGTGCATTACCCAACCAAGGTTGTGCTGTGTTGAATGACTCACCCAAGCAGTATTTTGAGCTGAAGTGTCTGTTCAATACCAAAGCCGGGCCGGGCCGGGCCGGCAAGCGGCCGGGCCAGGCTGTGGTGTGGCCAGCACTCTGACGCAACCACTCCAGAAGGAGCTGATGGAATAACGTTTCACTGGAATTGTACCATATACAATGTCATGTGACAAATCAATATTGATTGATTGATTGAAATGGGCAAATTGACCAACCAAAGGTTGAATTATTTCCTTTAGATTCCCATTGCCCACATACTTAAGTAGGAAATTATTTTGAGCTGAGAAAGGAAACTAAAAAAGAAAAGAAGAGGCCAGAGGTGGCAAGCAGGTAGAGAGGACAGGCTGTTTTTTCCTAGTTTTGTATGCATGGTCAGCAACGCAACCCCCCACTTAACGTGTTGGGATTCCCAACATTAGGCATAACAACAATGAGCAATATGATCCAGCACTTTCCTAATGCTCGAGACTACAGTAATTCCAGAGACAAACATTTAGTGCGATATGGTTTTAATGGTTAAAATGTTGTGTTTTTATGTTGATTTTGATAAGAGAGGCTTATGTGCAAAGATGAAACATAAATCCTGCCACCACTGTCTCTTAGTTTTGGAACACTACAGAAAAATTGAACACTGACAAATGTGCCCAAAAATGCTTCCTCGGAGCTGAGATACAGTATAAACTACAAATTCTTGATTGAGGTACCAGTGACTGTGATTGGAACAACAAAGTATCCTGATATTGCAAAATGCTAGCCACTGCTCGCTTAATTTGTCCTTTTTTTTTTTTCAATTCAATTCAATTCAATTCAATTTTATTTATAGTATCAATTCATAACAGAGTTATCTCAAGACACTTTACAAGGACCCAACAGTTCTAAGTTTCCTCAGAGCAAGCAACAGTGGACCAGTGGCAAGGAAAAACCGATGTCTCTTAGTTTGGAGAAATGTGCCCAAAAATGCTTCCTCGGCGCTGAGATACAGTATAAACTCTTGGTGAGGTACCAGTGTGTCCTGATGAAAAACAGCCACTGCTCGCTTAATTTGTCCTTTTTTTTTCAATAGAATGAATTCATAACAAGAGTTATCTCAAGACACTTTACAATACCCACAGTTCTAGTAGTTTCCTCCAGAGCAAGCAACAATCTCAAACAGTAAAAAATAAATCAAATAAATCAAAATAATAGTAGTTTGTAGTAGTTCTTTGTAGTAGTTCGTGGCATAGCAGGGCACTGTGCAGCATTACAAGGCACAGCAGGACATAGCTGGGCACCGCAGATCGTGGCAGGGAAGGGAACGTGTAGCGGGACCATGGCGACAGCTGCAACCATGATTTTGGAGCCTCCCTGATCCGAGGAAACATGCTGGGAGAAAAAGAACAAAAGGACTCCGGGGAATGACTCCCCAGAGCTAGGTTAGTAACAAGCATTTCTGGGACATAGATGCACACAAAATAGAAAGATAGGACAGAGGCAAGTCAAGGCAACTCTTAAAAAACCCTCAATCTAAAGTAATCTTAAGGTAGATGTTAAAGGGCGTAAAATCTTTTCTCATAATCTTTGCGTTTACCAAAAAAGGTGGCTAACTGTAGCATGCTAGCTCGTTCTCAAAAGGCAAAACACTGCTCCAACAGCCACTAGTTGACCATAATCACCAAAAGAACTACTTCCTGTCCCTGTTCTACTTCCTGTCCCTGTTCTACTTCCTGTCCCTGTTGTGCAGGTATTCCACAAGTGTCCCTGGTCTAGAAGAAGTCTCCCAGCTGATCCTGCCTTGGACTGACCAAAGCTGGAGAAAGACTTATCTAGCTGATGGGATCTTACCGAGCTACTGAGCATGTGCAGCTCCCAACAAAGATACTATAGAAGGGTGATGTCTCACTCTGGAGCTAAAACAGAGACCTAAACACACAGGGTGAAGACAGGAACTGCAGAAAGGTGCAGTTCAACAGAAATATGGTGTTTTTTGAAAATGAAACCATGTAAACCTATTCTGGCACAAACTCAAAATACTGTTATGAATCTGAAGATGAGCAGGATATAGGCACTTTAAAAAGATGTTGCCGTACATTTTTTGTTCAGATGCAAATTTAGGAATTTGCCCTAAATTTGGGGTTAACTAAGGATAAATGAATTCATTACAATATATTAAGTCATTCTATTTTTTAGAGTAAAAACAACAAAAACAAATAGCATTAAAGAGATCCTGCAGTTTGCCCCTCAACTGAAAAAGCCCTTTTAAAGTATGTGTTAATGTTCTTCAAAGGGCCGTCATTTTTCTCCAATCTGTGATGGTTAATGATTATATCAAGTCGTTGTTGTTGCTGTCATGGAGGAATGGATGGCCTGTACATTTTAAGGGATTTTCAGGGTAAAAAAAAACAACTAAGGCCCATTTAAAGTGTAAATTAAGGGTGTGGATTTTACGTTATTTTGTCAATATTAAAGGCCCATTGCCCCTTTAAAAGCCCGTAAACCCTGCAGATAATCCATTAAAAGCACTCTAATATAAAAATGAAGGGATTTCAGAGTGGAGGCTGATATAACAGCTTCCCATACATGCTGTATGTATGCATACACAGCCTTGGTCTTTTTGGTGTGTGTTTTTGTCTTTGATAAGTGGATCAGTGTGGAATGGTCTCCTGATATTAGGGGTGACATGACTCTGTCACTTCTGTGTGTGTGTGTGTGTGTGTGTGTGTGTGTGTGTGTTAAGAGACTCAGAGCAGCTCTTAGCTCATTAATGTAAACACGCTACTAAGCACAGGTTCTGCAGAGCTGCACCACTGACTCCCACAATCCACTGGGAGACAGACCGAGATGTCTGGCAGTTTTATAGCTCTTTATCCTCCCCAGTCTCCCTTTCTCTTTGTCTGTCTGTGTCTCTGCCCACGGTATCCCCCCCCCCAGGCGTTACCTTCCCTCAGGCTTTATCTCCTCCATCATCACTTTTGCCTCTTTCCCTTTCTTCCCCTCTTATGTTCTTGCCCTCTTTGTACACTTTCTCCATCTTCTATGTCATACTCCAACATCTGCCAACACTTTTTGAAATCCACACAAATGGCCCCTTCAAAGTTTAGACAGCGACACTAAATAATAACCGCCATATGCCATTTAGTCTTTACAACCATACAGCTTTCAAGTAGAGCAACGAACCGCCAAATGTCTGGCCCACGCCGACCAATTGGCACTTACCTGAACACACCTGTCATAACATGTGACATACGTAATGTGTGCAACATGTGAAATAAAGTGTGTGCTGCTCTACTTTCCTTTTTTATCCCACTCCGTACACTAGACAGCACCACTCACTTACTAAGCCATGCATTTTAGGGTAATGTAATGTATACAGACATTAGACATTAAACATTAATCTTGTATAAAAAAATGCTGGGAGCAGATATATGGGTGGCTTTGGCTCAGGATGTCCAGTCTACCAATTGGAAGATCGGGAGTTTGATTTCTGTCCCCTGCATCATAAATGTCTGAACGTGCATTATTTTTTTAATATGAAGATACCTTGATCATACCTTGTATGTTCAGCCACCAAATGCTATATGAATGCAGTCTTTTATTGATTTACTTTTTTACAAAAAAGGAGCCAGGTATTAGGTATTATCCACCCATATTCCCTAGACAGGTAGAACAATAAATAATGAATAACACATTGAAAATGGAAAAGAAAACACCAGGTTATACAATTTTACAAACACTAGCATTTCCATTTCCCAACCTAATATATAATATGTGCAAAGTTCCATTAATAACATTATTAGGGGCTCAGTCATTCCCACATCCTAAAGCAGTCCCCCCCACCCCTTCCCCTTAATAAAATTAGGGCTAATACTGAAAAAGGTTTTTTTAGGTAACATATCAGTTTCTGATGAGAGTCTGTCATTATTTATGGTTACATATTCAGATGACCTCTGTCATCTTTTTACCTTAACCCTCGTGTTGTCTTCCCATCATAATTGAGCAACACTTTTGTTGATGCTATATATCCATATTTTTAACTTTTTCGTCTGATTTTGATGCTTTCTTCCCATATTTGTCACTTTGTTTGGACGTTTTCAACACTACGTAACACTAACTTATTAACTTTAGTTTTACAGTTATTTTTGGAATTTATGGTCAATAAACCTCACATAATCACAGACTGGAATATGTCAACTTTTACTCAATACTATTTCAAAAACACTTCCATTTGTTTTACAATGCTATAAAATTGAATAAGACGCCCCCGAAATTGTAAAGTTAAAAGTCTTGATAAAAGGGACAAAAACATAAGAAAAAGTGTTCAATTTTGACGGGAAGACAACACAAGGGTTAAAAGTTTTGGCTAGCAGTCACAGGTGCTGTGCCATTATAAGCCGTAGAGAACAGTTAACCCAATTTTAGCTAGCAAGCTAATGGATGCTCAAGCATTAAAGTTCATTCTTGAGCTTAGAACCAGGTTGTGAAAAGCTCTGCTACCTGCCCAGCACTAGACCTCAGACAGACACAGTTAGAGACATGCTGCTAAAGACAATGGAGCATTTAGCAGCTAAAGAACCAGATACTTTTCTTTGTGAAGTTTGTGAAGACCAAACCACAGCTGAAAGGAGATTGAATGCTGGATTTGCGCACAACTGTATGCCAATCTTTATTTGAGTCTGCAACTGTTTGCTGGCATCCAACTTCATATGGTGATATGTAAATGTTATGTTTAGCCTGCTCCACTGCCCCCAGGTGTGCTCACTGTTAAATTAGGAGTTCCCCTCACGGTAGGAAAGGTCTCACAGTCACCTACGAGCAACTGATGCCCTTCTCTCTCGCTATACTCCTCTTGACTGACAGATGTGTGTATTAGTTTCCTCACCACTGATCTGTTATGTTGTAATAGGTGGTTAGAGATACAAAATTAAGATATTGGTCTGTGTAAGTTGGTTTCCTGTAAACTGTGGTCAGGCCTCTCGTAGACGCCTAGGTGTTTCCTGTTCACTGGTGCACCTGATATGAGGGCTGACATTGCTGATGTGTTGGGTGAAGAAAGATTGAGAGTGAGACCACGCTAGATCAACACATTCTCACTCATAGAGCACCAGAAAGCGAAGCTTGGTCAGGTGCCTTTGGCGTTACTGATGTCAGCTTACAGAGCTGTTGCTCTGCCTGCTGCGTTTCTTCCAGACGTTAAAGGAGTTTTGCATCAGTATCTGATGCTGAGAGCCACTGACCAAGCATCAGTTTTTGACAAGTTGGGAATGGATTTCACAGATAAATTAAGTCCTTCACCTGGAGCAGGACCCACATCCCAACTCTGAGCAGTGTACTATGACATTAGGTAAAAACCTCAATAGACCGTACCAAATGTCATTAATAAAACTAGGGCTGCCCGATAGGAGTATGTAATTACAATTACTTTTACTGATATTGCGATATAATTCATGATATTGGAAGGAATGCACATTTTTGTATCATTTTGTCATTTCAATAGAAAAATATTAAAATTAAAATGATTATAGTGTGATTTTTGCGAGGATTTAGTCTGTTGGATGCGATTTGTAGGCCAGATGCACCACAATATTACATTTAGGAATGGTTTTACACATTTTGCCTTTAAACAGTGTGATTTCAACACAATTGTGATACATTGGGCAGCCCTAAATAAAACCCTGTATGTAGTAGGCTTATATTCATTACGTATTACATTTTTTACTGCAGTAGTTGTGATTTTTTCTGTCCAATGGGAGTATTTTTACTCACAAACTGTCTATTATATTAAGTCAGAGTTTAGACATTTGTGGCTTTCCTTTACATTTTTCCTCTGAAAAAATAGTAAATAGCTCAGTCCGTAGGGCGTTGGTTTGGGAACTGGAGGAAGTCCCCATTCGGACCCAAGTATGGAGTGTGGATTAAGATGCCAGTTCACATCCTGGGCACTGGCAGGTGCTCTTGAGCAAGGCACGGTACAACCCCACCCCCCATCAACCGCTCAGGGCACTGGTCCTGCACTGGCAGGCCCACCCGGACATCTCTCCATTTGTGCATGAATAGGTGAGCATGTGTGTGTATTTCAGGCCTGTGTGTAGTGATGTCTAACAAACAACAGAGTGCAATTTCCCCACTGGGGATCAATAAACAGTATACATTTTTAAAATTAAATTAAATTTCACCCGTGGCATGTTAACAAAGAGCCGTGACAGCAGGACTGTAGGACTTGAGTCCAGACTCGAGACACTTGACGGTTGTCTCAAGCTCGTCTTGGACTCGTTGGTATTTGGACTCGGACTCAGGGACTGAACTCGCCAAATATTCTGAAGGGTATTAACAGGTATTAAATTGGGTGGTTATATTCATCATCCATCTAAAACGGTTATTAACATTGGCATAGGCCCGGCTGCATCATCAGGCATCGACCAGTTTCATTTGGGCCACAGACGTAATGTCAGCGAGCTCTGGAAACATTTACGTTTTATACTTAAAGTAAATAATATGGCCTAATGTGATCCTATAGTGTATTACTCTGCAGTTGTTTTTCGGCTATTAGAAATAATAAAGCAAAACGATCATCTTAAAATGAAGAAAAACTGTCTCTCACATCACATAAATTATGAACAGGTAAGAGGATGCTTTTTTTTCTGTCTCGGTCTTTTATTTGGACTCGGTCTTGACCTGGACTTGAAGCTCTTTGGTCTAGGCCTGGTCTTGGAATTGCCAAAGATGGCCTTGACGAGAGAGAGCGAGAGAGAGAGAGAGAGAAAACCAGAGCAAGAGAAAGAGAGAGAGAATATATATTTTGTCCATGTGGGTAACATTCTGATTAAAAGCAGCTGGGTGAAATAATACATAATTAATGAGAAAAATATGAATTAGCTCCTCTAAAGTGTGAACATAGCAGAGAGCAGAGCTGCTGTCCACTGCAGCATTTCATTTGTAAGTGTGTCCCCATTAAAAGAGACGCTTGTGGAACAGCACAGCAGTATAACTTCAATATTCTTATCATTATTATTATTTCACAAGTTGAAGATTTGGTTCTGTCTCCTCTGTCCCTCGGTATTAGCTGCAGTGACATTAGTGTGTGTATGGAAACGATCGTTCACTGAAAGCAGCCTCTCTAATCAATAAAGTAAATCACTCATACATCACTACAAAGCATCATTTAAAAAGGGCCGTAGCCTACAGGGACAGTAGAGGGGCAGTGACATGCCCATGTGGGTCTCCAAATTGAAGAAAATAATTCATTCAGGTGGGTGGAGGGTGGAGGATTTTAAGCGAACATGCGGATTCAGATGAAGAGCCAATCAAGACACTAATAGATAGAGTGTCTTTGTGTTTATTTATTACATGCAGTATGCATTTGTATAGTTTTTTTCATGCAAACATTTGTACATAGTCCTTAACCTCCCCTGCGGAGGTGAAGGCTCTGTTCTGGGCCCCGTCTCAGATCTTTAGTGTTAATGGATAGAACAGAAAGAAATCCAGACCCTTCACTCGTGCTGAATCCATGGTTTCGTAGATGGCTTTGCCGCCGCTTGACCGTGCTGTAATCCGGAGGGAAGTGAATTTTCCGGCCCTCAGTGACGAATGGAGATTTCTGCGCAGCTTGTTGGATCACATGCCTTGTTGTGAAGCAGAGGACGTTGAAAAATGGTGTTCTTCTTTGAGCTATCACTGTAAATTCGGTGGGCTTTTATAATCTCTATCTGAACATCTGCTAGGCTACCACTGAGCGTGAGAGATACTGGACAGCATGAGCACCTTGTAGCCCCTCTTTCAGCCCGGCGATGCAGATGTTAAATCTTCAGTTTCTGTCCTCCATGTCCGCTAGCTTCACCTCCATCTCTGGTAAAGCGTGGCCATGGCTGTCAAGAATACTTGAGTTGCTTTCCACCGTAGTTTTTAAGTTGTTCAAATATAATGCAAAAATGTACATGCTGCCAACATATTAAGGTAGATCTGCAATTTCGAAAAATGGCTTAGAAGGGCTGCAGTTGCCACCAGAAATGAAATAGATGGCACTGCATTGGTCAGACTAACCTAATGGGCGTTTACTGAATTAGTCTTTCATGTGTTTGTTTCTTTCACATTTTCTCTCCCTTCTCTACTCTCCTCCTGAGCTGGGGTTTATTATGTTTGTGTGAGTGTCCTCAGATGTGTACAAATGTGTACAAATGTGTGTGTCTGTGTGTATGTGCGGGTGCGAGTGTGTGTGTGTAACTGTGTTGGGCCAGGTTGACTGACAGACGGCCTCTGTAATAGCAGGTGTTGCCACGGCGATGTGGAACAGCTTGTCTTCTCTTACCCAACTCTAGCTCTGCTCTCTGGAGGCCAACATTAAGACAGAAGTCACACACACACACACACACACACACACACACACACACACACGTCTAAAATCAGGATGCACACCAACCACAGTGCTTGCAGACATGCAGAGAACATAGTAATATATACATACATATATATATCTATATATGTATGTATGTATATACACACGCACACACACACACACACACACACACACACACACACACACACACACACACACACACACACACACACACACACACACTCATTATGCCATTGTCATCATTTCACTCAGTCAGGCCCGGCCTGTTCTGTTTCTGTTCTCTTTTCTTTCTCTTTCTTTTCCTCCTTTTGCATCTTGTTTTTGATTCCCTTTTTGATAACTGTGCATTACAGTACATTGTCTGCGAATCAGCAATACCACGCAATAAACAACCTTTAGGCTATGAAAACTAAGTTGTATATATACAATACTTGTATAGTAAATGCTTTCCAAAAGACATATTACATTTTAAAGCTATTTATCCACACTATTCTCTGCACTGAACACCTTGAATTGCACCTGCCACAGTCGACTCCCCTCCTTTCTGGCCTGGCTGTCGGGGGTGGCACTGGCTCCGTCAGGTCAGCTGTAGTTGGTGGTTCAGCTAACCGGGAGCCGGGTACAGAGCAGTCAGTGTGTGGCACAAAGCAAAAACAAACCATGGAAGAAGAAATCATAAGAAATACAGTGCTTATCTTTTCAAATGTATGGTTTATGAGAACAGGCTGCAGCATCACATATAAATATGCATATACTGTATATATATCCCTAACAAGTCTTCTGAGTTGCATGGTAAACTTATTAATCATATTTGCTTTACAGGGACTTATAAGACAACAGAAAGCATCAAGGAGGATGAGTGACTCCTCTGTGTTTAATAAAAGCCAGCGTCCTTATATGCAAATATTTGTTCTTCATTTTCCACTCATGGATACTTCCTCTCTTTGTCTCTTCATCTCCCGTGAAATAATAATAATAATAATAATGTTGTATTTTTTTCCAAAATTTACTGAACATAAACTGTGAGCCACATCAACTGATGCAAAGGATTTTATCTATAGTGGGTTAAGCCTGTGAATTATACTAACTTTCCTAAGGTTGTACACACACACACACACACACACACACACACACACACACACACACACACACACACACACACACACACACACACAGTATTCCCTATTTGTTTCACACATCAATTAAAAATCTTGACAAAAGCTCTAAATTGACTCTCTCTCTCTCTCTCCCCATTTTCTCCAGTGAAGTAGAATTTCCTCTGCACAGATAAAGCTGTGTCCATTCTAAGAATCAATAATCCGTTTATAAATATGTTATTAATAAAGGAGTTAAGCCGCATATATATTTCATGGCAGAGGAAGGGAGCGTCTCCCTGAGGCCGCAGGGCTTTATTCCATATCATTCATTTATAATTAATCTGCACCACTTGGGATTTAGTGAATTAGGAATCCCGCAACAGACTAGAGCTGTGTTCTGTTTCTATCTGTTGCAGCTCGCCAACATGGGAGGTCCTCTTCCTCACTGCTGGAATAAAGAAAGGAGGAGGGGGGGGGGATTCATGTGATTCTATAAGCAGCAAAAGGGGAGCGACAGTCACACTGACGTACTGGACCAGGAGGACAAATGTGCTTTTCTTAAGGTCTTTTGTAGATTTTATTTTTAGAATAATATATTTAATGCATTGAATAAAAAATGCACATACAATATAGAGACTACACATCTGAACACGAGTAAGTACTTATTTAGCTGTCTTTGCACTGAGAAACTTAACTTTTCTTAGATTGAATTTTGAATTCCTTTTTTGGGAATTTAACAACTTTGCCACTTCATGTGTGATTATGCGTTAGATTATGTGTTAGAACCCGACCGATATATCGGTGGCCCATATTATCGGCCGATATTAAGCATTTTCCGCACTATTGCTATCTGCATTTATAATGGGCAATTCAAATTCTTAATGAATCAGCCATGTTATGCGTGATGGCGTTGCATATGGCGTTGCATAGTCTGTCCACCAGAGGACGCTCTACAACGTCCCTGTTAGTGATGGCGTTGCATAGTCTGTCCACCAGAGGACGCTCTACAACGTCCCTGTTAGTGATGGCGTTGCATAGTCTGTCCACCAGAGGACGCTCTAACGTCCCTGTTAGTGATGGCGTTGCATAGTCTGTCCACCAGAGGACGCTCTACAACGTCCCCGTTAGTGATGGCGTTGCATAGTCTGTCCACCAGAGGACGCTCTACAACGTCCCCGTTAGTGATGGCGTTGCATAGTCTGTCCACCAGAGGACGCTCTACAACGTCCCCGTTAGTGATGGCGTTGCATAGTCTGTCCACCAGAGGACGCTCTACAATGTCCCCGTTAGTGATGGTGTTACATAGTCTGTCCACCAGAGCACGCTCTACAACGTCCCTGTTAGTGATGGCGTTGCATAGTCTGTCCACCAGAGGACGCTCTACAACGTCCCTGTTAGTGATGGCGTTGCATAGTCTGTCCACCAGAGGACGCTCTACAACGTCCCTGTTAGTGATGGCGTTGCATAGTCTGTCCACCAGAGGACGCTCTACAACGTCCCTGTTAGTGTTGGCGTTGCATAGTCTGTCCACCAGAGGACGCTCTACAACGTCCCTGTTAGTGTTGGCGTTGCATAGTCTGTCCACCAGAGGACGCTCTACAACGTCCCTGTTAGTGTTGGCGTTGCATAGTCTGTCCACCAGAGGACGCTCTACAACGTTTGATGTTCTGTTGTGACAATAAAACAAATAATTATCATAATATTTGAGTGAGAACTCATAAATAACTACAAATAACTAACGTTAGGGAAATCTGTTTATGCTTTGTTAAACTTTTCTGGATTTTCTTTTTTAAATACAGTATACAGTATATCGGCCGATATATCGGCATATCGGATTTTTTAAATAACCAAATATTTGTATCGGTATCTGCCTTAAAAATCCTCATAACTCCGTTGAGCAGACCTGAGAAGAGACTACAGGTAATATAGTGTAACAGCAAATCTTTATGTAGAGTTCTCCCAGTAAGGGCGTGCACCTCATGTTGGCTAAGACCGACCTGCAGTCCTTTGCTCCCATCTCTCTCCCACCTTTCCTGTCTATCCACTAGCACTATCAATTGAAGGGAAAAGCCCCCCCCCGAAAGAAGATTCTTAGAATTGTTGGGTTTTTGGGCATGATGTGTTCCCCTACACTCACAGCAGGCCATCCAACCTAAAAATCTAATAATTTGTTTCTAAATAACCTACTGCTGTCAAATAAAGTGACATTTTAGCTCATGAGATTAAGTACACACACACACACACACACACACACACACACACACACACACACACACACCGACACACAGAATGGGTCCAGCCTTCTATTGTCCTTGGTTAATCAGGGGTGGACTGACATTGCCGTCACTTTTCCCCAAAAAACAAAAGCCTTGCGGTGGATGTGAGGGAGCTGTATCAGTGCAGCATCTCCCCGGCAGCACCGGGGCAGCCCGGCAGGCGAGAAGAAAGGCCCGACCGCTGCAGGATGGCTGCAGGCAAGGAGAAAGACACTGCTGACAAACGCATTAATTACTTTATCAACTTCTTTTCCCAATTAACCTTACATGCCACCTTCCAGGTAAGCCAGCCAGAGGGGTGGGGGGAGGGTGAGCGCTGGCGACTCATCATCAACAAAAAGATGAGGTGAGGAGAGATGAAGAATCCCAGAGACAATAGTTTCCCCTGTTCTTAAAAAAAATAGCAACGCAAAGACAAAACTGACCAGATAACATTGTTGTCATTAGCATGCAATTAGAGGTTTCCACCAATCCCAGTTGTGATTACCAAACATAGCATCCACTTTAATTAATACACAGTTTGATATGTATTTTCATTTGCCCCCCCCTCATTTGCATTTTCAATTATGTGTCAATATGGGCGTGTCAGCTGTTAGCTTGACCAGCGCCTCACTCTTTCACACAGAGAGAGGAAATCAATCAAGTAAAGTGCGCTTGTGAATGTAACTTAAGTACATCTACTACAGTACTGTACTTCAGTCCAAATGTTGAGGTACTTGTACTTTACTTGAGTCTTTTCCTTTAATGCCACTTTCTACTTCTACTCCGCTACATTTCAGAGAGAAATATTCTACTTTTTACTGCACTACACAAATCTGACAGCTTTGTTACGATTGTTGCACACAAAACACGTGTAGTTTATAAAATCTGATGTTTTATTATAAAGTAACCTAGCAACAATATAACGGCCTATGAGTCCAACTGAGATGATGAGTCCATTAACTTAAAACTGGCTGGATCCTTTACTCTTTCTACAATATTTTAATACTTTAACTATTTACCTGATGCTCCTTACATAAGATTACTGAAGTAGTATTTTCAATGCAGGACTTTTACTAATAATACAGTATTATCTGGATCAGAAAACTTCTTCCACCGCGGGTACTCTGCAGTAGTACCATTATCATCATCTCCCTCTGGTGCAAAAGAGATACTAATAACACTCTTCTTGTCTTCCTCTGTTTCAAATATTATTATTACATTATTATTATTATTATTAATATAGAGTATTAAGGCCACTGTTTCAAGGACGTTGTCATATGTTTAAGATATAGTCAAAAATACACTAGATGTAGGTTGTAAAATTTCAGAATAAAGTCATACTATATTGAGAATAAAGGTGTTATATTTTGAGAAAGGAAGGATAAAAACACCCAAACAAATAAAGTCCATATGTATAGAATACGTTTGTAATATTTGAACAAATATGGTCACATTTTGTGCACAAAAAAACATAATAATTCAGGAATGTAAATGAACAGAATGAAGGTGTAATATTTTGAAAATTAGGGGATGTATAAAGAGAGTAATACTATCAATATACTATAACTATATCAAAAAATGTTGTGTGTCACTATTTTCAGAATAATATTTCCATAGAGAATGGGGTAATATGGTGAGAATAAAGCAGACATGTTGAAGATAAAGTAACCTACGGGTCAAATGAGAAAAAATGTTGAAAAAGTCGATTAAAATGATTATAATATTTGGAAGAAGGATGGTTTTCCTTCCATTACAGTGGGCCTACTACTGTCTGTACTGCACATCTTTGCAATGAGAGTAATCAATGATATGCCATTTAAGTTACTTTAATTTCATTTTCTCAGGTAATCTAGGTAGTACTAATCTGTTCATTAGCACAAACACATCTTTCTATCTATGCAGCACAAGAATTTCCTTTTTCATCTGAGACAGCAGACAGCTCATACTTTTTTTTGGCTCCCCATCATCTATCCATGAACAGTATAAATATAATATCCACAAAAAACAATTAGTGTGCAGACAAACTGTTTGTGGCACAGGCATCCCTGTCAGTAACATGAGAGTGAACTAAGTGTGCAACGTTGATCTGGATTCAGTTAGGACCTGGTTCAGTGTAGTCTCGTTCCGAGCTCTGGTCCACTGCGTTGTTCTACATTACAGTAGACTCTGTTTTCTTTTACATGAGAGTGTCTGCCAGAATGGCTGTGGAAGTAGAAGATGAAAGGTTAACACAAGCATATGGATCGACCATGAAAACGCTCTAAGCACACACACACACACACACACACACACACACACACACACACACACACACACACACACACACACACACACACACACACACACACACACACACACATGCATCCTCTCATTAAATCTTTGAAAATATTGAGGGAAAGTGTTAATCACATGTTTAATTACCATCCCCCAACCCTCTGAATGTATTGAAGTAGTTGAGCGTTTGAGTTTTTCATTCTGGGAGGGGGGGGTGCAGGCCTTTTACCACCAGTTGAAATGTTAATTATGACCTTGGCAGGAGAACTGAAACGCTAAGGCTAGAGTAGAATGGAAGGAAAAGCAGCTGTGGCCTCGGCTGGGGCTCTTAGGGGGACGAGCCTGGAACTGAGACTGGGGGCGGAAATTAGACCCAAAGGAAGAGGGGACTGCATGTAAAACGTAAATGGGATTAGGACTACATGTGAAGATAGGGCTGGGCTTTGAACTGAGACTGAGATTAAACTTGACACTAGGATAGAGACTTCACGTTGGAGCGATATTGAGGATGCGGCGAGGACTGAGAAGAGAAGATAGGTACTACAACTACAGCTTGGACTGGGTCTGTGATATGGATTGGGACTTAATCAGCATGGGTCCAAACCCAGGACTGAGAGTTACAGTAAGATATGGGTTGAGCCCGAACCACAAATCGTTTTGGGGTTTAAACTTGGATTGGGAGGCTTGGATTTAACCTGAAATTGAGATTAGGACTAAAACTAGGACTGACTGGGACCACGACTGGGACCCTGATGGGCCTAGATGGAGCTGGGACTGGCATTGGAACTGATGCTGTGATTGTAGCTAAAGGTGACACTACAGTTGGCACTGGGAGAGCCTGAATTAGACCTGGGAATAGGCTTAAATACAGTATGAGACTAAAGGAGCAGGCATCGCTAACTGGGGATGGAGAGGTGTGTGTGTGTGTGTGTGTGTGTGTGTAGGGAGAGAGAAAAATGAAAACCTTTTTACTATGTCAATAAACTAACATGCAGGGATGGAAGAACCACTCGGATCTTTTACTGAAGTAAAAGTAGCAACACTACATTAAAACGCCCTGCATTCAGATTAATACAGTATATTGCATTACTGTGTTATAATAATTGATGCATTTATGTGTTTGTCACCGCAGTGTTGCAGCTGGTAAATGTGGAGCTAATTTAATGACTGTATACACGGCTGGGTAGTATAATAATACATCATTATTTATTAGCTGACTTTATTTTTTATTAATAATCTGAATCAGCAAGGTGACTAAAGCTGTCAGATAAACGCAGTGCTGTAAAAATCTTCCTCTATCTGAGACGTAGTAGAGTAGAAGTATAAAGTAGCATATTATAGAAAAAAATCAAGTACAAGTACCTCAACATTATAGTTTTTCCAACCAGTTGTACTGCTGATAACATCACAATTTGAATTACTCTGGAAAGTAAAGTTTTGAGGTACACATATGTGTATTTATCAAAGATCACAGGCTTTTGCTTGAATGTAAAGAATGTGCCAGAGTGCATAAAAAGCAAACAGAGCTTGTTTAAGAAAGAAGAAGAATCCCAGGGGACATTCACCCCCGGACCCCTCTACAGAGTTTCAGGCTAAGCCCCTTAATGTCCTCAAATCCTAGAAACGCCCCTGCTCCTGGATGGAAGGGCTCCCTGTGGGATGCTGAGGATGTACACGCCATGACGGGATGAGAGCAGAGAAAAGGGAAGGAGGAGGTGAAAAAGAGAGAGAGAGAGATAACGTCAATTTAGCCTCTCATAAACACTCAAAGAACAAGTTGCAAGTGTTCATGCATAATACATAAAGCCGCCACACACAAATACTCATCACAGCTCTATGTCATTTCATTTAGGCAGATGATGTAACAAGTTAAGAGAAAAGCACATTAAAACTGGATAAATATCACACTGTAAATTAACATCATGACATATTGTATGTGCATATTGAAACTGCTTTGCAGATTGTTTTCTCTATTATCTAGGGATAATTGAGGCCATGCGCCTGGGTCAGGGAAACGTTACGTGTTGGAATGTAATCCATTACATCTGAAGTAACACAGCCTTCACCAGATTATTTCCAAACCTGGGAGATCTCCTGATCCACCACAAGAGGGTTCTTGGTCTCACGAAACATAACAAGTGCTTTTCACCTGTAAATCATATTTGAATGTAATCACTTCTTTTACCCAACTGAGCGAAACAGTGGATTTATTCTATGTAACTTTATGTATATGTCGTTTGACACCCACATATACATTCTGAGAATTGTGTAGTTTTTGTGCCCTGGGTATTTTGTTATTTTAGCATCCTAAATCCATTTGTATGTGTTCAGAACTCTTAAAGTTCTATATCTATATATTTTTCATAACTGGCCCTTGAAATAAAATGTAACAAAAAAGCCACAGGAAGCCCCCTGAAGTGTATACAAATGGACATTTACATCATTCCAGCTAAAAATATAGTATGATGATTGATGTTGTGCCAAATTTCAAGGGCTCTTACATCATCACATTATCAAATATGGCATGTGATTATTAGCGTCAGGGGAGGTTTTTGCACCCGAATGGGCCAGCCGCGTCCTTTAAGTGGCCTCCGTCAGGTGTCCTCCATCCCAACTCCAGCTACCATTGAAAGGAGCAGACTACGACCTGGAAGAACACCAGAGACAACAGCCAGGTCCCCATCCAAAAATGTTTTTATATTTCTGTTTGTGTACAGATTAAGCAAACGAGATATCATATATTGATTACATTGCTACATATTAGAACATTGCTAGTAGTATATTTTGTCTTAGATAGCATATACACAGGGTTTGAACAAAACGTAAACCTGTATCTAAATTGACATGCTATGACTCTATATCCTTTACTGTACAGCCTGTATTCCTGGGTGTCATCTGGATAACTGTGTCCTGCATTTACAACATTTAACGTTTTTATTAAAATATGGTGGCGCTCTTGCAGGTACAGATTTATTGATGACAGGGTGTCTGGGATACGTAGGGTTCGATTCCGCCCTGCGGTCCTTTGCTGCATGTCATTGCCTCTCTCTCTCCCCTTCATGTCTTCAGCTGTCCTGTCAAAATAAAGGCCTAAAATACCCAAACAATAAATTATCTTTGGAAATTTTTTATTCATGACAATATATGAAATGAGTTTCTCCATCACTGGGCCTTTCACTGGGAGTATTACTGGGACTCATGATTCACCAAACAATGCATAGTCTAATTACCAGCATGTCATTAGACATGGATGTCACAGTCAACGGGGAGGGAAGGAACTTGGTCCCGGGCCAAGAGAATATTGAGCACATTATTTGTTACACCAAAACAACCCCCCTATATTAGATGACGTTTGAGCTCAGTTCCATATGTATGTATATATATATATGTATATATATATATATATATACATATATATATATGCTTTGTGCATCATTCTGCAGGCAGAGGATGTTAGGTGGAAAAGCAGCTACAGTAATTTGTCCTTTCTTTGTTTCAATCACACAAAACCAACTTCCCTGTCCTTCTTGTTTATTTCTATTTGTTTTTCTTCCTCCTCCCTCATTTCTCCTCTCCTCTACCCACCCCGTCAGCCCCCCCTCTTGTCCCCCCCCTTTTTTTTTTCTCTTTTTTGATGTGTTTGCTTTCACGGCATCTGAGCGCTCTCTAATTCCATCTGGCCACAACAGAGAAGGCGGCGTAGTGAGAAAAAGCATTTCCATATGTGCAAATTAGGGATCCCCCCCAAACCCCACCTTCATACACCCTCACACCCTCACACACACACACACACACACACACACAGAAGCCGCACCATACCCCCTACATATTGACTGCCAAGGCTGTTGGTGATCAAGGGGAGGGTTTTTGTTGGCCCTCGGTCTGAGTCTGTAAGTAAGTCTGTCATGATTGTTATGTCTACATCAACAACTATGACCTGGGCAACATGATAATTATTAATACGATGGCAAGCACACAATATGTTACATTCACTATTATTATTATTATGATTATTGTTGTCTTCCAAATTGCTTGTACTGATTATGACAGTTATCTTAGATTGAAAGAACTCCACCTGCAGCGTTATTACCTGTGCTCCATCTGTAATTCCTCTGGTGAATTACAACTTCCCCACTCACAGCACGCCACCGAAAAACAAATGTTCATTTGGTTTGAAGGAAACAGAGAAATGAGCAGAGAGACACACAATGACAATTAAAGCCATCCATCCTGGCCTCTGCTGAGGAGACTCCCCCCCCCCCTTACGCACGCACACACACACTCACTCTCACACACACAAAACACAAACACTCTGTGGTACTTTCATTTGAAGCAGATTTCTTGAGATTTCTTGTCTGAAATACCTTTAAAGTGAAAACATGGTGAAAGTTAATGTATATTCATTTGGTAGTTCTCTTAGTTTTTTGACACCATGAGCTTTAATGCTTTTCACTTGTTTTGTTGCTTTCTGTTATTCATAAAGTGCACTGAGACCACGTCTAATGGGGATTTTTTTTTTTAATAAATGTAAGTGATTGATTGATTGATGTTTGTTGTGTGTTGATGTGTATGCATTCTGCTTAATAAAGATGCATGTACAGTACTGCTGTGTCTTTTCTCCTGCCTGTGTACGTTGGTGTCGTTCATGCCACATACGACTCCATTTTGTCTTGGGATCATTCAATCAATGCCTGTTTGTAAGCAAGTCTAAGACAGCTAACTAGATTGTGACATATTGAGAGATTCCACCTTGTGTGCGAGCGGTCAATATTGCCATTCCAGAGCGGCTGTGCCATTAAAGCCAAGCCTAATAGCTCGAGGTGACATTGGAATGTCATATTTGTGTGTATGCGTGTGTGTCCGTGGGGTTTCGCCTTCATAAGGTCTGAAGCCAAATGTGTGTCAATTTCTCTATCTCTGCTTGTCCTTTACACACACACCCATTTTCCTGCCCATGCATGGAATGACCATCGTAATAAAGCCAGTGGTGATAGAAGTGCGGCAGGTGAACATCCTTGACCCTGTTTCTGTCATTTGAACACATATTTAGTCTTTATATGTCTTGTTTGGTCTTGAGGTTTCCACTACGTACACATACTGACACACATCAGCATGTGGATGTAGTGGAAAAGTGCAAACTAATACACTTCACCTAAAGCTGAGGATAAATACAAGCTGACCACAACTGTATGAGGGAGCAAACGTTTTTTTGTTCAAAGGTGTGGGTGATTGATGCTTAAAAACCTGATTTTCTATCACTTCAACTTCCCAGGGAGTGTAATTTGTCTAACGCAATATGTAGTGACTACATATTGCACAAGTCTTAGGGACTTTGTACTGGGCATTGTAGTACCTCAGACCGTGTGATTGGTCATCATTGGCACCCCCCCCCCCACCCACCCGTGGCTACTTTCCACTTGACTTCTGCATGGTCAAGCAGAGACGATCACAAGATGGAGACGGTCATTAATTATAAGGCGGCGAGGCAGCCGTCACTGAGACAGAGGTACAGGAGACAGAGACGCAGGAGACAGAGGTGCAGGAGACAGAGAGACACAGGATGTGAGCTCCCAAGACCGCGTGAGAGCCGGCTTGAAGGGGCTTTGTGTGAGCAAAATGTTTGCGTTCATCAATATGTGTGTGTGTGTGTTTATCAATGCGTAAGTTTGTGTTACAAGCAGCACTGCTCAAAGCTAGGACTAAACATGCCTTGAGGGGCAAAAGGGAAATCTTGGGCCCCCATGACCCCTCCTGTGGCTGGGGCCCAGCTGTGCTGAACTGGGCATCTGCCAGCTAGAGGACAGATCTGTCCCCGGCCACACACACACACACACACACATTGTTAAAAATACCCACCCATGTGTTTCCCATACACACAGATCATTTGCAGTGATCTATCTGTTTGTGTGTTTGTTTCATGGGGGCATATCCTCTTCGAGTGTGATAGAGGGCAGTTGTGGTCCGAGGAGAATCCTCTCAGTGCATCTCTCTGAAGGAGAAAAATCAAATCAAATCAAATCCTTTGTTTCCCCCCATCAACAAACCCAGGAGCCATACTCAACAATCACTCACTCCAATGGCTCACACAATTGCCAAAGCGATAACATCCTGGGAAAAAAAACATAACATAAAATATGTCCCTTAGGGGTGGCTTTGCAAATTTTCACTCTGGTAAAATATGACCTATTCTTGTGTGCACAGTAATATTCTCCATGTTCTGCCATGCCCAAGTTCCACCATTATAACTTCTTTTACATGACATAGCCAAAAGTATGCGGACACTTTCCACATATATGATACAGTTGAGTCAGTTCCTGACTCAACAATATAGAGACGTATGCAGCAAACAGCCTTTGCTCTAGTTTATGGATTTCCTTGTCAGACGAAAGGCACAGGAAAAAAATAGTATATGTGTCCACATACTTTTTTTATATGCATACTCACATAATGTATCAGGTATGGGGAGTTTGGTGCTGGACATCCGCTGTTTCACACTGCCATGTACTGGTTGATGGTACTGTACGCATGTGTTAAAGGGACACAATTTCCATATCCAACGACTTCATCTGGCTGGAACACGTCTGGAGATGCTTGTCTCCTTTTGTTTTCTTCTCATTTAAACGGAACCCTTACATACACACACTCCCGCGCACAAAGTCGTCTCTTACCACTCGGCAGCGTCATTTAAATGGGCTGTATGAAGATAGATGATGGAAATAAATCAAAGGAGTGTGAGAGATAAGGGGAGGGCGAGAGAGGTTCAGACCAATACCTCAATCTCTCTCTGTATCTTTGACTCTCTCTCTCAATAACACAAGCACCACTTGTTCTGAACTCCCGTTCCGATTTTTGTAAGAAGTTGTTTTGTAAATGTGCTGTATTTATATAGCGCTTTTCTAGTCTTAACAACTACTCAAAGTGCTTTTACATAGTACAGGATACATTCACCATTCACACACATTCATACACTGTGGCTGAGGCTGAGGCTGCCGTACAAGGTGCCATCAGATAAACATGCACACACATTCACACTCCGATGCACAGCATCGGGGGCAACCCGGGGTTCAGCGTCTTGCCCAAGGACACTTCGACATGGGACTGCCGGGCCAGGGATTGAACCACCAACCTTCCAAGTGGCAGGCAACCGCTCTACCACTGAGCCACAGCTGGCCCAAAGCCGCCCCATTTTGTGTGCCACTAACAGTTAAAGCTAGGAATCAGAAATCTCCTCAGCTGTTTAAATGAGTTCACGTTCTGATTTTAAGCCATTTTGAATAAATCCAGCAACAATTGTATTGTATAGCGGGGTAAAAAAAACATTTTTACACGGATTGCGTGTTTGTTAGTATTCCCTGTTTTAGTCTCGGTGTTATTGGTTATTTTTTTATTTTTTTTTCCAGATCTCCTTTTGTTTGTATATTTTTGGTTTGGAATTAAAAATCTTCATATCAACTCCACTGCCTACCTTCTCTGCTTTTGGGGTCCGCCATTCTCCAGAATATAACCCAATTAGACTAATTTACATCTGCAGTCCCTAGACAAGGCACCATTTAAATCCAACAGTACAAATCTAACAACACAACAAGAAAGAACACAAATCAATCCGTATAATGCACATTGTGACAGACACACACACATCTGTTCAGCACCATGTTGGAAAAAAAGTTGTTAGGATGTTAGTGGTTGCAGAGTTGATTGGGTTTTAAGAACTGTTTTGATTGAAATATAAAGCTGATGGATCTCCAGGTCTTTATGGTGTCTGGCATAGCATTCCCCTGAGGGATGGCTTTATCTGAAAATGCTGACTGGCCAACGGTTGTATAACAGAAAGGTACAGTGAGTCTGTTCTGGCAGATCTTACAGAGCTAACACAACGGGAAATCATGGAAACAGGTGGGAGCCGTGCCATGTAACATTTTGTACACTGTGCACATATGAAAAAAATGAAGGAAGCTACTTTTAGAGCCTGCTTGTACAAAGATTGTACGGATTTGGTCGATGTTTCATTTGCTTTTGTGACTGTGTGTTACATGTAACATTTTGGAGTTTTTGTGTGTGATCGTTCATTCGGCTGCTCAGCCAAACTGACCCAATCACAATACACTCACACAGAGCATGACAAATACACAGTTGACACACTCAATCTTCAAATTTCGAACAAGAATAGACCCTGCTTCAATAAGTCAGCACCATTTATTTGAGGACTATCTCTAGCCTCAGTTAGAAGAAGTCTTGGATTTTTGGAGAAATACAACATAGATGTGTGCTTTCCAGAGGCAGTAAGTGATTTCTGTCAGAATTGGTTGTTGCGGGCCTTATAATCACTGACCGAGGGTTATAGTTTAGTCTGCATTGTATTTACCACTAGATCACAGGCAGGGCTCCACCCACACCAAAAGTGGACACCGTCCAAGTATGATGCTGACGTTGCCAAGAGCCTTAAAGCTTGACAGGGAGGGAGAGAAAATAAGCTTCATCTCTCCGTTCTTGCTCTCTTTGTAAAGTGCCAGATCTGTTTGTAAGGAAAATAAATAGAGTGTGTGTGTGTGTGTGTGAATGGAGCCATGAATTAGCGGTCAGGTGCTTTTAGCCTCCGACTGCAGGGCTGATTAGAGAATGGAAGAAAAGCACCCCCCTCCCCCACCCCCACCCCCACCCCACCACCATTAACCTTATACCTATACACACATACATACATACATACACGCATACACACCAATGCTAAAAGGGTACAAGACACATAAACACACACAGTCACAAACAAGAACATCTTCCTGCATGTGTGTGTGTGTATGTGTGTGTCTGTGTGTGTTTGTTTCTCTTTTAGAACATATCTCCCAGTTGTCGCACGAGACGAGCGTCCCTGTCACTGAGGCTGAAATATTTATAATGAGAGCGATGAGGGGACGCCCTGAATTATTTAACATGAAGGGAGGGGGGGCAGGATGGCACTAAATAATCTTCACAGTGTGGCATCCCTCTTCATGCACACACACACACACCCACACACACACACCCCACTAGCACTTTTTCTCATGTCCCTGCTGTAGCGAGTGGACAGCGCTGCAGCAGCACCAGAACCATATGTTTCAGTATGTGTGTTTGTTTGTCGGACGGCCCTATTGCAAGGCTGCATATCCAATGAGACTCTCCCCAGTGTAGTTTACATATTCATACACCCCCCTTAGGTATTCAGCTGTCATCAATCCAAATGCTCAATAGGAGCCGGATCAAGCAACATACTCAGGTCACACACTTCGAAGGCAAGCTACTGCTATTATCATGGCCGTGTTTGCCACAGTTCACACCAGCGTGCTTAGCGTCGGCCCACTGTCTGATTTCCCCCGAGGGTCTCCGCACAGCTCTCTTTCTCTCTCTCAGGTGTTTATTTTGTGTCTTTAACGCTGTGTTGTGCCAGGTTTTTATGTCAAAATCCAGACATGTTATCAGTCTGAGCCACAACAGAGGGGAGGGTCCCATCATCGTTAATTGAGACGCCTATAGGCTCAAATTAAATCATGCTATTGGGGAAATGTGATGAACTGAGAAGTCACCGTTTACAAGTGAAATGGAACATGGCTTTTTGCCGGATTAGCTTAATGTACACATTCAAACATACAGTATACTACTGGCTAAGACTTCTTGGATAATGAGCCTTTAAAGGACGCCATGCTTGCTTGCAATCCCTTGACATACTGTAGTGTCAGCAAGTGATTTTTCTTCATATATTGTTTCATCTGTGTGTCGTTTCATAATCACGATAGGAACAAAAAAGATGAAAAAGAAAATAAATGTGTTTTTCTTCATTATCCTTATAAACATCCTTTGAGCCATCAGATTTAACTGGTTTGTATTGGTTACTTCTTAGCATGAATTTAGAAATTATAACCAATTATTGAATTCTATAATCCAATAGTAAGTGTCTGGGATGCTGTAACTTTTGATGGCATTTTCAGTGAATATGTTACTTGAATTATGTTAAATCCAATTTATTGCCAGTGTGTGTGCATTAATGCATTTTCTTGTGAATTTATATATCTGTTGACATCCTCCCATAGAGGGTGAAATAGGAGCAAGTAATGAGCAAATGTTACTCAGAAAAGCTATTAGGTGACATCAACACGTTCAATCAGAAATTTTGAGATTTAGTCTAAAAAGATGACTGCAGTTTGATTTACACATCTTTGTCTAGAATGCTCTGTACAGAACAAGGGGATTTTTCTCCTCTGTGCTCCCTCTATGGTCGCCCCCTCACCACTACCAGCCACAGATGGACAATGCGGCTCGCCCTCCTCACGTTTTCTCACGTTAAATTGGTCTAGCTGAAGTGTACGCTTGGAGATGACGGGCGAGAGCTCTTTGGGGGATCCTGGACCAGGCGATGAGGCCACCCGGGACTGGTCAGGCCGAGCGGGGAGAGTGAGACAGAGAGAAGAGACAGAGAGTGTGTGTGTGTGTGTGTGTGTGTGTGCATGTGTATGTGTGTTTCTGTGTGTGTGTGTGCGTCCTATTATCTGCGTGTCCTCAGCATTTTGTGAAGAAACCAGATGGGGTCCATTCACACCACTCTGAGTTCTGGAGGCTCCCTGCAGCCACTTCTTGTTATCTTTTGTCACCAATCAAGTGCCATTTTCTCCCTCCTCCTCCCTCCTTTTTCCTTCTTCTCTCCCTCCCTCCTCTCTGCTTCCATTTGGGGCCGCCAGTGTGCACAGTAGATTTTTGGAGAACTTATTTGCCAGACCCTGAAGCGGCTGATGATACACATAACTGTAGATAGGTTGTCATTTCCTGGGTGTAAATATGACCTGATTTTATTAGAATTTTTTTTTTTAATTACACATGGATGTTACTTGACAAAGACCTTGATGTATAAATCATTTCCTCTCTAAACCATTGAGAGCTTTCCCCTTTCACACAGCCTGGTTAAAACAGGACTGTTGCACCTTTAAGCCACCCTGCTGTCTCTGTAAAAGTTACAGACAGAATGGGGGGGGGGACGCGATGAATCGACCCACAGGCAAAAAGTGACAAATAGCATTCTGAGTAGCCAAAGTTATTTAGAACTTACAGAAACATTGCAATAGTGCACCTCTTCCACTTGCTCTCAGTCACACACACAGACATGTGGTGTCCTCCTCTCTGCTGAAAATTGTGCTACTATAATGCATAAAGTTGGCGGTTTGTGGGTCAGGATCACGTGGTTGATCAGCGGTACTGATCGGTTTGCCCAATGACCAAGATATGATCAGTCTATAATTGTAATGGTAGATTTATCTGAACAGTGAGAGACAAAATAACAACAAGAAAATCCAGAAAATGCATCTCAAAAATGTTATAAATTGATTTGCATTTTAATGAGGGAAAAACGTATTTGACCCCCTCTCAATCAGAAAGATTTATGGCTTCCAGGTGTCTTTTATACTGGTAACGAGCTGAGATTAGGAGTACACTCTTAAAGGGAGTGCTCCTAATCTCAGTTTGTTACCTGTATAAAAGACACCTGTCCACAGAAGCAATCAATCAGTCATAGTCCAAACTCTCCACCATGGCCAAGACCAAAGAGCTCTCCAAGGATGTCAGGGACAAGATTGTAGACCTACACAAGTCTGGAATGGGCTACAAGAGCAATGCCAAGCAGCTTGGTGAGAAGGTGACAACAGGTGGTACGATTATTCACAAATGAAAGAAATACAAAAGAACTGTCAATCTCCCTCGGCCTGGGGCTCCATGCGAGATCTCACCTCGTGAAATGATCATGATCATCAGCAATGATCATGAGAACAGTGAGGAATCAGCCCAGACTACACGGGAGGATCTTATCAATGATCTCAAGGCAGCTGGGACCATACTCCCCAAAAAAACAATTGGTAACACACTATGGCGTAAGGGACGCCCGCACGTCCCCTTGCTCAAGAAAGCACATATACATGCCGTCTGAAGTTAGCCAACGGACATCTGAATTCTTCAGAGATGTTTTGGTCAGATGAGACCAAAATGGACTCAACTAGCCATGTTTGGAGGAGGAGGAATGCTACCTATGACCCCGAGAACACCACCCCACCGTCAAAGATGGAGGTGGAAACATTATGCTTTGGGGGTGTTTTTCTGCTAAGGGGACAGGACAACTTCACTGCTTAAAGGGACAATGGAAATGTACCATCAAATCTTGGGTGAGAACCTCCTTCCCTCAGCCAGGGCACTGAAAATGGGTCGTGGATGGGTATTCCAGTATGACAATGAGCTAAAACACAAAGGAGCGGCTCAAGAAGAAGCACATTAGGTCCTGGAGTGTCCTAAACAGTCTCCAGACCTTAATCCCATAGAAAGTCTTTGGAGGGAGCTGAAGGTTCGAGTTGCCAAACGTCAGCCTGGAAACCTTAATGACTTGGAGAAGATCTGCAAAGAGTAGTGGGACAAAATCCCTCCTGAGATGTGTGCAAACCTGGTGGTCAACTACAAGAAACATCTGACCTTTGGGATTGCCAACAAGGGTTTTGTCCCCAAGTACTGAGTCTTGTTGTTCAGAGGGGTCGAAGACGTTTCCCTCATTACAATGCAAATCAAATTTGTTTTGTTATTTTTGTCTCTCACTGTTCAAATAAATCAACCATTAAAATTAGAGACTGATTATTTCTTTGTCAGTGGGCAAATGCACAAAATCCACAGGGGATCAAATACTTTTTTTCCCTCACTGTAGATGCATCATGCTGCCTAAGCTTGATTCTGTGTGAACACACCAAGCCGGTATATTCATTGTGAATGTGTGGACATCCACTGTTTTCCCTACATATACCATGTTTCCACAGTCCTTAAAGTGCTCCAATACTTCAGAGACAAACGTTATTTATAATGCTCGCCTAGCTGTTAGCATCGCACACCCTTATACTCTGCTCCTGACTGGCTAGTAGTCCTTACCTAGGTACTGTCAGGGTCCTCATACTCTGCTTCTGACTGGCTAGTAGTCCTTACCTAGGTACTGTCAGGGCCCTCATACTCTGCTTCTGACTGGCTAGTAGTCCTTACCTAGGTACTGTCAGGGCCCTCATACTCTGCTTCTGACTGGCTAGTAGTCCTTACCTAGGTACTGTCAGGACCCTCATACTCTGCTCCTGACTGGCTAGTAGTCCTTACCTAGGTACTGTCAGGACCCTCATACTCTGCTTCTGACTGGCTAGTAGTCCTTACCTAGGTACTGTCAGGGTCCTCATACTCTGCTTCTGACTGGCTAGTAGTCCTTACCTAGGTACTGTCAGGGCCCTCATACTCTGCTTCTGACTGGCTAGTAGTCCTTACCTAAGTACTGCGCATGTGCGACACCCAACAAAGATAGAAACGAAGTGTGCCACTCTGTAGCCAAAACAGCGAGCTCAATACACAGAGTGAAAACAGGATCTGCAAAAATGTGCAGTACTGCAAAAATATGATGTTTGTAGGGGCCCCTAAACACTTCCCATTGGCTCACAGACCTGGGAACCCCAGATGTGAGGTTTGCAGTTGGACCTTATGACTTTGTCGCTTCATTTGGTTGTTTGTCAGCCAATCTGACACTTTGGACCAGAGCAAGAAATCTCAACACTACTGGCCACATTGCAGTGAACATAATCCCAAGGTAAGGATGTCCAGGGATTTTGGTGACCAACTGACCTTTTCTCAAGTGCTAAAGCAAGGTCAGATTTTCCCCTTGACCAACACTACTCCATGACTAGGTATCTTCAATCCAATTTCAATTCTATTTCAATTATAGTGGCAAATCATAACATAAGAGAATACCCAAGAGAATACTGTAATACTTAACTACAATAATACAGAAATATCAGTCATACTAAGCAGTGGGTGTAATGGAATGACATGATAAACAGTGGTAATCAGAGTAAGGGAAAATATTATAGAACTATATAGGACTAATAATAATAATAACAATAGTAGCCATGCCTACAATCTTCATCAAAGAGGAGAGTTTAAGCTTACTGTTGAATGTGGATACAGTGTTTGCCTCCCAAAACAAAACTAGGACCTGGTTTCACAGGAGAGGAGCTTGGTAGCTGAAGGCTCTGGCTCCCTTTCTACTTATTGAAAACTAACAGTTGGACAAAATTGTCCAATATTATTGTTCTTGTCTGTCCATAGCATTGGACATACGTCTCATAATGTAATTCTTCTTGTGCCACCCTTAAGACAAACAAATTTTAGGACAAAGTTTCAATCCTACAGATAAGACTTTCCATTTTAAACTATGCAATATGACTAATATCTTTAATATCTGACTTTTGTGTGTCAGAGACACTTTCTCCCTGGTTTCTTCATTTCAACAATTGATTATTGATTGAAGGGTAGAAGCCTTTTTAGTTGACTGTATCAGTTTGGTAGCCTTGTCAGATTAAAGTACACAATTTTTTTATGAATGCAAGATTGGTCAAAAAAACATGGCCGGCATCAATCAAAAAGTCTCATTATCATAAATCATTATGGCTGTCTTCAGTATGCGTTGGGGAGTAGGCCTACCAAAGCATTTAAGTCTGACTCGATGTTGAATGGTGCATGTAGGCATGGTCTATTAACTGTAATCTGCTGTTACTGAACTCTCCATGAGCTGGAATTAACAAGCTACATGAAACTTGGTAACATAACTAGAAATGATGTGCAAATACTTCAGAAAAAATACGATCCCAATTAGCCTGATGAGCTTGGTGCTATAATTAAAGGCCAGAAAAGAATACTTTGAAAGGCCCCCCACCCCCAACCATTGGACTTGAAATTGAACACCCATCTACACCTCCATGCGCTAACTAACGCTTTTTGCACAATATGTGCCACCCTAATGCTTCTTTGTTAATTTGCATAATGTATTTGACTTGCAGTTTTGGGATTTTCAGTGTCAACATTAGGGCTGTAACAATACACCAAACTTTGGTTCGATTCGGTTCACGATTTTTGACCCACGATTCGATATAAACCTTGATTCATTTTTTTTTTTTTGCCGGGGGGGGGTGGGGGTGGGGGTGTAATACAACATTTTTTTCTGCCACATGGCATCGTTTTGTCATTGATTAAATCCCAGTTTGCAACACAGTAATACAACAGATACCTTATTTATTGATATTGATTGATTTCAATATTGATTGATCCAACACCAAAGATTCTTTTGTACTTTAAAATAATGTTTCCACAATTGTTTCAGTGATTCATTAACTCGTTGGAATGAGACATAAGAATATTGGTAACAATTCCCCAAGATATAGGGGGAACGAAGAGGAAAAGTGCTTTGGTGCCTACTGTAAATTAGCTAATGCTAATGCTAATGCTAATGTAATTCTTGGTGGGTAATTTAAGATTACGACACCGTTCAACACACTCAATTGTTTTTAGTATGATTGTTTTGACCGTGGGTTAACAACTCTGGGCTAGCTTACCCACAAATTCATCCATAATGTTAACTGTATAGATTAATGGTAATTTAGCTAGGTAGCACACCCCTGTCCTCTGCCTCAGTCTCCCGGCGCTGCGAGGCTTCATTGGGATGACAGCTAGCAACCATCCACTAACATTACAGCCCCGGGGACACAACCATTCCACAGTCAGCCCTCAGCCAGCTAGCAGCCATCCACTATCATTACAGCCCTGGGGACACAACCATTCCACAGTGAGCCCTCAGCCAGCTAGCAATCATCCCCTATCAATACAGCCCTGGGGACACATCCATTCCACATTCAGCCCCCAGCCAGCTAGCAATCATCCCCTATCAATACAGCCCTGGGGACACATCCATTCCACATTCAGCCCCCAGCCAGCTAGCAGCCATCCACTAACATTACAGCCCCGGCCAGGGGACACATCCACAGTCAACCCCAGCCAGCTAGCAGCCTTCCCGGTCAGCACGTAACTCCGGTGCTAATGACGCTAACGGGAGTTTACTGAACCGTGGGAAAACAGACCCAGACACCCGAGTCAAACAGCGGCCACTCGTAATGTTATTCCTCCGTTAGCGTTAACGGTGCCCCCTCTTTAGCTTTTAGCCGTCTTTACAGTTAGCTAAATTTGCCAGACAAAACAAGAAAAAGGCACCAAAAGGACGAAAGATGTGGTAGCACTGGATCTGGACAAGAAGGATAACTGTGGGAGTTGAAAGGGGTGTGTCGCAATTCTGTCTTCTTTCTCTTCTCACAATTATGAATGACAGAGATCAACCAATGTGAATGCTTCTGCCTGATGAAAGAAACACGTTAACATGAGGCCTGAAGAACAGAGATGCATTCACATGGAGTGTGAAGACTCAATGATGGTCTCTACTATCTGTCTCTACTCTACTGTATCAATGCACTAAGTGTTGGTGTATATGAGAGTGAGAAAATGTCTACAGTACGTGTCTGAAGACTAAATGTGGGTGTTTTGATGGACTCTCCTGACTAATCAGAGCTCATTGTTTCACATGGCAAAGAACAAAGGCTGTGATTGCTGTGATTATGTTGAAACCAAAGGAGAAACAGGGATGCAGGAAGGGGAAGATCATCACCATCATTAAAAGGTGATCCTCATCATCACCATCATCATCATCACCACCACCACCATCTTCTTTTTCTTCCTCACATGTACAGTTGTCATCAAAATAATAGCAGTCAACATCACTAACCTCATAAATCATATTTTTTGGAAGAAGTGATATTTCTACATGGCAAATACGTTACTAGTAAGTGTTGTAGAGGCATTAAAAACCAACAGAGCCAACAGTCATTACATGCATGCTGCTCATTCTGTAAAATCTGTAATTGAAAGGGGCATGTTCAAAATAATAGCAGTGTTGTGTTCAATTAGTGAGGTGATTGATTGAGGTGTCAATTAAGGCCCATATTTAAGGAAGGAAGGAAGCAAATGTTGTGTATGCTGGTCACACTGAAATACTCAGCAAAATGAGCCATTCCAGACATTGCTCTGAGGAACAGCGGACTTTGATTAAAAATTGATTGGAGAGGGGAAACCATATAAAGAAGTGCAGAAAATTATAGGCTGCTCAGCCAAAATGATTTTAAATGCTTTGAAATGGCATCCGAAGCCTGAACCCTGTGGGAAAAAACGGTCAACTACCATTGGAATGGATGGAAGAATAGCCAAAATGGCAAAGGCTCAACCAATGATCAGCTCCAGGAAAATCAAAGGAGACTTAAAGTTACTTGTGAGTACTGTTACGATCAGAAGAAGCAAAGCCCCCCCCTGCAAAGTCCCATTGCTGAAAAAAGACATGTACTGAATAGTATGAAATTTGCCAAAGGACACACTGACTGGCCAAAGCAGAAATGGAGCAAAATTCTGGGGACTGATGAGAACTAAATTCCTCTTTTAGGGTCTAGGGGTGCAGACAGTTATGTCAGACGACCCCCATGCACTGAATTCAAGCCACAGTACACTGTGAAGACAGCAAAGCATGGTGGTTATGGGATGTTTGTTATACTGTGGTGTTGGGCCTATTTATCACATACCAGGGATCATGGATCAGTTTCAATACATCTAAATACTTGAAGAGGTCATGTTGCCTTATGCTGAAGAGGAAATGCCTTTGAAATGGGTCTTTCAACAAGATAATGACCCCAAAGACACCAGTAAGGAGCAAAGTCTTGGTTCCAGATGAACAGATTGATGTTGTTGAGTGGCCAGCCCAATCCTAAGACCTGAGGTCCCATAGAACACTTGTGGGGGGACATCAAAAATGCTGTTTCCGAGGCAAAAGCCAGTAATGCAGAGGAATTGTGGGATGTAGTTCAATAGTCCTGGGCTCGAAAACCTGTTCACAGATGCCAGAAGTTGGTCGACGCCATGCAACACAGATGCAACGCAGTTCTCAGAAATAATGGTTATGCAACTAAATCTTTGTGCAGTGATTCAAAGTAAAGCAAACCCTTGAGACATTGTTCAGTTCATACAGTAAATGTTTGAGTTTGTAAAGAAAAACACAAATACTGCTATATTTTTGAACAGCCTAATATTCCTTTTTCTTCACTTTCTGTAAAGGTAGAACATAATTGTGATTAATTTTGGTAATGTTTGATTTGGAATTGAATGTGCAGTGTTCCCATTGCATTGATATTATGGAATTAAAAGCTATTTTAAGGATTTTGAGCATTATTATTAGCATCATTATTAAAAGTGAGAAAGGGTTTGAACTTCTCCCCCAAGATTTTTCTTTTGCATTCTTCACAAAACTGCTTAATGTCACATTTCATTTATACAACTGTGTACAACAAACACACGCAAAATGCGCAGAATTCTTTTTCTAAAAGAAAAATGTGCTGGGAACAAAACGAGATCTTGACTTTGACATAGAGAAAAATATTCAAATGAATGAAACATGTACTGGAAGAATTACTTTTGCGAGATCTTGACTTTGATTTGCGGGATGATAATTTCCATAATTCATTGCGGTTGATAGGCTGCTTTCTCCTTAAAAACATTCTACGGCTTCAGAAAAGATGATGTAGAAGAATGTGCTAAATCATCGTTCATTTACCGTTATTGAGGCAGAATGTGAAATTAATTGGATTTTAGGTACATATTGTACAGCATTGTATACAGTACACACTTGTTCTAATCCACAGCTTCAACTTTGGTTTCTTTTTAACTGCAAAGTGGTTGTTGTTCGGTATACTTGATGTCTGAAATGTCATTGAGACAGGAAGACAGACAAAGTGTTCAGAGAGTCTTATCCTAGTTTTGATGCTATTCTTGATGTTATGTTTAGTTGGAGCACAGCAAACCCTGCTCGGTCTCCCTGTATACATGATTACAACATTACTCATGGTTTCTGATCACTATCTGCTGTCTTTACAGGTGAGGTATTTTACTCACATTAGGAAGACAAGTGATGCAAAGCTTATTCTCCGCCGTACGAGCCTCATACTTTGACTGTTTCCTCTTCACTTCTATATGTAGTTGATCGTTATTTTTCTGTGTAATTTCTATGTGGAATAGTGCTCCATATGCACCAGCCCAGATGACAGATAAGCCGGAAGCTAGATCGGGGGGTGTTTATAGGTCACCATAGGAGTAAATACAATAGGAGCATGATAGGAGTAACTGGAGTAAACCAGCTAGCACATTCAGCTTTTTCAAACCTCCAGGTCCTTGACATCAGGATATTTACACACAATACAATACTTCAATGTGCATTCATTTCCTACATGTGGTCAGCTTTAGACAACAGCATCACTTTGGTTAAAGTTAGGGAATGATAAGGGCAAGCACTAACAATGCAGAATCAAAGAGCTGAAATTGACTATGTGGGAGTCTCATTGAGGTTTCAGTAGTTGCAGAGCATACCTATACAGCCTCCATTGCTACTCCAGATCCTCTTTACGCATAAATATGAATTAAATGTGAAACCTGATTATATGTAGCGTATTAGCACAGAGCTCAAAAACTGTAGCTATGCTTGGGAAATGTCTGATTTTGGTGTCTATGTTCTCCTCATTTTTTAATGGCTAGTACTAAGTTGACCAGTTGGACAATTTGACTTATTCTTTAAAGGTCTTCTCATCAGGCAGCTTTCAACAACAAGTTAAGCGACCGCCAAGAACAAACAGCATTTGTCAGCGTGGCACACATACAAATGTAGAGCTGAGAAAAATAACGCTGAAGATGTCCAATACATGTTGAGCTGGTCTGTGAAGTTTAGACAGTTTGGAGCAGCTAAGCCTTAGTCAAAACAGATTAAAGGTCAGGAAACACTTCTAGAGAGGGTAAGAACATGAAAGTGAAGTAGCGTGTATAGTGTCACAAATAGATGAAGTGTGTGTTCAGCTGGATGAAGCGAGGTGGTGGTGGGGTATGGTGCGTCCAAGCCTGGCATCCTGTTTCTTCGGCGAGGTGTTAACCGAGTGAGAAATGCAGCGCCCGATAGGACGACTGGCACGCCTCCACCTCCTCCCACCATTGCCACCCTCTCACCAGGAAGTACACACACACAGGATTTACACAGCGATACATGGAACACACGCTGTGCATTCGTGTGCACCTGTGCATGTAGAAATATCCTGATTTTCTGTAAAGATACGACACTGAGTTCTCTTTGGCGTGTGTGTGTGTGTGTGTGTGTGTGTGTGTGTGTGTGTGTGTGTGTAGACTCTTGTTTAGACACCTTGGTCTGTGCTCATTTCTGCAAGATTTGCATTTGGATTTAACCATTAGACTCTGGCTTTCCTCTTAAATATGTAACGTCCGCAACATAATTTAATACAAAATGGGAGCATAAAGCAGGGTTGCGGACATTTTTTCACTTTAGTATTTTTCATTTGTCCCGCACCTGCCAGAAGGTGAGATGTGCACAACATTTCTTTTAGAATTACCTCTTAAATATACCATTAACTGTGCTAGAAACTATGCAATACAATGCTAGTGTTGAGAGGAAAATTCAAACCCCCCCCCCGCTACACCAAATGGGAATATTCTAGGTGTATTATGTATGTATGTCTGTATGTTTTGTACATCGGAATCTTACATAGGAGAATAAAGGCAATGCATTTAGATGGTTATTCCCTCATAAGTTAGAGGTTCATCTGAGAATTTTGTTTCATAATATCATAGAAAGGCCTAAAAAATGCCACAAAAAAGTGATTAAAATGAAGTTACACTTAGCTGGAAAGCATGGAAATAACGGGATACAACTGAGAGGTGTCAATGCTTTTAATCCTCCTGTTGTCTTCGGGTCTAATTTGACCCCTTTCAAAAATTCAAAAAGAATTTCAAAAAAATTGTCCAATAAAGTAACGTGGATGGTTCCCTACAATGTTCCTCACAAGTTAAATGAATAATCAGTGCACTACTTACATTGAATTTGGGTGTTTTTTGTCAATTTTATAACATTTGGAGAAAAAAATAATTGATAAAAGAACTTGTGTGTGACAAATGTATAAACAAGAAAAATGTCAAAACAAAGTGACAAAAATGTGAAAAAATGTTGAACAAAGTGACAAAAATGTCAAAAAAGTGATAAAAATGTCTACAAATTTTTAAATTTGGGGAAATAAACAAAAATTTCAAAAGGCTCAGAAAAAGTCGACAAACGATGAAAAAGTGACAAAAGCATCAGGGAAAGACACAAAAGGGTTGAAAAGAACGCTGATAAAAGGTTTTTCATTTGAAATTTTGACTCAGAAAAACTAAAATTTGCAGGTCGGTGTGAAGACAACACAAGGGTTAAAATAGGACAAGGGCGTTTGACCTCAATGCATCTAAACCTGTGATGGCACTCATTAACGTTACTCTGATCCACTTTATCATGAATACCCAAACCAGCAAGAATTAGACATAAACTGTACTCAAGTAAAAGTACTGTTACTTTGCAAAAAACTTGAAAAATGCTTGAAAGAAGAAGACATTTCCTTTGATTTGAGTTAAAAAGTGGACATACACCTGTATTGATTTGTGACTAAATGACAACTCATCATGTCCTGCCACATACACACCACACAGCATTCCCAGTCTGTTACATTCATTTTGTGCTCTTCTATATAATATATTAATCTTTCTCAACATGTCTCATATCAAAGACTCATAGGCTAATAATGCTCTGTGTGTGTGTGTTATTAAGCGTATTAGCTTGAAGACAACAGACACACTTCCTGATGTCTGGCAGCTCAGTGTCAGCACGGTTCTCTGATGTGCTGACTTCAGACCAGCGTTGACAACCGGAGCCTTCTGCACTGTTTGTCTGTAAATATTAAGTGCTAGCACTATTTGAAAGCCACAACTTTAACACTACTCCTGCTGCATCTTCAATAGGATAACACAAATTATCTGAAGTTCGGTAAAAAAACTCATGAAAACCTGTGTTAATGACGTCTCATACTGTTTTGGAATTGGTATATCAAATTGATTTGAGACATTTTAAGGTGTTTCCATTCATTAGTGAATCGCACAACATTCAAGCAACAACAAAGTTGTTCTAGACAAAATGGATCCCGTCTCCCAACAAATGATCAATATGGGACAAGTTTTGCGACATATCAAGCTATAATAACAATTTACGTTCATGTAGCAGAGTAACTCATAAAAGTAACAGAAGTAGTCGTTGGCAATACAAAAAAATTAGGCCTCCTTCAACAGTGCTCATCAAATAAGAGAAAATACACAAAACACAAGTCAAAGCAACATCTGACAAAAGAAACAATAGTGCAAGTTAAGATCTAGAGCTAATATATAAACAAATAAAGTATGAAAGAAGTAATATAACTAGAAAATGCATTTCCTGCAGAAAATGCGTGGGAATGCTGAATAACTGAATTGCTAAAGGTAACCTGGTTGAAAAGCTTAAATCAGTAAAAGTTGTAAGAATAATTGTATACTGGTTGTAATTAAGTTGACTACCACCACTAATGTAAAAGAAGATGTGTAAAAAAAACTTCAAATGCTAAAGCTAAACTGGAGAAATAGCTTAAATCAGTAAGAAGATGTTGAAGTGGTGAGAATTGTTGAAAAATGCTGAATAGCTGATTTGCTAAAGCTAACCTTGTTGAATACCTTAAATCAGTAAAAGTTGTAATAATAGTATGCTGTATACTGGTTGTAATTAAGTTGAATAACACCACTTATGCAACAAAAAAAAAGATTGTGGACATTTTTTTGATGATGTGGAACACCATTCCAACTATTATACAATAAACCATTTTTTGGAGGCTATTGCAATCAATAATACTGAATGTAAAAAAATGAATGTAATAAGGTGATAAGGGTTATGTAAATGTGAGTCATCCGCATAACTATGTGTGTGTGTGTGTGTGTGTGTGATGGTATCCTGTGTGTTCTGTACTGCCATCACAGCAGCTCCCCTCCACTCTCTCACTCACTCCACTCTTTTGCTTGTCACTGGACACCGGCCTTCACCAAGGGCACCGTGGCAACGAGATCCACGGCCACCGCCCCCCCCCCCCGGCCCACGGCCCGGAGCCCAGACGAGTGTTCAGGGGCAGAGCTGATCGATAAGGAGAGGCTGAGATATGCCATTACAGGTGAGGCCAGCCCCTGTGCCATCCTAGCCGCTCCTCACTACAGCTCCCTGCCCATTCAGCAATATCTGCACATAGTAAAACGAGATGGGTCATTTATTCTTTCAAGTGTTTTTGAGGTCCTGGGAGGATTTAGGGATCGTTAGGGCATCTATCGTCGGTCTACCACACCCTGCCTTGACATTGTCTGTGGCTTGGTCAAATGAAATTGCATATCAAACTCAATAATCCCACATTTCTCAGTGCTCGTTTACAGCTAAGTCCCCTTTGACTTCTATTAGAAACAATGCATCACAGTGTCAAACGGAAGTTAACCGGTGGATAAAGAGGGAAAAACATCTCTCATCTTCGGGTCAAGAGAGTTGTTCTAACTAAATCTGTTCCTTCTGTGTCTGTTCTTCCTTCCTCTTCATTACCATGCCAAGGATGAAACGCTAAGCATCCCTTCCTTTTTCCTCTTCTCTCCCCATTTTCCTTCCAGAGGAGCAGCCAAACAAACGGCAGCTACAGCACCTGTCAAACAACCCCATGTCCTTTCAGGTTTGACTCAGAATAATAACGGTAATGACGGGTGACATGGGAGTGGGTAGTTACTGCTGTTAAGGCAAATAATAGCTCTTAATGCCGGCGCTAATGGGCAAAAAATAGATTCCCTTTTAATCCAGAAGAAGGAGAGCGGTTAAGAGCACTTGTGTGGAGTCCCTGTGCTGTAAAGAGTTCTGACTGGCTGCAGCCTGCAGCTAATGGGAGCTGGGTGACTTGTCTACAATGTATGCCAAATTTAGGTGAACAAGGTTCATTAAGCAGTTGAAGGGCAGAAAAACGAGCTGGGACAAGCAATACTCGCCAGATTTTCTTCCTGGTAATTGTTCTTAGTAAATGGCATGGTGGCTGTACAGTATGTGAGAGAAACGTGTTTGTTCTGTTAACATAAAGGAACTTCCATACATGCTTGGTGACTTTTTTCTCAAAGTAACAAAGAATACTGGGTCGTATGTATCAAGGTCAGTAAGAAATTGGTCCTAACTGGCCAAAAAGTGACTCATATTTAATCCTAGGAATAAACACACTTCATTAACCTTGTTAACTGAGGAAATGACTCCTATCTGTGCTGATATATTTGGGAGTGCTCCAGAGGTGAGGCTGTCAGGAACAACATATAATTTTGGCATTAATATATGAAAATGTGACATAACTTGCAGAGTCATTGCCATTAAACTACATTCATGCAAATCGTTAATTTACCAAGGGCAGGGTACAATATTGAAGAAATATGTTCAATGAATCGGACACCACAGCACACAGAGGGTTTGCAACATGATTGCTGCCTGTTTGCTACAACTCGCACATTTTGCATGATATACCACGCGATTATTAGCATTGTTAAATGGTGTAAGATTTTATTTATAGTATCAAATCATGACAAGAGTTAAGACATAGCAGGGCGTAGCAGGGAGTAGCAGGTTGTAGCAGGAAGTAGCAGGGCACTGCGGAGCGTAGCATGTACATTTCTATGTATTTTTTAGGCCATGTGAGTGTCAGTATCTACAGTATCTACAGTAAAATGAATATTGGTAGTTATCAGTATTAGATTTTTGGTGTTTTGATTCAGTTATTTTTTTCAGGGTTAGTGTGCATTAATAAACATTACTGTAAATATGCCAGAATGAGCCAGAAGGCAAGTTTTTACCTGTAGTCCCTGGTGTGAAATTGGCAAGATAAATAAAAATGAAAATTTCAAATTATGATATTAAATTTTTAATGACAGTTACAATTAAGAAGTTAAACACAGACAGACATCAGTAGAACACAGACATGTGCAGTTTTGCATAAACAAATAAATGTGTTGGCATATCTACAGTATACTGTATATATAACCTACGGTGCCATTTTCAGCAGTGTGAATTTAGACCACTGTCTAATTGTCAGAAAAGACGTCATCATAATTTCCACTTGCTCAAAGTGTCGGGAAGCAGCGACCGCCATGCTCTCTCCTACAGGACGAATCCTTCTCCTTGCAGAGATAACACCAATAACTCTCAAGTCGTCCCTACTCTGAGGTAAGGTTTTAGGCCTAGAATGCTCTGGGCTCAGAAAGGTATTATTATTACACGGTTTAGACATTTGCAGATAATATACATTTTGCTGTTTGAAAACGTGGAACTTGTGTGTCACTTTCAATGTCAGCAGTTTTTTCGCAAATGTCTTTGTGTACTGGCTGGCTGCTCTTGTCCTTGGCTGGCTGGTAACAGAGGGCACGTGGCAGACCAGGTCAGCTTTCAGGGGCTAGTGGCTGGAACTTGAACTTCTAACATTCTTTAGTCGCAGGAGAGCCCCTCAGGGAGGCTCATATCTAAGGGGGGCTCCTTTTACTCTTCCTTCCCCTTTCACTAAAGGGGGGGATCTCTGTACTCCTCCTGAGGAGGGGGTATAGGATGGGTCACCCAACAGTGGCGAGCTAATGTCTGGTCAATGGGATCTACAGCAGTGTAAATGATAACATATTCATATAGATGGAGACATGCTGAGTGCAAACTGCTGCATGCCAATCAATACTGAAGAAATGGGCCAAGGTCAGAAATGCTGACATACTACAGTATGTCTGTCCTTTTGTTGTTACCCATCAATCACACTACAATTTAACACACTACACTTAAAGATTTCTGAATGCAAGGGGTTATGTTCATATTGCACCATTCTGCAGCACATATCTAACGCCAGGAGCAGTATGCCCTATTGTTATAGCAGGCAGAAACTGAAGCTACTTTTTCTAATGTACTTTAGTCTTTAACGAAAAAAAAATAAATTTAAATTCAAACCAACTGAAATTCTTTTGCTACCCTCCAGTGGTTAAAGTCATCTTGCTGCTGTGATGTACAGGTGTACCCCAGGACCCTGTGACATCACTGTTGGGTGTGGTTCCATGTCTAACAGAGCCCACTTCTGACCACACCCAACCCAGCTTGACAGACCAAGTCCAATCGATCGCCGTGCCATGAGAAAGGACGGTAATGTTGTCAACATACTCAGACAGCAGAGATTACAGCGTAGGGTGACGAAAGAGGGCGCTGGTGAGAATCATGGATGAGGGAGGAACCAGACTGACAGCATTAGTAATTTCAGCAAGTGGCCCAGAACGACGTATGTAGACGATCAATACCTCCTTCACGCCAATAACCAGGGTGCAGGACCAGGGTAATCTGAAGATGTTCAATCCTTCTTTTGGCAATTCAGACCAAGTCAACACGCCGGATGACACCATGTTCTGAACATAGCTATACTGACAAACAGAGCGCTTTGTGTAGCTGATCGTCTTCATTAGCTTTGTATTAACTCATTTGGCTTGAAAGTTTAAAGCTTTAAGCTTCAGTGATGTGACATATTTCCACATGGCATGTATATGTGGGCGGGGCTTTGTTACTAGACTGATGTAAATCACCTCTTTGGATGGAATTGAATCACGCTGGATGATATGGAGCTGTAGTGTCCTACATATTCACAGCGAAGGACTACTGGCCTCCACCCACACCTCCCTTATTTGCTTTGTTAGATACATATGGTAGACCCAACCACATTCTTTTGAAATGTAATTGATTTTCTAGCTGATATCCAACACACACCCTTACATTTAGCTCTGCTAGTTACCCACAAGAACTTTATGATGAACTCTGTCTGTCTGCCTAAAATTCATGGGCAGACAGGAAAAGTGATGTGAAAATATGCAAACATTTTTTAGCATGTAACAAGAGAGAAATGAACATTGAATACAAGGATACAGAATTGGAACTTGGAAAATGTCTTTTTAATATTATATATATATATATATATATATATAATATTTAATATTGTCCTCCATGCTAACTTAATGAAATCCAATATAGCCTTCTACTAATAACTATAAAAATGTTATTTCTTAACAATGAGTGAATAGAGCAGGGTAGTACATTACACAAAATGAACATCATTGTTACTTTTTAGCGTACAAAGTGTGTTTGTAAATGTGTTCTGAGCAGTTTCAGCAATCTTTTTTTCACATTAATACAGTAATACAGGACAGTCTCAACGTTATTTCTGTGCCTCATCCTCTGAAGCTCTCCTCATGTTTTGACTCCATCACCTCGGTTTCCTTGTCAGTTGTGACCATTGTTCTTGCATAAAGTCACTCCCAGACACGAGCATGTCCCCGAGGCCCTGAACAGCTCGCTTTACTTCCACACCACTATCGCAATTCCACATCTGTCCTCCTCTCCCTCATCATCATTTACATTTTCAAATCTGCATTTTTCATATAGATCCCACCTTACTCTAATTTTAATATCACTGTTATTTCCCATGACACCTTTTGTTTTATTATACATTATGAATTTCTCCTTTTCTCTCTGTCCCCCCCCCTCCCCCTCCCTCTTTTCCCTCTCCCTCTCCTCTTCTAATCCCTGTGCCCACACCGCGCTTATGAGTTGAAATATTTTATCAGGAACCCTCAGTCAAATTTATCATTTTAATCTTATTTCAATAAAAAAAATAATCTCTCTTCTTGGCTGTTTGACAGCAGTTAATGGTTTTTTGTTATCATAAAGGAAACTTTGAGGACTGAGATAGACTGCCAAAAAAATGCAAAAAAAGCTCTTGTATATTCCTCCCCAGATGATTCATAAAACATGCACCAAGAACAGGTAACATATGAGGCGGGAGGACAAAAGCCTGTCAAGTAGATTCTTGCATGTGTGCAGATTTACATATTTCTGCAGCCTTTGAAGCTCATCAGTACGACCTGCATTGTGATGCATTGTTTGTTCTCAGCATTCACGTGTACTCACAGCACATCTACCACTCTCAGTGCTATTGCACACGTCACTTTGTGCCCTCTAAATTAATCAGAATTACACAAACTTTATTATGTTGAGAGCCATGACAAGTAAACATATCCACATGACACATGAATTTCCTGTCTTAAAGCAATACTTTCATGTCCATACGTACACAGACCCAAAAGCAGAGACAATAGCAGTGGAGTAGTTTCGATTTAATTTAATTCAAACACTAAAATATACAAAAAACAAAAGAAAACCTGGAAAAAGCAGGCAAAAGGTAATCCAAAAGGAAATATGAGTCCATAATAAAATAGAAATCACAGCAACAGGGAGAACACAAAGACTAAATACACAAGGTAACAAGGGACAGGGGACACTAGGGTCAGGGAACAGGTGAAACACATTAGACAATCACAAGGGCGGGAAAACAGACAGGAAGAAAAACAAGACAAGACAAAACAGAAAACTAAAAAATAAAACCGGAAATATACACAACCATAAAAGCACTTTTTGGTTGCTGTAGTCATTCCTTCTGTCCACAAAGACCCTTCCTAATGTGACCGCTGTGTAAGAAATGAGCAAAAATCCACATTTTAATCTTCAGCCAAAGCAATGTGAGGCTTCAGTAATCTAGATACAATCTAGAAGGTGTCTTCCAAAGTTACTGTCTTTTTAGTACAAAGGTCCCTCTTCCTGGAATACCTCCTCAAAGAGGCTCGAGGAGGTCCGAAACTAGCACCTTTTAATAAGAAGCAGCGCTTTAACTTTGAGGTCCTCGCCCTATCTCCATGAGTGGGACCAGCCATTCATTGAAGAAAACTCCTTTTTTTAATGTAGATATTCGTTTTTTTTTTCGTTTCGTTTCGTTTCGTTTTTATTTCCCATGTCATCATTGTACATTCAAACACAATTTCATGGGGTACAGTGATCATATACAGGACGCATGAAATAGGGAACCCCAAATAAGCTACTAAAAGCTTTTCAGAGGGGGCCCGAAGACAATAAACACAACATTTACAAAAAACAAAACCCAAACAAACAAAACAACAAATAAACGATCCCAGCACAAATAGTAACACTTACAATGTTATCAACAATATGACGAAAGCAATTTTTCCTTGAGATGTTTCTTGAAGATGGAGACAGAATGCGACGATTTTAAGTTTTCCTCGAGCTCATTCCAAATCTGTGGTCCCCTACAAACTACACTCAGGCTCGTACATTTTAATCAACATTTTTTTACCAATAATTCAGTGTTTTCCCCTTGTGTCGTAAGTGTACAGGGGGCGACTGATTGGAACAAGGTCACACAATCGGTCGTTTAACCTGTGAACAACCTGGAACATCAGGCAGGCATTCTGATATACGTTGTGTTCAGTAAGCCTCAGTAAACCGAGACGATGAAATAAAGGACGAGTAGGGGTGTTAGGCTCAGACCACATTAATGCCCGTATTACTTTTTTCTGTAAAATCTGTAGTTTTCTCAAATGGCTAGGAGAAGTGTTACACCATATAGTATTACAATAGATTAAATGCGTTTCAAATAGGGTTTTATATAAGGTGAGCAATGCAAAGTGTGGAAGTAAATACCTTAATTTAAAAAATAGTCCAACATATTTTGATAATTTTTTTGTTAGATGATCAATATGGCATTTGAAATTTAAATATTCATCAATATAAACTCCAAGGAATTTAGTGGCATTTATTCTTTCAATAATTTGTTTGTTTATTTTAAGACAAACATGCTTCTTTACTATTTGATTTTTCTTGGGATGAAACACAATGTAGTTAGTCTTTTTAATGTTAAGAGATAGTTTATTACACCCGAAACCAAATTTCTACATTTCTTAACTCTTTATTTATTATTTCTTGCAGTCTAATTGGACTATTATGTGACATGAATAAATTTGTGTCATCGGCAAATAAAACTTTGTGTAAGACCATGGAGGACTTATCAAAATCATTAACATATAGTAAAAACAGAAGAGGGCCCAAGATGGATCCCTGAGGGACTCCAAATTTAATGGGCTTTCTTATTGAAATTTGGTCCTTAATATTTACAAATTGCTGTCTGCCAAATAAGTAACTTTTGAACCAGCTAAGTGCTAGTCCTCTGATTCCATAATGGTGTAATTTATTCAATAAGATATCAAAATCAATAGTATCTAATGCCTTGGATAAATCTAAAAATATACCAATACCATATTCACCTTTGTCAATGGCATCATTGATCTTTTCAATCAGATCTAGTACTGCCATACATGTGGTACTTCTTTTCCTAAAGCCATATTGGGAAGAAACAATAATATTTAGCTTATCAAGATATTATATACATGCAAATTGAAACTTTTTCTCAAGTCACAGGAACAACTCACTATATTACTCTATGCACGGCCAGATCGCAGTTGTGTGCCCTGCCAAGCGCGTCGGGAATGTGCCAAACACACTTTTGGTAATTCCGCGGCCGGGCTTCCTTGGCGCACCTGTGCCACACATGGGCACTGGGTGGGATCAGCAAAGACTGGTCCTGAGGGAGTTATAATGAGTCACAATTTTTCATGAAGCTGATCTGTTTTCCAAGTGTCAGTATATCCGACACGCGACATGTTTGATGCACACATGACAACGGACACAATTCAACTGCCATGCAAAATTGTGGCTTTTCAATGTGCAATCTCCATCAAAAACTTCTGGTGTAGTACCTTTAGAACCGTACATAACTCATATAAACTTGTACCAAAACTCTAGATCTGTTTCTAACTCCACCTTTTAGTCTCGGATCACTAGGTACTAACAAAAAAGGAAGAAAGGGAATGATTCTATTGGTACCATTCCCAGCAGTTTTTGCCCATATTAAACATTGCAGGCAATTTTAGCATGGAATACACACACAGACACTCTCTCAAGGAGAGGTCAAAGCAACTAAAAATAAATAAAATAAACAATAATAATAAAAGGGTCACCTTGTGGTTGAACTTCATTCAACACATACAGTATATTGATTACATAGAAGCAGGGTAAATAGACCTTTGCACATCACAGTATGTTTAAATTATTATTCTAAGACCTAGAATGACAGGGGTCCATCTTCTCTCGAACAAAGGTACATTCAACTGTAAAATAGCAGTCAGATTTTCCATTGTACGCATTTGATTTTTTTTGATCTATATAGATATTTAGCTATTGTAGGGGAGCTAGGCTCCAATTGATAGGGATCATTTTTCTTGCAATCATTAACAAAATATGAAACACGTATAGTTTGGTCTTTCATCTCCAACCTGCACATGCTCAAATGGTTTATTTTAAGTTAAAGCACCAGAGACACAAAATAACCCCAAATCCCAGAGAAAGTGTTTTTCCATAATATGGGCACTTTAAACCTGCCTTTGTTTGCTCAGTGGGCTCAGTTCTGTTTTCACGCGTGCTTAACAATGTACATATTCTGAAGTTAACTGTTGACACAACACAGTAACACGAGCTATTTAAATTAGCTGATATATTATTAAACTTCATTATCTCTTACCAGTGTATTTCTGTGCGTACTTCGTCCACAGCCAATCCCACCAATCGCTCCCAAAGCCTAGAAAAGAGTCAAACATATTCTTTATAAATCTTTACAATCCTACCCTGAAAGAACCAAGCAGGTCTACCTTGTTGCATGATCCAAATTGTATTATTAACTGGACATTTTCAGCGTGTGGCTTGCTAGCTCGGAGGTCGTCGTTTCCCCAAGAGAACAGAGTTTGAAACAAAAACAGATTTAACTTTTAACACTCTAGCTGTTGGACCTGGGAGATATGTCTGGACTGTCTTAGACATAGATATAACATGTATGGATTTGGAAAATTGGACTCAGTTCCCTTTAAGCAAATGCCGGATTAGTGAAAACGGTCCTTAAATGTGGATTTTAAAAAATCATCACGTCCTGTTAACCAGGTTACGTTTCAGATGATCTTCCAGGCACTAGATACGTAGAACAGCAAATGTAAAACTCTGAATTGGCTAACAGCTAAATCACTACTGTGCAATTCAAACCAGTGACAGAGAGAAGAAAAACACACGTTCATTGATATAAAAGTGTCACAGTTTATCACTTTACAGCTTTGTCACTTGTTTCTACACCTCAGGGAAGCTGCAGCGCAGAGAGGCAGAGGAGGAAACGGAGGACCGGGACTGGAGATGCCCTCAACCCAACCTCGTCCTCCTGTTTCTCCTTCACTCTGCTGTCCTGCCTGTCCACCTCCTGGCTGCCTATTAGAGGCACTGGGGGCACATTCCCTGACAGATAATTTGTTAAGTAAATGAAACAGATGTGTTGTTGTGAGTTTCTTTTTTCTTTCTCTTTTTGTGTGGAGGGGTATCTCCCATGGGGCTCCCATGGGTGGCAGCAGGGACATCCGGGGGGTGACACTGAATTCGCCCCAGGGGTCATTGGAAGGAAGAGGAATAACAAGGCCCTGGCGCAGCGCCTGGAGACAAGCAAACATCATTCACATCTTCCCATAATCATCAAGGCCATGCTAGGATGCCTTCTTAATTTACATAAAACCGTCCCGACGCTTTTACTCCTGCGATCCATCACGGCTGGGATGAGGGGATGAGGCCCTCTTCTCCTCTCTTCCCCTTCATCCTCTGTCTTTCTTTCTCCCTCTGATTGTGTCTTGTGTTTATCTGCCCAAGCACAAAAGATTGATTCCCTGCTGTTTCTCCCCCTTATGTTCAGCAGATATGAATTTTCGCGGGATGATGAAGCACCGAGTCAGCTAATAATAAACAGAAAACACATATTCAAAAACAGAGGGAGGAAAGGGAGAGCGGAGGGGAGGCGTCTGTCTGTGTTTGGCTGATGAGGAGAGATGGATGTTGCGGGGTAAGAGACTCAGGAAGGTACTCTCAAGAAAGTTGAATTAAAAATGCTGCTCTTTTTTTCTCCCTGACATTCCTTTAATATTTCATTGTTTCACGGGGAGAGGAGGGATGGAGGATATGCGACAGAGGGGAGACTGGGAAGACACACAATGCTGTTTGTTTCACTGCTGTTAAGTCTGCGTAGCCAGAAAAAGCACACAGATCTGGACAGGAATTGAGCGTTCATATTATATTACAATAAGTGACAGACATCCACATATGATGTGAATTAAAAGCAGGATCAACTATGATCCACATTATGGTTTTTTGTTTCCAGCACCAGCCGGCACATAAAGTTAACCAAGTTGGTGAACACAGTGGAGCTTTTGGCATCTTCAGAGCCAGATGTTTTCCCAGGAGTTGGTAGAGAACAAAACAGAGCTAAAAGTAGAGGGAATATTAGACTTTAGTTTGTCAGGAATACAGTCTGGCATTTCTCCACAGAAAGAGAGGAAGGAAGGAAGCAATCCTGGAAGTGGAAGGTCATTTATATCGACTAGGTGGACAGAAACACGACTCTAAATGAACTCTAATGTTGCTGGGTAGCATGTTGTGTTGTGGCCAAACAATCAATTTATGCAACTTTAAATTTGCTTTTAAAAGATGATGGCATATGATATAGTGTTCTTTTAGAGGATGTGGAACCAATTGGATTCTATTAACACTGTGGTGATAAGATATGACATCTCTGGAGCTGCTGAAAACACATCTGCACCATGCCCATCTGACTGTTGTTTTTTAAGCATGTGTTTATCACATGTACTAACTCCTTTCACATGTGCCTTCATTTGGTCCATGATAGTGACATATGTCCTGTAATCTGTTCCAGTGCAAATGCAATTTCATTCCAGGAAGTTTTATTTTGCTCCTTTAAACATCTTAAAAAGCCAAATGTTTAGTAATGGACGGATGAAACTGTGTCATTGTGCTGCTGAATATGAAATTTAAAATCTCAATATCCAGCAGCGCAGGGCTTTAACTTCTATAGTGTTAAATTAGAATGGTGTCACAGAGCTATGTGCTGTGTCTACGAGCACACAGGGCCATGTCTGGTTCACAGGGAACATTACCATAAGTACCATTACTGTCAGAAAGCATGAGATCAGTATCAGTGAAATATACTACTGCCGCTGCTCCAGCATCTGCTGTGACTTACAGCGCCCCTGCCCTAATACTGACATTTCTAGCACCGACACCCACAATGCAGTTCGCTACCAGACGTAATGTGGCAGTATGTCGAATGCCATGGCATGTTGTGATTTTCAGTCAATAGAATAGAATGAGGAGGTTTAACGCTGTGATTTGATGCAATTCTGTTTTACATCCATCACACTTGTCCTGAGATCAAATATACTCTTATGCAAATAGGAGATAGCAAATGTACAGTGTACTTTTTGTAGTGTTTTTTAACACAATACCCAGCCCAATGTCACGGTAGTTTGTGAAATGGTGACATTGTTTAATCTATTGCTTCATGTACAGTTCATTGTCCGTCTGGATTTATTTTATAAAAAAGCTTGTAAAACATCAACCCTGTTGTCTACAGTCAAGATATGAACATCATTTTCTTCAGGACAAACTGGGTTATTATATTATATTTGGGTTGCAGTGAAGTCACTTGCATGTTAAAAATGGTTGTAGGACCTTAAAGATGAATAAATAAATAAAACGGAACATGACTCTTCCAGATATGTATTGATATCACAGACAGAGAAGCACAAGCTGAGCCAATCTCCTCTCTAAAACACTTCTCATATGTCTTGGGAGTCACACTGTGAAGAAATCCTCTACAGTTGACAAAATACGTACACATTTTCCAAAAAAGTCCAGACGCTTTTGTCCTTATGACATTTACTTATGCCAATAATCAACATAATAATGTCATATTTATTGATATTACACCCACAGCAATGCTACACAAGCATTTGTGTGTCTAGAACAGTTCTCCTATATGCAAAAATTAAACATAACAAGCATTATAACTCATATAAAGCAGAAACTAAAAAGCCCAAATACATGCCGAATCTCAAACCAGTGTCTCCATTCTCCTCTGTAAAACGGTAGTTATCTGTCTTGTCTGTTATATAATATCTTGATCACATACTAGACAGACTGTCTACAGTATCCTAGGTCGAGTACTCTGTGTGAGGGACAGCCAGAGAAAGAGAGAGAAAAAGAAAGTGTATTAATCAGAGAGGGCAACGTGTATGTGTGAGAAAAAGAAATGCAGAAAGAGAGATAGCAGACCAATATGAATAGATGTGTTTGTGTGTGTGTGTCTGTGTGTGTGTGTGTGTGTGTGTGTATGTGTGTGTGTGTGTGTGTGTGTGTCAGAGAATAAGGAAGACAAACTGGATTAGTACGATAACAAAAAGTGATGGCCACAGACTGCAATTAGCAACCCAATAAGGAAATGTTCACATTAACGTGCATCTCGCACACACAACACACACACACACACACACAACCACTCATCAACATAGACACACACATTCAAGCCATGTGTTTGGCTGACCCTGCTGCCAGCACCTCTGGATCTACTATATCTGAACGTCAGTGTTTCAACAGTACGGTGTGGCTGTGGTTCAGACTGGACACTGCTTTTCAGTTGTAACTTCTGGGAGTGTGTGTGTGTTTGTGTGTGTGTAAGTGTGTGTGTGTGTGTATATATGTGTGTGTGTGTGTGTGTGTGTATGTGTGTGTGTAGGAATACACTTTGCTACATTGATGCCTGGCTGGACTTAGTTAAAGTCATTACTGGGACTATTGCTATAGCAGTAAAAGTGTGTATTGCCTCACATTATTTGGTGGGGCCTTCTTGCCTTAGATATAAATACTGAATCTGAATCGCCAGTTGACATGGTCCTAGCCAGTTTTTGATTTTATTTTTTTATAACCAATCTAGCAAGTGCTGTAATACCTTATCACATTTTTTTGTTGACACATAGTATACTGTTCATGACATTCAAAGAAGTATAAGAGAGCATCTGTACAGCTCTGTTTTGGAAATGTTACATTATTTATGAATGTAGTATCTTAGGTACCCTCCAAAGCTCGGATTGAATGATTGTTACTTTGTATTGTAAGCTTGAGGTCTATACAAACCTTGAACAATTTTAGCTTGAACAATAGCTCTTCAATAGCTGTAGTCCCCACTCACATTTGAGGGATCCTTGCCTATCTTTATATTGTATGTATTGTATATTGAAAAATAGGCATGTGGCGCATCTGACTTTCACTCTGGAGACTGGAGTGCACACTTTTCTCAATCTTGTGCTACAGTCTTTTCTTGAAAATAACCAGGGGTCTCATTTCTAAAACGGTAGGATCCTTACTGTGAGTGGACGTACGCCAAAAAGCCCAAAATGATGTACTCCGCAACACCGTACACCATTTCTGTAAGCAATGTTCCCTTAATAAATCACAGATTACCTACACGCCCATTTAATGACCCTGGCAGTTCATTCATGATGCCGAATCATGCCGAGTGGCAGAGAAAAACACCATAACATTTGGTAACCATAACATAGATTATATGCTGAGATATTGTAGAAATACATTTCTTTATAAATGTATTTGAAATGCGTTGGGAATAGAAATTAAATACAATTTACGCCAAACAGAAGCTTTTCTCTCCAGCGCTGTAGTAAAGTATTTCAGCTCTGATGGACTTACCCATAAGCAACTAATAAAGGTCAGCCTTTGACATTATAAAATGTAATCGTGTCCTCAAGCGTCCCAATAATTATGGCACAAATGATCCTAGGGTGTACAAGTCAAGAAGGTGGAGCGTTATTTCAATTGTGTTGACCAATCTCTGATAAAATGTAATGGCACTGCATTATAATCCTCCAGTTTATTCATCATGAAAGCTCTTTGTTCTGTTGTCTCTGCATAATACAAGGCTGGGTTTCCACCAGGCAGTTCCCACAGGATTAGCTCCTGCTTCATGCGATTTTGAGTTTTCCTGGTGGTTTCTGTCTGATGCAGACACTGGTCTCAGGGGACTGAAAGGCCAAAGGGAGGGGGTTGTAAGGAGCTGGGCGGAGGTAGGTAGATTTTACTGTATGTGGAAAGACATCAGGTAGATAGGAGGAGTTAAATGGGGTAGATGAAAAATAAAAGATATGGACGGCATTAGGGGGAGAAATGATAGTAAATGACAATAAATGAACCAAGATGCTGATATAGGCGATTGGATTAGAGGGCTGGGAACATACAGTAGGTTGAAGGCAAAGCTGTAGACTTGTGACTTAAAAAGATTATTTGCTTATTTCAATCTAGCTCTGTGTCATCTTTGTGTGGGCAGTGGGTTTAGGTGGTGTGTGTGTGTGTGTGCACTGGAAGCAGCCGAGGTCTGCTGAAATTGGCCCGATGACGCGGAACAGGTGTTTCTTAGGGGACCTCCATTGGATTTCAGCAGACCTCCAAGCTCTTTGTGCAGCAGCCACGGAGGTAAGCAACACACTGATCATCTGCTCACATTGCCCACATTGCCATGACACAGAGCTGGATTTAAAGGCAGAGTTGATAAGGTTGAAAAGCTAGAAAGATTTGAAAGTAGCACCTCGGGCCTCAGTCTAGACAGGTCGGGCTAATGTAGCTTACTAGCTTAGATCGACAGGCAGCTAATGTTAGCGTTGGGCTTATATGACTAATGCAACTTAAATAGCCAAGGCAGTAGTAAATAGACTTGGCTAGACAGTAGTGGCAACATTTGCTGAGTTTTCTCCTCCATTCTCTAGCAGACTTCCAGTACCAACAACAGCGATGATGCCCACTGAGTTCACAGAGTTCAACAGGGAAAGGAGGCATTTCATTGGTTCCTTCAAAGCAGACCATGAGGTAGGGATTGGTTAGATTTTACAGGATTACAGCAGACAGATCTAGTTCACTCCTTTTTCAGAGCCCACAAGTTATTTATTGCTGTCAGGGTGTAAAGACCATTTCAAACAATATATTAAAAAGTGTATATTGGAAAATCTTACCAAACCTGCTTTTAAATCAGCAAAATATGTCTTTAAGACTTGGACTTTAGTCAGTCTTGAGTTGCAAAAATAAGGATGTGCAACTCACCATAACTGAGATTTGGCTTTAGTTCTCAGTTGATTTGTCATTTTGGCATGGACTATTGTAATTGGTTATACTCTCAATTCTCTGATGCAACCGTTTGGTGGGGAGACAGAAAGATAGATACATACAGAAAGTGTAAAAACAACAATTTTGGATACATGCAAGAACTACTCCTTGACAATTAACAGGTTTAAGTATTTCTGTACTTGGCAACCTCATAGTAAAACTTTGTAAGGTTGCCAGTGGCTTTGTAGGCATTGTTGTTGCTTCCAGCTGCTAAGAAATAGTTCCAGCAAGTAAAGGCCCTTTGCTGCGTGTCATCTCATCTCTCCCCCCTCCCCACCCCACCCATCCCCTTTCATATCATTCTTCAGATAGCTCTATAATAAATGTTATTAAAGCCCACCCATAAAAGGTATTCTTGACATTGAAATGACAGTACAATGCAGTTAAGTTCTGTAAGTATCAGTGGCCAGCTATAACCACGCAGTAACTTGGGGTTCTTGCTCAGAGACACTTTGACACCAGAAGAGCTCAGAATTGAACCGCCAATCTTGGGGTGGATGGGCGACCACTGTACCACCGAGCCACGAGCCACCCATAAGAAGTCTACGTAAATTGTAATGTTGGGCTTACAATATACATTGGAGGCAGACTGGAAGGTAGGTGCAGTAGAAGTAGATAGATATGATATGAATGGGTTGACACATGTAGGTGAAGAGAGAGAAATAGGTTGACAGGTCTTAGTGGAGTAGGTGGAGTTATGCAGAGATAAGAGGGGATAGGTGGAGAAAGGCAGGGATAAAATGGATGCAGATGTGGAAGGGAATGAGGTGTGATAAATGGGAGAGCAAGTATATTGAGTATAAGGCAGAGTGACAGGGATGGGAGACAGAGTGAGAGACCTTCATAAGAAGAAAGAGAAGAGAGAGAGAAAAAAGTCCAGTCACAGCCGAGCCACTAATAACCCTCTCTCCATAACCCAACTCTGCCCTTCCATGTTAACATACTGTGAACTGAGCACAAGTGACAAAATCAATCCATCACGGCTGCCCGCCGACCGGCACAGAAAGGGACAGAGAAGCTAACAGAAATTGATGACATCCCCGCTCGAATTTTACACCGTTTCGGCCACAGCGGCGATTGAAACAGACAGAGATTTATAGTCCAGCCGGGGACCGCAGCTATCCTTGATTGCCTCTTTTTTTTCTCTGCCTTCTTTCTCCACCAGGAAGCCCCCTTTTTTGCATATTTATTCCCAAGCTCATCAAGAGCGAGCAGACGCATCAGAGTGACAATCTTATTTTACCTTTGGGGAAGGAGGAGGAGCTCCTTTTAAGATCACACTGAGCCTAACCAGGGCTGCCCAGCCTGTCCTGAGGCTGAGTAACTGAAATAGGGGTCACTCTCCATCTCTTTGCATACAGCGGAATGTGATGGCTTTGGAGCTGGACTGTGTCCAGACCATGTCAAATTTAGATCACAGTATGAACTGAGTGATTGGATTCTAAGAAGCCCCTTTCCTTTACTGGAATTGTGAAATAAATGAAAACTAATTTGAAAATGACATGAGATAAATCTCCTCTTCTAAATAATTTAGTAACGTGACTGTTGTATCACTGTAACATGTGAGGTTAAACACAATTATTGCATTCTGTATTTCCTCTATAACTGTACAGAACATTGTGTTTCCTATTTTCATTCAGCGTTGCACTGCCATTCTGCAGCCACGCACTGCTGTGAGTTCATGAAAGAGGCAACTGTCTGTGGTTAGTTCAAATCGGTACCAGCAGGACAGTCCAGTGTGTTGTCTTACTGAAGCTGAAGTCAGCTGACCAGGTGAAGGGATGATAATGTTGTTGGTAATGGACCAGAGAATATTCAGTTCCAACAGATCAGTGATGTAATGTCATGAGAACTGCGCCAGACTCCGTTTATCCTGGAGGTCACTTTTAGCTTTGCAATGGAATCCACCCTAAAATGTACTTTGATTTCTATAAATGAGCAACATTTTGTGTTGTTGCTCAAATCTCTGTTATAATTGTAAAACACACAACCTGTTGTGTTCATGTGATTTTGGATAGAGGTTCATTCTGTTATTCATTCTGTTACCACTAAACAGTTTTCTTGATTTTATCTCTTAGACCATTCTTATGAAAATCTTTTAGAAAGCCTTTATTGTCATTAAACCCAAGTGCAGTACCTGTGCAACGAGAACACAAAATATAAAAAAATACATAAGTTGTAAGTAGTGCAGAAGAAGAAAAAAAGAAGGGAGAGGGGTGAACGTGGTGCACAGCAACTTTATACATATAAAATAGTAAGAAAGATAAGATAAAAGGTTTGTGTACACATTATGCAAATAAAAAATGTAAAAAATAAGATAAGGCTGAGGTGGTCTGCTCCACAGGTCCCCATAGTATGTCGGCCCTTCTCTCTCTGGAGAAACTGACTTATGACCCCATAATTCATAATTCTGACAAATTCTGGAGACTTTGAAGACCGTTGCATTCCTCCCTGCAGAGACACTGTCTTACTTGTGTGGTGGTTTAATCTGTAAATTGCTATTTATTTATTAGTTGCTATTCAGTTAACTAGGGGAAAAACTGACATTGTAACATGTCAGTTGTCGCTGTCGCATGTCGCTGACCAATGTACAATGTGTGTGTTGTTGTAATGCATGAGGTCCATTATTTTGTGTTGAGCTGCTTAAATAATGGGATGTTTAGTTCACCTGTCCAAGTGTAGAGTGGGACACTACATTGTGTTAGCATTACTGGTTAATGTTCCATTCAGGTCAATGGGCCCATCTGTTGTTGCTCGGGCTTGAGTTTGCCATATTACATTACATTATATTACAGTATGCTTTCAGTATATTATACAGTATGCTTTCAGTATATTATACAGTATGATTTCAATATATTATACAGTATGCTTTCAGTATATTATTGAGCATACAGTACCTTTAAGCTTATTCTGGAGAATGCTGTCTTTGTCCTTGTTTTGGATTGTTGCAATAAAAATAACTATTTGCATAAATCAAGCATATTTGTCTGCTCCCATGTTGATAAGAGCATTGTTGATAAAAACGTGGAAATGGCCTTTTTAAAGTTCATTTAGAACAACTAAATAAATATGATTACTATGGACGATCATGCGATTATTCGTGATAACATTTTCATATCGATTGACAGCCCTAGTATAATACTATAGAGTATCTATGTGGAAAGGATGTGAGACAACAATATAGACAAAACTGGTAAAACCCCACAGGGCTAATCTTGTACAGCTGTGAATGTAACATTGAGTGATTCAGATTTGATTGTGAAACCTGCAAGTGAGTCTGGACCTGTCACTAAAAGCCACACCGAGATGACAAAAGAAAGCATGTATTTAGTTTTCTGCCTGTGCCCTGCTGGAGGATCTGGTTTTTCTATATTTCCACTGGGTGATTACAGCGTTCACAACTTATTGTTTTGGGTTAAGCGGCTTTTATGCTATCACTGTTTAATGTAGGAAGTAACTCAGAGCAGCGGAAGCTTTCAGCTGTTAAGAGCGAGGCATGTGTGAGGAACAACCTTGTGTCACGTTGTAATTGCCGTTTGAGATCTTGTTCTTAAGCATCTTTATTTGTGTGCTGGAAAAGGAAAAATGAGGCCTACTGCTCTTTATTGTGTTTGCAAGCTGTTTTTCTGCTACTGCAGAGTTCTGTACATAATTTTGTCTATTTGTCTGTGAGTGACTTTTGTTGTCTGCAGATGTCATCTTGACTGGGATGTCTGGGTGGGGGTGACTCTGCCCGCTCAGTCATGCTTTGAAGGTTTTACGAGTACTTATGGAAAGTATAAATTTCACGGGCAGCGCCGAGCTGCAACCAAACGGTGCTTGACGGCGGCGTCACTGTGACGGCCACAGCAGTTAGCCTGACAGCAAATTGATTAGAATAATTCAAATGTGATGAATAACTTTCATCATGTAACCACATAGTCCGGTGAATGCACCATTCGTTAGGGCCGCCGGGGTTTGGGATGGGACTGTGCATTGGAGAGAGACAACATATCAACGATATGCATTACACCAAACATCTTTGTCGCAAATGGAAATGGAAACACACTCTGTTTGACAATTGTCATAAAAAACTGGAGCTGTTAAGAATTAGAGTCCTGTCAGAGCTGCACTTTTTTCTTTTGAATTTGTGTCTTGAGATTACAGCAAATGGGACCGATATTCAGGCTCTCTAACTGCGGTGTGAGGATGAATATGATAGCGAGTGCAAATAAGTACAGATGAGTCGAACCGTCATGAGACTCAATGATGCACACAACCTTGTCCCAGATACTGTATCAGCATAAGTATAAGAGGTCAAAGGTCAAATACAAAGACATGTTTACACCTAAATTATGCTGTAATTGGAAACATATTATCATATTAAACTCAAAGTATACTATACTTAGTTACTGTTATACCAAATTACACTGCAATGAGAAACACATAGCCTTTTAGTGTCTCTCTCTGGTCGTTTGTAATAGCCTGAATGCTCTGCAGATTTCCGTGGTGTAGCCTTATTAATAGACTAATATACCACTTAAAACACCAGAACATTAAATGCATGTCACTATTTGACCACAGTAGCATGAAAGCTGCCAGGACAGTGTATCTTTATTTCGCTGTTACATCCTTATTATTGGGTCATTAGCGTCATATTAGACCAGAACGGTACTGTAATCTGAAGTGAGACCCATCATTATTTACACAGTTTGCTCCTATAGGCGAAGGCTTCCTTAGAAGGTATTCTGTAACCAATTACAAAAAGGGTACTGTAATCAAAAGTGGGATCCATCCATGTTTTTCTCTGTCAGATCTTGTTAGATCTTTATATAAGGTAACTCGTGACACGACACAACAAAAACGGCAAATGGGTGCACAGATTTCCATATAGTACACAGGTAAAATAAGCATGTGGTATTTTAACAAATATATGTCTGTATTATTAAAATATTTTCTCGCGATTACTCACATTAATGTCATAGTCAACTCGCAATTAATTGCAATGAAACACACATTTTTATCTATTCTAAGTGGATTGGCTTGCGTTGTGCAAATGTTCTTTTATTGGAAACAACATTGTCATGTAGACCCCCCCCCCAGCATATAGCCTACTGTAGTGTTCAAGACCCCCCCCCCCCCAGCATATAGCTTACTGTTCAATTTCACACTAACATTCTCACTTGGATCAAATATTCTCTCACACAGTGTAACACTGTCCATCAATAAAAGGGTGAAAAAATACTTTGACGAGTGGGGTCGGGGGGGTATTGGCATCAGCTGTGTGCTTGGCCATCAAGTGGTATTTCAGACTGGACATGCTGCGATGATAGCTCAGTTCACACAGACACACACTTTGGTCTTGTCAATGGAACATTTGGCAACTTTTAAAATGTCAGCTTTCCATCCCGAATCTTAGTGGTGTCTCACGCTCGCTATCCACTCAAAACGTAACGTCACTACTCTTTGTGCCTGTTGTTGTGTTTCCAGTCTAGCTGGATCTGGTGCGGTGTTGTAGTTTTTCTAACTTTACTAGTTGTTGCAACAGCATGTGAAAAAAACTACAAAGTTTACAAGGCCAAAAAGAACGTTAATCTCACCATAAAAACATTAACGGCATTAATAACGCGTTTAACTGACAGCTCTAGTATTTATTGATTGATTGGGTTATGCATGTTGGATGGCCTCGTAGTTTACTTGTGTCATCTTAGGAGGACACCGGGCTGTTTACATGTGAAGAGTGTTTTTATAGTTATAAAGATTGCTAGTAACAGTTATTAATGTTACAGTTTCTGTAATAAAAAACTGCCCAAAATATAAAGGCCTACAAGTCCAGTTGAAATGATTAGTTGATTGACCGACTTGTTTCCAGTTTCTAAAATGTGAGGATTTTTCTGCATTGAGTAGTACTTTTACTTTTAATACTTTAAGTACATTTTCCTGATGATCCTTACATACGTTTAGTTAAGTAACATTTTCAATGCAGGACTTGTTCTTGTGTTTTTAAAGTTGGTTATTCATACTTTTACTTAAGTGGGCCGCCTGGATGGCTCACCTGGTGGAGCGTGCGTCCCATGTACAGGGGCAGGGTCCTTGTAGCGGCGGCCGTGGGTTAGACTCCGACCTGCGGCCGTTTGCTGCATGTCGTTTCCCCCCCCCTCTCATTCTCCCCTTTCACATCTTCAGCTTTCCTGTATAATAAAGGCCTAAAAAACTTTAATAAATAAATAAATATAATAATAAATACTTTTACTTAAGTAAAGGATCTGAATACTTCTTCCACCACTGCCAAAGTCTACCGTCTTCGAGTGGCATGCGGTATTGACTTTAGAGGTTTTTGTTGGTCAATGGCACGATCACTTCCCGCTGCCTCAAGACAGTAATACGCCCAGAATGCACCTGAACACACCTCCCTGTAAGACCAGCATGTCCAGAATGCACCTGAACACACCTCCCTGTAAGACCAGCATGTCCAGAATGCACCTGAACACACCTCCCTGTAAGGCCAGCATACACATGGGTGCAAATATGGGCGCAGGTGCATTTGCTGTTTAAATGACATGGGCCCTGGATGGGAAATGAAGAACTGTGTCGGTCTTAATCTAACAAAGACACTTGTGTCGGGCTTTGCCTTACGCCGGGTGCAATATACAGTACAGTAGGGCCCCCAGTGTGTTTCTAGGTGTTATCAAGTATTACTGCATATGTGAAAAAAGTAAAAAAATTAGTGTCTCTAGAGGGAGCGGTGTGAAGTCTGATAAATGTCCTGATGTCACTTGAGTTTTGTGTGCATTAGGTTTGTACAAGGAAAAATAATATATGGAATAAAAAAGGATGCTGTCTCTGGTTCTGGGGCATCGATTTTGATTCTAATTTGTCTGGCCATCATGAGTCTGACCATGTTTTAGGAAAAACCTCCAAAGATCCTGCCAGGTCACACCAATGACACGAGACGGTGTATCGTCTCCACAGCAACAACTCTTTGTACTTTTGTTCTAACTCCTTACTTCCTGGCTTTTTTGTAGCTTTATTATTGGTTTTGTCTTTGAATCTGAATAATGTTAGTGATAGTGAGATGCTTGCTACGGTTACGTTTTTTTTCTCTGGTTCACTGCTTTGTTCTAACGCCGCAGTCACAGTCGTTAACTCGCTCCACCATGTAACGTTACCGTGCATTCAGGCGATCGCTGAGGCTCCGTCTAAACTCTGCCATTTCGACCAGCTGTTTGTATAAAAATAAAATGGATTATGGATCATTTTATTTCTATAGTTTATAGCTGACTTCTGTATTGCCTGTTGAAACAGGTGACGTCCCTTAGGTTCTAAAGGCCCTATCAGTGTGAAGCCCTCACACACAACCAGCAGGTCTTAGCCAGTTCCACAAAAGTACACGCAAATATGAAAGAAAGTGCAAGCTAGGATTTTTTGGTCAATCTCAGTAAAAATAAATTTGATGAATTATTTAGCCCCCTTCCCTATTTGTTAGCATGTTAAGAGTGGTACCAGTGCATGCCTGACAATGTCTCATATACAACCAAGTGAAATCGCGGTCAACCCCCGATTCATTTCTAACGTGTTTAACCCTCGTGTTGTCCTCCCACCCACAATGCAACATTTAGTATTTCACTGTCCAAATTTGTTTTTTAAATTGTGCTGCTTTTTCCAAAAGTTTTTCTTAAGTTTTTCCACGTTATTTTCCCTTTTTCTGATTTTTTTGTCACTTTTCTTCTGCACTTTTTTTTCTCCCGTTTTTTTTTAAGCTATTTTGGTCATTTTTGTCACTTTCTTTAAGGTGGTTCTTTATCAATTTTCTTTTTTTCAAATTGAATAAACCACTCAAATACAAAAGAAGGTAGTGAACTGATCATTTATTATACTTGTAAAGAGCGACATTTTGGACATTTTGGTTGACAGAAACCCACTTTTTTGATATGGAAACGTTTAGAAAATGGGTCCAATTTGAATTTGACCAACAGGAGGGTTAATGTTTCAAATGAACCAAACAGAAATTATTAAGCATGTGAAGTTTGACAGCACTAAATGGCATGATCATATTCATAATCATGATGCACACATGTTGATAGCTGCCTATGCAGTTCACTAAGATAGGGATAAAGGCAGCCTGCTCCTGGCACTTAAAATAAGTCTGCAGGTATTTTTTATTTGATATGACTTCATTCAGATAAAAACATAGCTATTGTCACGTCTAATGATGTAGGCCTATAACGGGGTAAACCCAGCGATTTCGTTTTGCCCTGCAGTAGGCTGACTCTTCTTCCTCTGTTTATTTTTTTTTTTTTACACGTAGCATATAAGTGATCGTATTAACACCCCCTGCTATTGGCGGTTAATATCACTTTATTAGACTTTTTTTGTCTAATAAATGTTGGATGGACTTTTCCCTGTCACCAGCTCAGTTCTCAGAAAACAGACATCTCATTACAGCAACTTTCAGTACTTGATGCAATGGTGCAGCTACTGACTCAATGCAGTATGTGTTCTAGCATCTGATAGACTCAGTGTATGTTGTACCTCCTCAATTATTTGCGCATGCTGTCAGATTTTGAAGCAACAATTATAGGAGTATTGTGTTAAGTGTTATGCTAATAAAACTCAATTATAACAAAACCGTAATAAATATTTTAATAGTAATTCATATGCGAAATTAGAAAGATATGTACCCCTGATACCTGCTAAACTCTGTACAGATAATCAATGGACGGACTACACCATGAGCCACCTGCCAACATTAGCAAGGAACAGCACTAAGTAATACCTTGACAGTTGGACAGAAAACAAACGTACTGGTGAGAAGTGGCCCAGTTGAGGTACTGGTTATTAACATGTAATGGTAATCAGATATGTTATAGTGACAGTAAGAAAGCTGGATCTGTGTAAGTTGCACCACTCTAAATCCCATCTATGGACATACAGTTGACAGTGGCAAGTATTGCCTTGATTTTGATTGTGAACAGACCAAAGAGCATAATAAAATGAACAATCCCTTTAAAGCCTCCTGCACACCACCTGCGTGGCGTCTCTGTTGCGTCCTGGCTGCGTGGCGTTTTCTTTGTCTTTTCACACCTGCTGCAGCTAGCCTTGTCCACATACGTCCCATTGATGAAATGACATATGGGGAGAGAGTTGGTGCATATTTGAAAAAAAAAATCAATAAATAGTTATTATTATTTTTTCTGAATTACATTTATTGACTTTCAAACATTAAAATGTCATTTTGATTGACATTTATTTGTGTCAAAATGACATATAAACATCTTTTTGTATTCTATTATGCCTGGAAACACTTCCAGTCTGAAAGATGCGGAGAAGTGTGATCTATACAAATCCTTCAGTGATGTTAGTGAAAGCTACTGTTGTTTCATGGAAGACAGATACAGATATATATAGATATATATGTACAGTACCTTTTTTTTATCTGAGAGTTGTAAGTGACATTTTCATGTGACTAAATATCAATGTTGCAGGAAGTCAACCTATAGCCCGTTCATGAAAGCTTTTACATCTGCCGGAGTCGGTAAAGTCTTCAAATCCTCAGTTTATGAGCCCTCTAGTTTAGGAAGCACGGGGTTGAGGCACCTTTTTAAAGTTGATTTCATGGAATGCATCATGCTTATCAACAGCCTACTGATAAAACATCCCAACATCTCCTTAGTCAGCCGTCCTTTTCCCCGGCGCCACTCGAATGCATCAGCCTGCCGTCACGCGCGTATGTGCACCTCGTGCAATTTGTCACCACCGCATTGCACGCCACCATTGGCTGTTGCCAAGCAACCTGTGTGTCTAACAGACTATTTCCCATGATAAATTAGCTGGGCTGTTACTATGCCAACAGAATATGTTACTTAATTAAACAGATTTGGATCACAATTGGCTGGCGGGGTGGGGGTGGGGAGAGCATTAGTGAGGAAGAGAGACGGAAGCAATGACACACACACACACACACACACGCAGGCCAGGAAGTGAGATGAGACAGAAAGAATCCACAGAGGAATGACTGTTATTAGATAGGCTGAGATATTGAAATGGTCAGGCATTGCAGACGAAAGAAAAGAAAAAAACAGGACCCATCTGGAATTAACGGCTTGACGCCTTCAGAGGTGATTTATTTTTTTCTTTCTGCTCTTAACAGAAATGCATTTCCCTGAAAACAAATATGCTTTTTTTTTCTTCTTCTACTCTACTTCTATTCAAATGAGCTGCTGGCCGGTCAGGCTGCTCAGGTGGTGCGGTGTGAATCTCTCCACGCAGCAGCTCAACATTAAAATCTGTTTCCAGGGACAAACACCAGGCCTTTGGCTTGTGTGTGACTGAACGAAAAAGTCCCACCCGGCTCATAATTCCACCTCTGTCAAAGAATAACTGGTGATGACCGCCTAATTCCTGAAGTAGACCCCTGTAATGTCTGGGAGCAGCAGACCGTGTGTTTTTTTTTACCATACTGCTGCTGCAGTTGAAGCGGTCCTGGCAATTGCATTGTGTAGCGTAGCGTACACCCCTACCAGGCTTTGACCACTAAGCAAAGAAAAGAAAGAATGGCAGAACAATTTGGGCGTCGGAGCAGGACCAAACGGCAGCGAGCGGCAACCATGTAATCTCCTAATTTGGAGTATCACAGCGTCAGATCCCCGCCTGCACGCCGCGTTCTCTCCGCCTTACCTATAGTTATTTCCATAACTTCCTGACAAAACCATTTTGTCCTGCCTGATTGGGCCCATTTGCATCGGACACCTCTTCTGCATATAGATTGATGGGTTTAATCAGCGAATCAGGGAGAGCGCTCAGACATCAATCAATGTCATGCCACTCTGTCTTGCTTTCAGTAGTAGTAGCCTGGTTCCCCCCCCACTTTCTTGGTCACTCTCTAGTTCTCTTTCTCTCCTCCAGCCCTCCCGATGTTCTGCTCACATTCATCAGGGATTGAGCAACAGAGACTGCCGGGGAGGAAACGGGGGAGTCCTCACTATCTCTTTCTCTCACCCATTTATTACAGTGTAACATAAGGCGCTGATGCTGCTTCAGTCTTTGTAGAAAAAAAATAACGAATAGTTTAAACATGGTCAGAGAACGTCCCTGGCCTCCAAATTGCCAGATTTGCCACCGCTACCCAAAGCCTGGATCTTATTTTTAATACTCATCATTCATTCTTTCATCGATATTCTCCAATTTGCTCATCATCCTCGAGACTTTTGACAGGTGATATTTTCTATCTCAGAGACATTTACGATGCTTATCTTACCTCAGGGGAGATTCCAAGAAGGAAATTCCACTTTTATTAATATATTTTTTTTTGTTCTGAATGTGTCTGTTTTTCCTTTTTGAGCAAAGTGATGTGTACAAGTGTAATTATGACTAGAAAGAAAGGTCATGGATGAGTTGTAATTAAAGTAGTCCATATCCTCGACGTTCCACTTCCAAGATTGCTCCGTTGCCTTTGGAAAATCCGCAGGATTTCACTCATTTGGGCCGGCTATCCGTTGCCTTGGGCTTTATTTTGTGTTGGCCTTCTCACCTCCGGTGGATTTCTGAGGACTCTGGTTACCTGGTCCTCAGCTCTCTGCAGGGTAAATCCAGACAGCTAGCTAGACTATCTGTCCAATCTGAGGACTATGGTTACCTGGTCCTCAGGTCTCTGCAGGGTAAATCCAGACAGCTAGCTAGACTATCTGTCCAATCTGAGGACTGTGGTTACCTGGTCCTCAGGTCTCTGCAGGGTAAATCCAGACAGCTAGCTAGACTATCTGTCCAATCTGAGGACTATGGTTACCTAATCCTCAGATCTCTGCAGGGTAAATCCAGACAGCTAGCTAGACTATCTGTCCAATCTGAGGACTATGGTTACCTGGTCCTCAGATCTCTGCAGGGTAAATCCAGACAGCTAGCTAGACTATCTATCCAGTCTGAGGACTATGGTTACCTGTTCCTCAGATCTCTGCAGGGTAAATCCAGACAGCTAGCTAGACTATCTGTCCAATCTGAGGACTGTGGTTACCTGGTCCTCAGGTCTCTGCAGGGTAAATCCAGACAGCTAGCTAGACTATTTGTCCAATCTGAGGACTATGGTTACCTGGTCATACACATTACACAAAAGAAGAAGAAGAAAATAAAATCCCTTATACCTATTTTGGCCATACACGGTCATATTGCACGCAGTGTTGTTTTTAATCTTTCGCGCGGTTGAAAATGCAAATTGGTTGCTTAGTAACTATCAGCATCTCTGTCAGAGAAACGTCATAAGCGGTCTCGAGTAACAAGTGTGGGCATCACCGATGGGCCGAGGGCAAAGCCAGAGTCGGTAATGCAGGCTACCACAATCAATACGACGTGGATGGAGTATGTTCTGAATCAGAAGGCTAGCACCGGGCGCTCGCTCTGGGAAAGGTACACGTAGCTAGACCGGTGCCCGGTGGCTGTCTACATGTTCATATAACTTCAAACATCCTCAACCTGGCTGGAATCACTGCACACATCCTCTCCAAGGAGTGCACCAGCGGTGATATTGTCCGGTGGAAATTCAGGCAGCAACTGGCAAAGGAGCTGAGACGGAGGCAATGCTAGGTTAGGTTATAAATGTTCAAATAAGATACTTTTAGGTGTTATTTGCCTGTTATGAGTTATGTTGAATGCATTTCCACACCATATTTTTCAGATATGAATGTAGCCTATGAAATAATTACGGTTTACTATGCCATGATAGGAATTATTGAAACACCTGGGCTACTCAAGTGTATAACTAAACTCGTTAAATTGTACATTTTGGTGTTATTTCGTTTTTCTACAGATATTCTAACACAATACATGCATTAATAATGCAGTAGGTATTTATCATGAGAGATAATAGAGTTTGGAATCTGGCGGTCAAAATGACCGCTCACGGCAGTTCTAGTAGTTATGGTGTCCCGGCACTTCCTGTAGACATTTCACATTAAAAGCCCAGCCCTATGGGGATCATTGTGATCCTTTTTCCACGGGAAGGTCTTTATGTGAAGTTTAATTGATGGAAAAAAACATAAAAACAGTACAGTCGTATGAATTAATTATTGAGCAAGAAGAATTTTGTCAAAATAGAGCAGCAGAGTGCTTTGCATGACTTTGTTGTTGACTTGATTGAATTCTGCAGCATCTATAAAAATTCATCAAGACGACAGTTAAACATGGGAAAAATATGAGTTTGCAATCAACCAATCAGACAAAATACTACTAAAATATGTTTAAATATACGTGTCTGTAATATCAGCCTGTGTGAAATATAGACCTGGCTCTCTCTGCACAATTAAAATTTACAGTACTTAAACATATTCAAACAGGCTGTGAGACTTCAACACAATTCCACAAATTTAAAAATAACTCAACTTCTCTCTGTAGTTTGAGACAAGCAAGGTGAGTCAATGTCTGTAAGTGGGGGGGAAGTCAGGTCATCAAATGATCTCCATACATCCATGCACATGCATCATGCACTTGCAACCATCAAACACACACACACACACACACACACACACACACACACACACACACACACACACACACACAGACGACTCCGCGCTCCGTCCCCATATCTGTTTTCTATATCCCATGTATATGCAGCGGACAGGCAGTGAGAGCTATGGGGATACTTGTCTTGTCTGTGGAGGTGTGTATGTATGTGTAGTTGCAGGAATATGAAACCTAACAATGAGCTGGCTGGACGGCCAGGCCCTAGGGACAGCAGTCTGGCCTGGAGGAGCGGCCCGCACCACAACCATCCACATCAATAGAATAAGGCAGCTCATTAAAAACCCCTCTGATATAGATTGATGTGTCTGGGCTGTCTGGGTGCCACAGCCGGCTAAGGCGCATGTTGCGTAACTGTGACAACGTTGGGGTCAAATCTGGCCTGGGAGCTCAGTTACATGTGATCTCACAGTAGACAGTAGTCTGTCCTTCATGCAGTAAGTGCTGTGACAGTGAGACAGTGTGTAATGTGAGTGCTATCATAATGTATAGCGTCCAGTATAGTGGAGGATAGCAGGGCAGGCTGCTACTGAATATAGATAAATACTTCTACTATACAAATACATCTCATAAGTTGTGATGTCCTTCTATACGTCATCTGTCACTTTGCTGCAGAGCAGGATTCCTGCCAGACAACCTCTGTTAATCTGTAGATAATCAGAGTTCCCAGAGGACAAATTCAAAGTTCATTGGTGACCCCTGATCTTTTGCGTCTAGACCAAAGTGTATGTGTGTGCTAAAGTCCACAGATTGCTATGAACCCCTTTATTTTTTGAGATTTTCTCCAGTATCACCTTCAAAGCGGCTCTAATCAATATTTTTGTATTAACAGTGTTTCTACCACCCACCTCTCTGGGAATTATCCTCCTAGTGAATCTCCTTGAAGATGACAAGACAAGTTAACTTCTGACTTTTTGCCTTTCCCAATGTTTCCACTATAAACAGTTATTAGCAGTGGTCTGAAGAAGTTAATGTTTATCAGACCCAGATGAGACAAGAAGCTAAAGTTAGCAAACCCCGCGGCCGCTCTGCCTTTGGAGACGGGGAAAAACTAACCCGCAGGTTTGGTTTCAAAGTCTTCCCATATTAAACAGAAAAAAAGAAAGAAACATTTAGAATAAGTAGATATATACAGCCAACAGAAGCGATTTGTCATGAGGTTAAATAACATGAGCAAATGTCTGAAAGCAAAATAAAACAAAATAAAAAAAATTATCTAGGAGACCATGCCTGCAATTCATGTATTTAAACATAAACAAGAATGTTTAATGAAAAACCTTTACCTCATCAACAGACAGAAAAACTATATTTTCCAGAGGTGCAGATGGATCATAGAATGTGAAATCCTTCTCAAAAAATGTCTAAAGTAATTTAGTAAGATATGATGGATATGTAGCAGCCCACGCAATATTTCAGTAGTTGATATACTGTAGGTAAAAATGAGACTGTGCTAAATGAGAAGAAGAATGGATCAACAAACTTTTATCAATATACCATGTACCTTCGTGGATCTCTTGCATAACATGTTCAGATGAATGAATTGTGTACATTGTAAGAATTTCCATTCCATTTATGAATCTTTTAGTTTTATCCTTGAAGTAAGATTTGTTTTATGTTGCAAAAGATCATAAAGTTACATTTTAATGGCATCTCTTATCACTAATTAACATTGAGAGGTTGGTGGTGTCCCGGGCCCTACCTGGCTGTGACACTGGATGTCCAGCTGTCCTTTGCTGCCAACATCTCTGTGACAACCCACTCCTGCAGATCCATTCTCCACAGCATATATATAAAGGTAATCTAACTGAGACACAGGGTCTCATTTTCAAGAGAGACCTGTTTGGGACAGTACACAACATCAGTTACAGACAGACAAATAGATTACAATAGTATTAACAAGATTTACCAAAAGGTACATACAACTTTTAAACAAAAGTGCCAAGTCGACTTAAAACACAAAACACAAAGAACTAATAACAAGAACAAGATTCCAAAGATGAGTTTTCCAGTACCCTTAGAAAGAGTTTGAAATCCCCTAGCGGGATCAAGCTGGACAGCTTTAGGTCCTGCTGCAGTCTATTCCAGGTTAAGGGGACAGAAAAACAGAAAGCCTTTTTGCCGAGCTCAGAGCGAACCGATGGGACGTAGACTGTGACTACAGTGCTGCCGTGACATGTTCACGTAGGCAGCAATCCAAGGATGGATTCGTAGATTAAAAGCAAAAGTCTATGCGTGGCTAATGATGACCAATTGAGCAGGGAACATGGAGTGCAATGATGGGTGAGCAGTTACCAACCAGTAATGAATCTTAATGCTCCGTGATAGACAGCGTCCAACATCCGCAGAGACCTGGTGAGGCATTCATATAAACAATATCACCATAATCCAGGGGAGGTAATACGAATGTGGTCAATGCCATGCCAATTCCTGGCATGAAACGCAAAAACATGAACTTTCTTCAGTGTTGTTCAATATGTAATTTAAAAAGAAAGATATCCATTAATGAAATTGTCTGGGTATTTATTTATAAGAGGCTACACACTGGATAGGGATGCCTTGTGTGGATGTGAAAGACAGGAGAACTGCTTGCACCTTCTCTTTGTCTGACAACAGCATACCCTTGGTTTGGCAGTTTTTAACACCAGTTTAAGATGGAACTTATTCAAAGATTCAGTTCAAACACCAGTGTTTGAACGACAATACACATTTGTGTCATCGGCATACAGTGCAGGTTCTGGTCCGGGCTCTTATCATATCAAGACTACTGCAAACTGCTTCTGGCTGTTGTGCCTGCATATACCCAACCGGTCCATCTAGAATGCAGCCGCCCGGCTGGTCTCCAACCTACCCAAGTTCTTCCACAGCAGAAACTTATGCACAAATCTTCCATCGCAGACCAAAAACTCAACCTTGGCCCCCTTTTTTATGTTTAGGTTCTGTGTCACCGCTCTCATCAGTGTCGTTTTCGGCCAATACAGGGATGGAGCTCCCGTAGGTGATGTCGACAGAATGTAGGTATGTCGTATATAGTTATTTTAGGTGTTTGCATCATTGCAATGTGAAACCAAAACTACCCAGAACAAATGTATATAATGTAATAAAAAATGCAAACCTTAAGGTGTGAAAGGGTTCTTAAGTTAGTAAAGTACAAACAATAAAAAGCCACAAGTGTGGTACTGAACTTTACATTTTTGTGTGAAATCTGAGCATTTCCTGTAGTAGTAGCAGGTTATCCTCAAGTGCACGTTTTCATATGTTATGTCCGATTTTAACCTAGAAGATGTAGCCTTACTTTTTAAACACTCCTAAAAAATCCTGTTTTTGGTACCCTACCTGAAATAATAATAACTCTTTAAATGGTCTGCTCTCAGCACAGGGCCAGGCCAGTCAGCGAAAAGCGACATCCGTGTTCTCGGAGTCTCAGCTCAAGAGACATCAGCTGAGCACAAGCAGCGGTAAGAGATTTAACAATAGTTGCTGTGCGCCGGCTTTCTGCAGTCCACACATTCAGCTTACATCATGTCATGTGGAGACTATCTGATCTGAAATACTCTCACACACACATACACACATGGAGCGATTTGAGAAACAAAACCTGGCATTTTGAGTATGGAGGTCCATAAATTATAGAGATTTGCAAATGGATGCTGTTCTCTCCTACCGGTCACTCCTCCCCACATCTTCAGGCCTGCTGCTGAATTATGGAGGGAAACATTTTTCACTTTGAAAATATATATCAATCAAACATTCATGGCTGAGGAAGTCACCAGACAATGGCATTGTGAAACCAACCCCATAATACACTCTGTGTGTGTACAGAAACACACTGGTTTGCCAATTAGAGCAGAAGCTGACCATCCTGTAAATATTTTAATGGGAATCACATATCATATACATGAGCAGCAAAGCAGCCGAGTGCGCCGCTGAACTCTGCAGAGGTCATCGACCTCATTCTTAAGCTCCGCATTAATACACACTGAATATGGCTACGCAGGAGACATGCAGCTTAAGGAGGATCACTGGACAGCCTGGATTAAAGGTACATTATGCCTGGCAGCCAGTCCAAAGATTACAAGAAGAAGAATTTGTAAGAAGTCGACAATCTCTTGATCATTTCATATCAAGAACTTGAGGGCAGTTTTAGAAGAAGGTAGCCAGGACACCGAGGTGGAGAATGACAGTCCCCGTGGTCAAAGGGGGCAACTGTCCCCTCCAGCTGTACCCACAATGTCTTTAATCCAGGGATACTCCTGCAGACTAAAGCCTCACATCAACCGACAGAAACAACCCCTGTGGTGTCACCTTGGAGCAGACCCTAGCAAATGTGTCCTCGAGCTACAAATGCATTTTTAAGACCTAAGTTCACCTTAGCACCTGCCCTTTTTGGGTTTCTGTCTCTATTTGACTCACTCTTTTTGTGCACATAAACTATTAACAAAACCGCACGTTTCCTTTGATTATATTATGTAGTTTTTTTGGCATTAAATAATGTCCTTGATCCAAGATCTGTGGTCACCAAGTTGCATCACATATGTGTGTGGGGAGATATAGCTGATGTATGGGGAAAGCAAGAGGTAAGACAAGTGTGTGCATCTACATTTGTGATGGAATTTGTTTTTGTGTGTTTGTGTGTGTGTGTGTGTGTGTGTGTGTGTGTGTGTGTGTGTGTGGTAAGTTAGTCTGCAGGCTTGATGAGTATCAGTGCTGCTGTTGGCTAACGTCCTCTTTGTGGTATTAGCAGGTGAGAAATGGTTTTGACTTTGTGTGTGTGTGTGTTTGTGTGTGTGTGTGTGTGTGTAGGTGTGTGTGTGTGTGACCGTGCTGGGAGGGGTTAACTGCTGATTACATTGCTAAGTGGGTGGTTACTAAGTGGGCCCCAAGGTGCGAAAGCAAATCTGATGATTGCGGCGAAAGCGAGCCGGTGACAATGTTTCCGAAACGTCAGTTAAGATAAAAAACCAGGGTGGAAGAGAGGAGTCCGTTAAAGGAGAAAAAAAAGGTGTTGAACTCTGAATTGACTCACACCACAGATGTTACAGTGGAAGAGTATGTAGAGCATCATTAGTCAGTGACCTGTTTAAGGTCATAGACTGATAACAGGATGTGTGCAGTAAAATGTGTGTTTAGCTTCATTTTGAAAAGTCCTCGGGGTGTGTGTATAGAAACTGAACGTGGGAACGGGTTGTGCTGTTAAGCTTGAAACATGAAACTGCTTAATTTAACCATACATTTCAGAAAAGGATTGCATTGTGACACACTCTGCAGATTTTATTTGTAATGCACTTTACAGTTGAAGAAAATCTCAAAGTGCAACTTTAAGATCCTACAGTAAAAGCATGGTAAAAACATCAATATGAAATACAAATAGACAGTGCAACGACTTGCACGGTTAGTTAAAACTCACAAGCTCATAATAACATATAATAATATGATTCCCAGTGAAGTGAATGGAGAACGGGTGTGATGTGGTCGTATTTTCGCACTCTCATCAGGATCCTTGCTTCTGAACATCCTGCTGTCTGCACGCTTTTGTTAGGAATCCCGATGAGAAGTGTGTTACAGCAATCCAGTCCGGAGGAGATAAAGGCGTGGACCAGTTTTCAGTATCTGCTAAGGGTTTTGCAATATTTCTGAGATGGTAGAGAGAGATCTTGCAGAGGTTTTTGATATAGGCCTCGAAGGTGAGTTGTGGGTCAGATCTTGGTTGTGGAGAGGGGAATATCATGACCAGAGATAGTTATACCGGTTATTCATGCAATAGGTGGTATACAGCTGGTTTTATTCCCACCATCAAACAAGCAATTATTTTGATATGTTGTTACCTGAGCAGTCTTGTGACCAAATCTACCCATTCTGGGGAAATGGATTGATTTAAAAAATTGTCGCCAAAAAAAATCAACATACATCTAAATTTAGATTCATTTTTTTCCCCCACCCCTAGGAATTTGTCCTCTTTGTCTCCAAAGCTAAACGCTGCTTTCTCAGCCATGGCATAGAATGCGTCACTCAAGCTTCTCCGTGCAAAAGTCGCCGGACTACACCCTTTTGTAAACATAGTGATACCAAGGAATATGCAGAGTTTTTTTGTGCACTGTAGCTTTTAATATGTCATTAAAAATAAACCATTTTACAGTGATGGGAACTTTCTTAGTGGCGTTAGTAGTGATTTTAATAGTCAGTTTGTTGGCCAGACATACATTACATTACATTAACATACATTAACAAAACATCAAGTAATACATTACACTTCCTGGCGAGCATGTGCATATATAATCTAAACATATCTTACTAGTGGCACTGGCTAAGAATGGCAAACTGACCCATACGGTTTAGCATGTGTGGGGATCCACAGAAACGTATACCATGTAATCTGGTACAAGCTTTTTAGGGACGCAGCGATTTAGCATGTGGAATAAAAGTTCAGCTGTAGCCAACAGCATAATGTAATTGACTGAATAAAACCCATTTCTGCCCAGCGTGGTATTGACTGCCTTTCACATGAGTCGCTGTCAAAAGCCATTCACACCTGCCGTGTGTGAGATGCTTTTCTGTACTGCCTTTGTTGCTTTTTCACAGTGTCAGAATGTCATGATTGAATGGCCTTGCCCTTGAGATGAAGAGCTGTTTGCTTGACTACTCCAAAAGTCAACCATTCAACAGCCTCAGTTTTTGTTTTTACTCCAAACTTTGCAGCATACGTTTTCTGTATTCATTACTGCCGTGAGTAAAGAAAAGAGGAACTCATCAAAGAGTTTTATTCTTTCCATTTGTTTCAGCCAGGGTTTCTCAGCGGAGTGAGAGTTGAGGGAGGAGGGCAGGAAGAAAGAAAGAAAAGCGATAAACAAAGCAGGCTTGGGTCGCCCATCTCTAACGTGACCACCCGTTGAAAAGAAGGAGATTGGTGCTTTGTCTCTACGTGTCACCACCTGTCGTCTTACATGTGTATTTATAGAAGAGGCTAATTTTCCCTCTTCCCCTCCATATGTGATTATGTGCATCACACCCATTGTGAGAGCTTATAACATACTTTAACAGGGGGGTGGCCTCTACCTTCCTAACTTTGTGTGTGTGTGCTATTGTCACCACCCTATTCATACACCATATGGATGATTTGAATGTTTTCACAAGAAAAGGGAAGCACGCAAGTCTCATTGGCTGGTATAACAGGTGAGGTGTGAGTATGTCGGGCAATGCCTAAAGTCCTGGTAAAGCAAAAATATATGTGTTATTAACTACCCAGCCAAATCTGAAGGGTTTTAAAGATAAGCCAGTATATAAAATTAGGTTTCAAAATTGTAAACAAAATAAGCAGTATTCTCCGCTCTGAGACATCTGCTGAAGGCACTGAGCCTAAGAATGAGCCGCTGCTATTGGCCGCTGGCCTCGGCAGATTCTCATTGCTTAAAGACTGATTGGTCGATGACAGCTACTGTGTTTATGTAGTTGTGGCAATAAGAAATACGTGATTTTGCTTTACCTGTGCTTTATGTGCGATTTACAGACCATAAACCATAAAAGGCCATCTTGGTTCGTCTTTCTACTTTTCCAACAATCACCACTCTGGATTGATTGAAAATCAATGTACATACAGTACAAGTATTATAGTATTTAATTGGAGACTGGCACTTTTAGTGGACTAATTGACGATGCCCTACAGATTGATAGATTGATTTTCATTCAATACTGGATCAATTTCAATGATTGTTGATCCCATCAGTCACTTACACACAAAAACAAGGATAATAAGGTCTAGTTTAAATAAAAAAAAAGACCTTTTATCAAATCCCTGCTGCTAAGATGCTCCTCCGTCGGTCACGGATCATGATAAGTCACAGGGCTTTGGCTTTATTCACACACTTTAAAAAGATTAATTAAAAGCTTCTATTTTTAGCACATTTTATTTACAGCATTGTATGTTGACATGTATATCATAATAGCCTGTATATTATCTTAGTTTCAACTGGGAGATTGACAGTCGCATCATGCTCCTTCGATCAAAGCATCGGGGTCAGCCCAAGTAAAATCATGAGTGTGCCACGTGTGTGAACATTGTGGCGCTCAGTGGCCACTAGCAGGGTATTAGACATCAACTGTAGTTAATATATATTAGATATCTGTCACATACAGAAACACATAATGAAGGCTGCAGCGTTTCCAGCATATGGCTCATTCATTCAAGCTGCTGACATCAGTTGAGTGTAACAATTTTTAGCATGAATTACGCCTGAAATATCCTTTTATTCCAGCACTTTTGTCTTCTGACTCTCAATTGTGAACAGTCAGCATTTGACATCCAGCACGCTCAAATGCTTTTAATAGAGCTAGCTGTGGAGAGGAACGGCTTCAACTTTTCATTGCAGTTTGGGGTAGATTTACGAGGGGTTTGGAGCATAAAAGGCACCCAGTTGACCCCAGACCACACGCGTACATGTGTACACAAAGAGAGACACCAAGTCGGTGGCAAAACATCAGTCTGTTACAAAGCAAAAAGTTTTGGGTACCAGAGACAGAGGCGTCTGAAGGGTTTCCCTGGAGAGTGGCCTACATCATCCTTTAAATATTTCAATCAGTGTGTTCATGTCGGGGAGGCAAGTCTCACAGACTCCCCGCCGTTCCTTGTTAATGAATATTAAAAGGGACATTTTCCTGAGGGTGAGGCCCCTTATATTTATTCCCTTTATTGTTTGAAACACTTCTCCTCTCTTCTCTTGGTCTCTCTGCCTCTAATTTAATTGTGCGTTGATCAGCTTGCGTTGAGCTTGCATCATTAAACCATGTTGACCTGGCTGACATAAATGGAGAGGAAATGACGAATGCGCTGTGCAAGACAGTACCAGGAGAGGAAAAGGATCAAACCAGTGCTGTTAAGCATTGTCAGTGCACGGCTAAGTGGAAACTGGGTGTGTGTTTAAGCCAAGCTTGTGACATCACCCTTGCTTGTTCAGGCTCATGTTCTTTGGTTTGATCCAAGCTGAATCTTTGAACTTTTGGTTGGATTACCATGATATTTTGTACAAAATGTTTAGGTACTCGGTGATGAATCCTTTTTATCCAGCGCCACCAATATTTCAAAGAAAGAGGTCATTGTTTTTACTTATTTAACCCTTGTGTTGTCTTCCCGTCAAAATTGAAAATCAACACTTTTGTTGACACTTTTTATCGATGTTTTTAACTTTTTCTTACGTTTTTGTCCCTTTTTTTCAACACTTTTGCAATGTTTGTCACTTTTTTGATGTTTTCAACACTAACTTTAGTTTTACAGTTATTTTTGGAATTTATGGTTAATAAACCTCATTTATAGGAAATTATACCTAAAGTTTGAGTTAGAAAAGCAGAAATTAAGAATTATTTAGACTAAAATTAAAGGAATGGATGTTGATGATAATCACAGACTGGAATATGTCAACTTTTACTCAATACTATTTATATAGACACCCCAACACGCTAACCCCAAAATGAATGCAAGTAGAGATTTGTACTTGGCAAAGAGCGTTGTGTGGAATCAATCATGTTATTTTGGGGAATTAAAAAGAACATTGATATAGCAAAATGGGTCAGTTTGGGTGATTTTCCATCTAGTGCCATTGATAGGTCAGGATTTCAGTTCGTCCAATTGTAAAAACTACTAATTGTAAAAACTGACCCAGTGCAGGGCGTCAAGTGTATTTATTGCGATACCAGATGAATGACAAATTGAACATGAAATTGTGGTTCTAAAATATAAGCACATGATCAAATACGTACATTAATAGGCATCAGCATAATTATCCAATCACACAGGCCAATCTATGTACATAGAATGAACATCCTTTCTAGATGGATGCAGATCTATCTGGCTGCCTTCCTGTCAGCATCAGAATTTATGCTATTTTAGTTATTTTTACATTTTTTCCTGTATTCTCTTGGACAACATGATCGAATACGACCACGGGACACTGATGACGATGGGAAAATCAACTCCCCGCTGTGTGAACCCTCCTGCTGAGTCTGCTTACTGGCCAGTTGAGATTTTCAAATGTTAACGTCAAGAAAACGTCAAGCAAAGAGTGGAAACATTTGGAAAGATGAACTACAGCTTCAATAATGTTATTCGTTTAAAAAAATAATATGTCATTAACAAAGGTTCCTTTTTATTTTTTGGACGGATGTTTATTTGTGTTTGAAATCACCTGTCAATCAATTAAAGGAGTAAAAAAAACATTTTCAATGCAACGCTCATCAAAGCCTTTGTTTACTGGCCAAAATAGTTTTTTACCACTCAGTCTACACACACACACACACACACACACACACACACACACACACACACACACACACGGTAAGGCAGCTGCTGTGAGTGCAGATTATTCTATCAATGTCAAACTTCAATGACGCTTGTCATCTGATAAGGTTTGGTTTTAATAAATGAGGGAGGGGAAGCCAAGCTTAATGCGGCAGTTTAACCCCCTGTTTGCACGGCACCGCACGGCGTCGGACCGACAACTCCTTCATCACCCACCCAGCGCTCATGGTCAGAAACAGCTCCCATTCATCATTAGTCGCAGCAGTTCAGAGCGTCCTGACTGGGCTGTGGCTGCTGGTGGTGGCCAGATAGGGAACAGCGGAAATGTCCTGAAACTCCGTGTTTGACTAAGCTAAATCTCTGTCTTCCTTAAGTACAGAATGATAGAGACCTTGGTCGTGTGGCTTCTGGATTACAGTTCTTAGTTTAGTCCCATAGCAAAAATGACTGACAGTGATCAATACTGATTATTCACTTCCCCGCATTGAATTAGTTTCATGGAAACTGTCTTTCCTCAACAATGGACGACGGTCTCATCACAAAGTGTTACAGTGCAACAAATCCATCGCTCGTCCTAGTACATAGGCTTTCAAAGACACCACATAGAGGCTGTCCTACAGGGAAACACAACAGTTCCATTTCATGTAATAAAGGTCTAATATTCAATATACTTACTGTACTCACCAGATATTAAGGAAACATGTTAAGTTGAAATACTATCTTTTCTGACGACAATGCTAAAGCCAGTTTTTTTCCATCCATCTTAGTCCGCTTATCCGGTATTGGCTCTCGGGGGCAGCAGCTCCAGCAGGGGACCCCAAACTTCCCTTTCCCGAGCCACATCAACCAGCTCCGACTGGGGGATCCCGAGGCGTTCCCAGGACAGGTTCGAGATATAATCCCTCCACCTAGTCCTGGGTCTTCCCCGAGGCCTCCTCCCATCTGGACATGCCTGGGGGGGCATCCTTACCACATACCCAAACCACCTCAACTGGCTCCTTTCGACAGTTTTTTTTCTCCTTTGAAATTTCCATCCCAGGCTAACGGCACCATGCTAACACGCTAACGTTACCGGAGGACGGGGCAAGCGGGCCACAACCACCGTGAAAGACATGACAGAAACCGCACATTTCACTTCCTCATAATGGAAACATGCTATTTAACTTTGGGAAAACAACCACGTTTGAATTGGGACACATCTTAGAATCTTTACAGGTTGCTCTGCAATGTATGGTATGCTACGTTATGATATATCCTTGTGGCTAACGTTAGCATCGCCAGCTTTAAGAATATATGTTGGACAGTAAGATTCCAATTTTGTTCCAAACTGTGGACATTATTTTGTAGATCATGCAACAACAAATATTTGTATATATCTACAGACAATGTTATAATTCTATATTAGCCAGAGAAAGGGTGGCTGTTAGTCGGGTCCAGAGAATCGCAAGGTTGCGGTCTTGTTAGCGGTTGTTGTTGTTATGTTTAGCTGATGAAATGTGTGTTCAGAGCGCCGCGTGAGCACCCGCTTTTTTAACCGCCAACATAGCAGCATCTAGCTACTCCGCTCCGCTGTGGTGTAATGTCTGCCAATGCAAGGCTAGCATCTAGCTAACATTGACATTGCATGGCAACCCACGTAAACTTTGAGTCTGGGGAGGATAGGACTCTCCGGTAGTTTACATGGGAACTGCAGTAACCATTTCCAACGCTAGCTGTCAGTATTAGATATTGCAACTTTAACTTTCCTGTATTTAAAGGGGAGACTTGTTTGTTTTATCCGGAGGTGACAGCAGAGACACACAGCATCATGGACGCTTGGCTGCTCTTGTTTGATGATAGCCGTCAGCTCTTTTATGAACCACTGTTACTCAATGCCCAATGACTTATTTTGAACAAATAATGTCTTTTGTGTTTATTAAGCCTTCACAGATTACCTTCTCTTTCCCTTAGTACTTAACCTGTTTCTTTTATATACTGTGACCATGAAAACAGTTTCCTTCTTTTTACTCTTTGCACTGGATAATGATTATTGAGGCCTGCGAGCTGCTGGAATTTAATTTCGCCACATAAATCTCCACAATAGGAAACGGAAATTAAAGTTGCCATTACTGTCGGCAGTATTATCGTATCCTCACTTAACCTGCCATTCAGGAGGAATGAAACATTTATACTGCGCCCCTCCTTCCTCTTCAGCCCTTGTGTATCGCCTGTGATCTCACTGTGTGTGTGTGTGTGTGTGTGTGTGTGTGTCTGTGAGTGAGAGTGAGAGTGAGAGTGAGAGAGAGTGTGAGGAAGAGAGTAAAAGGATCAATAGAGGGAAATTGATATTTCAGAAGTTTATATTTCAACTAAGGCGACAGATTACGTTCACACCTTTAAGTGTTTTGTACAGTATCTACAGTGTAAGTATGTGCCGTAAACATGCATGACGTGAGAAAAGGTTCGAGCTTTTGCTGAAAAGCCACATTCATTTTTCTCGGAAGGATTTTACAGAAAATTAGAGACAACACAATATAGATTTGTATAAGTATTTGCAATTGTGGTTTTGTTTTTGTTTCTTCATCTTTCATTCCCACCAGCTAATCTTTTCAGTTTTCCCTGGCCCGCTAATAATAACAATACCATGAACACACACACACACACACACACACACACACACACACACACACACACAGACCAAAAGAGAAAAAAATCAATTATGCTGGCCCTGACCAGGAGTGTCTCATTATTTCATAGGCAATAACCTGAATGATAGAGTAATAAAGAGCAATTTATTTGGAGAAGGGGAGCGAGGGAGGAGCAGAAGATGGATGTGTTCAGATAGACAGATCTAATTAGCCTCATCCGAGCTGCAGCTAGCCGCGCTGCTCAGGCTAATCCTGGGCTACAGCTAATGACCTGCAATCCACACCTCATCCCCCCTTCATCAGCCTCGGGCTGCCTTAGTCCTGTGGGGATGGACAGACATCCATCGTGGACGGATGGGCAGGGACAGACATACAGCATGGACGGATGGACAGACATACAGCATGGACAGGGACAGACCTCCAGTGTGGACATATGGACAGGGACAGACATCCAGCGTGGACAAATAAATGGGGACTGACATCCAGCATGGACATAAGGACAAGGACAGACATTCGTATGGAGAGACATCCAGCATGTACGTGTGGACAGGGACAGACAACCAATGTGGACATTTGGACAGGGACAGACATCCAGTGTGGACGGATGAACAGACATCCAGCATGGACATAAAGACAGGGACAGACATTCAGCGTGGACGGATGGACAGCCATCCAGCAGGAACATATGGAGAGACATCCAGCATGTACATTCAGACAGGGACAGACATCCAGAGTGGACATTTGGACAGGGACAGACATCCAGTGTGGACATTTGGACAGGGATAGACATTCATTATGGACGGATGGACAGACATCCAGCGTGGACATATGGAGAGGGACAGACATCCAGTGTGGAAGGATGAACAGACATCCAGCGTGGACATAAGGACAGGGACAGACATTGAGCGTGGACGGATGGACAGCCATCCAGCAGGAACGTATGGAGAGACATCCAGCATGTACATTCGGACAGGGATAGACATCCAGAGTGGACATTTGGACAGGGACAGACATCCAGTGTGGATGGATGGACAGACATCCAGCATGTACGTGTGTACATGGACAGACATCCAGTGTGGACATTTGGACAGGGACAGATATTCAGCGTAGACAGATGGACAGACATCCAGCGTGGACATATGGACAGGGAAAAGGCAGAATTAGCTTTTAATAGATTTAGCATATTAGCTCATTTCCATCTGCATTTTTATTTCCTACAATATCCCTACGGTTTAATATCTATGTATGAATATATGTGTAGTATATAACATGTGTATATGTAGAATAATGTTTATGAAATGGTCTCTGTGACACACACTAGTCCATTTTTAGTGATCTTGAGGGACTCGTATTATTCCTGCTGAATAGGGACTGTAAATCACTATGGTGCTTCACATCTCTAAACTGTAAGAAAATACTATTCCTATAATATCCCCAGTGAAATATAGTGTGTCTATAGTGTACATCGGTTACAATACATAACAACCTTACTGTCTTTTTAATTACTTATTATAGTGAGATGACTTCATCATATGAAAATAACAGCATTGTGAAATATATTGTGACTTTACCCAACAGTTATATATATTACGCTATAGATGTGAAAGGCTTCTGGGGCCCCACTAATTCCAAATTACTGTTTTCATATTTTATATTGAAAATATTTCATTTAAGATTAATGTTGTCACAGTTCCACAGCTCGGGCACATTGACTTGAAATGTCTGTCTCTTTTACTTCCAGGATATTAATTGAAGCTACTGTTGCAATATCACTATCCTAGATTTATTTATATTTCGCTATATTAAATTTGAATGCACGTTTCATTTCTAAATAAATCTCAAATGATCGATCTGTTGGTAGTAATGCAGGCAACATCTTCTGTGGTCAGTAAATGTTAGGCATTAATTATATTATCAAAACTGTTGATTCATTAGCTATAAAAAGGATATAGAGATAGTTACAGTATATATACAGTATATATATATAGATATACAGGATATATAGATATACTGTATATAGTATACATACTATATAATACTAGTTAGTAAGAGGATATATCAATATGCAATAGTACGTTCTTCAGAGCCCTTGTCACTATGTTACTGTAATATAATATTTCCATGACTTCCCCATAGAGGCTTATGTGGTGTTCCTTCACCTCTACATGCCCAGTGCTATTTATGGAAGTGGCTAGCCTGTAGGGTGAACCTGGAGGTTGAGGAGTATTTGCCCCTCTGTCTCATGCAAAGTGCGAGGTGTGAAATGGAAACTGTAACCCAGCAAGTACAGCCACACGCAGAACATTTATACATAAATACACACTATTAATATCATTGGCTGAATTGAATTTGTCACCGCCCCTCTGTTCATTTGCACACGGAGCATGTTCAGCTGTTTGCACGCTGCATTTGACATTGCGCAAAACATTCGGCAGGAGAAGGCGTGTAATTCATATCTCTGATTTGGATTAGAGCGATAACAGACAGAGTAATCTCAACCTTAAGGGAGAGCGAGAGACATGAAGAACGGGAGAGAAAAAAACAACTGGCCGAATTTACATCTGTTTACTCTCTCCCTCTTTGACCTTTCTGCCATCTCTGGTTTGCTCTCTCCTTTTATCCCCCCCAACGGCCTCCATCTCTCCATTCTTCTTCTCTCACCAGGATTAACATCTCCCTCCTTGATTCTCTTCTTATTTGTGGGAGCTAGCGCCTGAGTAGACAGGGCTCAGGGAGCATGTTTTAAATGAAACATAATGCCACGTGCGGGCCTACTGGGGATTGTTGTAAAGGCAGAGCTGCCATGTCTTTTCGAGCAACAGCTGCATTTGAATAGTGTTCAGACTCTGATGCCTTCGCCTCGTTCCTCTTTTTCCTCCGCTGTGAATCTGTCCTTCGATAAAAGCCACCTTAGACTCATTCACTGGAGACTGGGGTGCTAATTTGGCTCCTTTAAAATGCTAATGCACACACTCCTGCTATCAGTTTTTATTGCTCAACATCCTCATTACAATGAATTGGGAAGTGTGTGTATACTGTCTATGGCTATATGTGCTCAGTGTGTGTGTGTGTGAGTGAGTAAGTGAATGCATGCCACAAGGGGGAGTTGAGTGGTGATGATTTGATACTTGCTCTAAAATACACAAAGGCAGGACAGAGGAGGTGGAAAGGGGAAAAGGAAGCTAGAAAGCAGGTGGAGGAAGCTGTGGAGGATGAGGCTGAGACAATGGAGGAGGAAAACCATAAAGCAGACCCTCCAGGATTTTTCTGGACTTTTTTTTTAGATTGTTGCGGCCCAAAATGCCTTGCGATAAAAGTTGCAATGTTTTGTGTATGATTGTTGCAAAGAAGTTGCGAGAGACAGAGAAATTATAATAATCATCATAATAATAATAATGTATCCTTTATTAGTCCCACAAGGGGAAATTACAATTTACACTCTGTTGTTATTGCACACATTATACACGGGCCTGAATTAAACACACACAGAAAAAGTTGCAAAAAAGTTTCTATAGTTCTTTAAAAATAAAAGAGAATGTTGGTATAATATGAAAATGGCTGATGGATTTAAGACAAAAAATAATTTATTGAATTAATGAAATTTGAACATGTCTGTCAGTGGCTTGTTGATCTTTACATTGTTAGTTAGTCTCCTATCCTGGGCTGTGTGTGTGTGTGTGTGTGTGTGTGTGTTTAACTTTAACTTTAACTTATCATTGCACAATAACAAGCATAGCTGTCCTCAATTTAGGTCATCCTGTACGTCTTATCTCCAATTTTTCCTGCATCCACCGTGTGTGTGTGTGTGTGTGTGTGTGTGTGTGTGTGTGTGTGTGTGTGTGTGTGTACACATGTCAGTTGAGGGAGGAACTGAGCAGTGAGAGCTGACAGGAATGAAACTCGCTTCAGCGACATCACAGTGAAAAAACTTTACTGCGGACATTGATGTTAAAATGTGTACAGGTTGGCAGGACGGTGTGATGTTCTGCACGTCTTTCGCTGTTTGTTTTGTTGGTAAATGTGAGATGTTCGAGTCACACACGTCTCGTTAAACAAGGAAATGAATATGGCCACGTATGTGTGACGTCAACCAGTTCTCACTCCTGCTTGGTCATTGGCTCTCAGAGTCACGTACTGATCTAAAGTCTGGCACGGGGGACTGCTGGGATTGGTTGAAGTTGCGGGAAACTGCGCTTGTTTAAATAGCGAATGCACCTGCGCCCATATTTGTGCCAATGGGCGTGCTGGTCTAAGAGGGAGGTGTGTTCAGGTGCATTTTGGGCGTGCTGGTCTAAGAGGGAGGTGTGTTCAGGTGCATTTTGGGCGTGCTGGTCTAACAGGGAGGTGTGTTCAGGTGCATTCTGGGGGTGCTTGTCTTACAGGGAGGTGTGTTCAGGTGCATTCTGGGCGTGCTGGTCTTACAGCGAGGTGTGTTCAGGTGCATTTTGGGCGTGCTGGTCTAAGAGGGAGGTGTGTTCAGCTGCATTCTGGGGGTGCTGGTCTTACAGGGAGGTGTGTTCAGGTGCATTCTGGGCGTGCTGGTCTTACAGCGAGGTGTGTTCAGGTGCATTTTGGGCGTGCTGGTCTTACAGCGAGGTGTGTTCAGGTGCATTCTGGGTGTGCCGGTCTTACAGGGAGGTGTGTTCAGGTTTATTCTGGGTGTGCCGGTCTTACAGGGAGGTGTGTTCAGGTTTATTCTGGGTGTGCCGGTCTTACAGGGAGGTGTGTTCAGGTTTATTCTGGGTGTGCCGGTCTTACATGGAGGTGTGTTCAGGTTTATTCTGGGTGTGCCGGTCTTACAGGGAGGTGTGTTCAGGTTTATTCTGGGTGTGCCGGTCTTACAGGGAGGTGTGTTCAGGTTTATTCTGGGTGTGCCGGTCTTACAGGGAGGTGTGTTCAGGTTTATTCTGGGTGTGCCGGTCTTACAGGGAGGTGTGTTCAGGTTTATTCTGGGTGTGCCGGTCTTACAGGGAGGTGTGTTCAGGTTTATTCTGGGTGTGCCGGTCTTACAGGGAGGTGTGTTCAGGTGCATTCTGGGCGTATTGCCTATCTTGAGGCAGCGGGAATTGAGCGTGCCACTAAAGTCAATAACGCAGCATTTCATTGTTATTTTAACAACGCATTAGTAAAATGTGCCTAGACTCGTGCACAGGGTGCACACACTATGATTGTTACACACACAGGGACACACACTATGATTGTTACACACACAGGGACACACACTATGATTGTTACACACACAGGGACACACACTATGCTTGCTACACACAGGGAAGCGCAGAACACACAAGCAGAAGATTAAAAATAAAACTATGACATGCACACACACACACACAGAATTTTTCATGCTATTCACTATTTTACAGAAGACAACTTCAGTACAGTCTACACTGCCCTTGTCCGAAGCTTTCATCCACATTTGGTCCTTCTCAGGAGATGCACTTTTCTAAGTAATAACACAGTAATAACAGGTATATAGTATAGAATTCATACATTGTATAACTTCACATTTTCTCTAAAGCAGAGATCTTCAACAAGGTTTAGGCCTCACTTCATGTTGTTGCAGACCCAATAATGCAACTTAATATCAGACAAATATATGTAGTAGGGGGTCCCTGCTCCGTCTCTCTTTTAACTAAGGGGTCCTTCATTAAAGCAGTAGGGGTGTATTTTGATTTTAAATTGAAAAAAAAAAGAATTCTCAAAATGTGCTTTCAATTTCAAGTATCAAAATCAAAAGCAGTAGTATGTTTTTCTCTCTCTACCTCCGCCTACTTGTGCACACCCAAGAAAAAAACCTGACACAGCATAGCTTACCTTTTCCCATGATACAGCCAGCTTTCATTAAAACTTCCCCCCAGTTGAGTTAATTGAGAGTTTTCTTCTACTTCTAAAACTACTTCTGAACGTACCCATGTTCCACTACAACATGTTCTTTCCTGAGACTATTTAGCAGAGGCACCGTGGCTCCGTCTAGACTCATTTTGGGCGGTGCTAAGCTCTAGACTCTAGAGCTTAGCACCGCCCAAAATGATTGTGATTGGTTTAAAGAAATGCAGATAAACCAGAGCACTTTTTCCTCCCATCCAGTAATGCTGTGTGGACTAGACGACGAATGCGAGACTACTTTGTACTAAAACTTTAAGTGCAGGTAAGAGTTTGGGTTCATTTAGATCGGGTCTGTAGGGCTCCACTTGACTCCACTCTCAAAGTCTGACTTAATGCACAGTGGGCATTTGGGACAATCTACTGAATGAAATACTCACACTTTTCACAGATAGAGGATTTCCCTCTCACTTAGAAAGAAAGTCTAGCAAAAAAGGTGCACTCCAGGGCAGGATACTGTGATGCGTGGGCCAGCTTTGTGTGTCACATTGAAACTCATGTAGTTTGAACAGTAACATCTTGGCCTTATGGTACATTAATCACCTCTCCCACTGAGACCATTTCAAATGTGATAATGTATTCTCTCTCAAGTAGTCTAAAAAACCTGAATGCAACTTTGGCACTTTAGAGTTAATTATATCTCCAGTCCACAGCTTTGGTGTTAGCACTTAGCGTTAGCACTATACACGGTCGCCCACCCCCCATCCCCTCAAGACACTCCCCGCCACTATCACCCCCCCCCTCCCCCTCCCCCCATCACAACGGATTAAGCTCTAACTAACCCTCCTTTAATTAACTCATGATTAGGTATTAATATCTGGCGCAGGTTCCAGGCTTGCAGTTGTTGCCTTAATAAGTGGATTAGCATTAGCCTCTCGCTGCTCTTTCTCTCTCTCTCTCTCTCTCTCTCTCTCTCTCTCTCTCTCTCTCCTCACACTCTCTGGATAAGAGATCTCTATCCTCCTCGTTTCACCCTCCTTACATATCCATCCCTCTTGGCTTTCTCTGGCAACTGTTCAAAAGCAGAATTTTCCTGCTAACAAGTTTGTTCTTGTGGTCAGAGTGGATGGGTTCAGTTGCCACGCAGGTCCACAGCTGACAAATTCCACTGGGCTTTGACTTAAATATACCACTACTACCTAACTTTAATAAGCAAAGGAAATAAGCGTGATGAAAAGAAAAATGGAAAAATAAATATTAGAAAGAAGAAAAGAGATGCAAAGATTAGACCGGCAAAAACAGCTACTACCCAATACTCCCCCATTCTGATGGATAGACAACTTAGATGTCAATGCAACTTGAAGTATGTTTGGATCATCATTTTGTTAAATGTGTACGGACTTATTTCTTGTCACACAAATGGTTGTTTATAGAAATGTCTAATAATTATTTTGTGCCGTGATAGCTCATTGAGTTGATGTCCCCTCTGTCTTGTCCTGTCCAAGTGCATCAATGATCCAACACAGTGGCTGGATATTTGATATTACATATTTAATTGAATTACTGTTAAGCTAAGGATAAGCGTTTGTCTGTCTGTAAATTATCAACCTGTTATGAATAGCCAACCGTTGGATCAATAGCTGCGATTTAGTTGGAGATGACGGTCAGATGCTGTTCTACATATGTACTGTAGCAGCCTCCTCCGTAAGCTGATGTTAGCTATCCATCAGTAGTAACTGTCACTAGCAGCATTTAATGATTTACCACACTGACTGAATATTCACGTGTCTTATGAGCTTAGTATCTCAGCGTGAGGGTCTCGGTTAACCTGCTAGAACAGCTTTTTGGCATTTTCCTGATGAAGCAATGTCGGTCTGGTCTATAGCGTGGAGCAAAAGGATCTTTTTTAGAACATGGCAGGCGAACAAATCATACAAAGATCAGGTATGTTGGTGCACCTAACTAACACAGCAAATGCTGGCCGGCCTAGTGTTATTAATTACTTAAGCTTTGTTGCATAACGTTTGATATTAATGAACGTCCGCTACATTCAACCCATTGCCAAATGAGTTGCTACAAAGCTAAATAAGACCCACACAACTCTTCAGTTCAGAAGATTGGGGCGTCCGAAGACGTTCCCAGGCAGAAAATTGAGAGTCCGTCATGTTTTTTAATCCTCCGTGTCCTCCTTGACTACTAGCAGCTGTGTGGAGGAGTCACGGTAACATGGAAGCATTGTATGGGGGAAACAGAAACTACGCACTATAGCTTTAAACTAATTATTAAGTTTGTGTAAATTACAAGTTTGGAGATTTCCTCTACTTACGCATTTGCCGTCTACATGGGACATGTGATTGTTTTCCCACAGAAAGGGGCGTAGAGATGAGAGTCTTCTCTGGATGACATATTGTGGGTCTGGTGTATAGTTGCAATGCCTCTTCTTTAAGAAAATGGCCCAATCTGAAATTGAAATGGTTGCTTAGAGTTAGCGTTGCTCTGATGAAAACAGTAAGGGTTGTGATGGCGCGGTGGATATGTTACATGCCTTTGGTGTGGGAGACCTGGGTCTGAATCAGTGGCTGGCCAGTACAAAAGTTAGTGGGCCATTTTCAAAATAGACGTAGAAGTAGCAAGAACGCTGCGGCGAAACTGGCTACTATGTACATTAATAGGGCAGTTGTCCAGCTTGTATTCAGACACTGACAGGCTCAGATTAATATTCTAAGTGTCTGACAACATTATGGAAAGCCAGGTTGATAAAAACAGTTACCCTTTAATTAGCTTTGCATCAAATCATCTGGCAATGGCTTGGATGAAACGGATGTTCATTTATTTAAAAAAGTCACACACTAAATCTTTAAAGACAGAGGCAGGCAAATGTTCTTTAAGAACACTTTGTACTATTTAGCAGGTGTTAAAAAGGATTTACAGGAAGTTCAAAAAACATTTTCTAGCTAAAGCAAGCCACCTGCATTACTAAGCAGGGTCAAGGAGCAGCTTTCAGGGAGCACACTCCAGTTTAATGAGAGTATACTTGAGGAAGGCGCTCCCAGCCAGCATCAGAGCGGACCACAACAAAGTCTGTGTTTATTCAAGTATTTACAGCTGGCCTGCAACAGTAAAGATTGCTTTTTTATGTGACCTTATGGCAAAGGATCAAATGGAAGTAATGTGGAAGGAATGACGGAGGGCGACGTGATCACAGCAAATTAAAACTCTGCGTTAACACTTTTTCAACATAATATTTTTGAAGGGATGATTTTCACGACTGTCAGCACTTAAACACATTTTGAAAATGGTGTCCTAGTAAGAATCCCTGCCAATAAACACTAAATGTCACAAAACACCAGGGGTTTATTTTTAAAGGATGCAATAACACAATCTGGACCACAGTAAAACCAGAGGTGTCTTTCTTCTTGTAACTGATGTTTGTCTTTTACACCTCATATGCACTCATTAATTATTGTTTTCAAGCCAGCTGGAGGCCTAAGAAATGACTGCTCCAGGTCTGAATGCTTGGAGATCAGTGGCCAAAACATTAAGAAGCAAAAACTAACTGCTAAATCTGCATTCTTGAATGCAAAAATATTTGCAGTCCGCCAGGCAGCCTGTTTTAACCTCTCAGGACGACATGTCAGGACGTCTCCAGCCAGCCAACATTTCTGCTGGTTGAAAGCTTTCAGTGATATAATTAGTGAGGTCTGTGTCTCGGGTGAGTGGATAAGGAGTATGTCTTATTGATCCTGTCTAGCAGGTTTTGCAAGAAGTGCATTTTTTTTGTTTTTAACGCAACAAAAGGGGCTAAATCTGTCACAATCAGACTGCTGTAGGCCAGAAAGCAAGTTGGATTGTCGTAGTTCCCAGAGGGGGAATCCTAATGTGATCCCCTGACCTTTTATTTAGTGCTATTATAAGGTCAAAATGTCCCAAATGTCTTGGTTTATGAAAATATATCTGCACAACTGATCACATTCCCATCAGCACAACTGTACTTTGTTTTTACTGCAATGTTAGCATGCTAATATGCTAAACTAAGATAGTGAACATGTTCTGAGTTATACCTGCTTAACATCAGCATGTACGGATATTGTTACTGTGACGATGTACATGATGATCTAACATGTTAACGTTACCTTTTACCTTGTTTTTTTTGCAACTTTGGTGAACTGACACTTTAACTGTGGTGTTTTTAGCAGCCTTTTCATTGACGTGTCCCCACATTTAATCAAGCACTGATCTTCATGTAGAAGTATGAGCATCAGTTGCACCTCTACACACCTCCTTAATCAAATCTGTCTTTCTGTCTGTCGCTTTTTTTTCTCTCACTCACCTCTCTCTCTGTCTCTTTCTCGTCTTGCGTAAATGCCAGTTCCCCTACCTGAAAGCCTTTTGCGCTGATTTACGAGGGAGTTTATACGTTATAAATCTCTCACCCCTGTGACACTTCACTGCTAGTATTCATCCACCATTTTTTTTTTATTTTGTCTGTTCTGCTACAGAGGGCTTTGGACTGGGGCCAAGAAGAGGCACCCTGGGATTATCAAGAGGTTTAACAGGAATGGAGAGTGAATTACAACGGCGCGACTTTAGCTCCACTGCCGGCCTCGGCGAACCTGCAACATGTCTTTTTTTTCAGAGTAATTTCTCATTCATGTTGAAATGGCAAATAAGAAAAGATTCAAAACACCATCAGAACACAGTCCGTAAGCTCTTCAAGACTCAAACAAAAAGACATTACAACCTGAAACAGAGAGAAAAACACTTATTATTATTATTATTAAAAGAGCTTGTGTACACGTAAGACAAGTTATTTTTATTTTTAATGGTGTTCTCATCAGGAACTCAAAGTAAACAACTGCTGATATCTATCTGCAAGGATTTACTGTGGGTACACCTCCATGAATGCACCTTTAGTTCAACGTCTGCCACTCTGGATACAATTTTGTCACAGATTTAGTCATAGGGTGTAAAATCCATAAGGGATGAAGCTTTTGGGTCTGATAAGTGAAGCCGTGCCGTAAACCTGCACGGCGGTTGCAAGAAGATGTTTCTGTAGACTAGGGTGACCTGTCCCCGGCTGGATCTGTCCCCGGAAATGTCCCCGGTTTTCACTGTGACTGACAGACCCAAAATTGGAATGAAAGAAAGAAAACTCTGACCAAACGGAGCTGATTGAGCAGCGCTGCTCAGAGCTCAGAGATGTTTCAGAAAGTCTTATTTTACGATGCTAAAATCACTGATTATTTACATGGAGTCTGGTGGGTTTAGCAAACACAATTTCGCAGACTTTTATGTTTTATAAAATGATCTTAATCTTTAACAGAAAGGTTGACCTCCTTAGAAATCCTTTCCATAATGTTATCAGACACTTAGAATATTAATCTGAGTCTGTCAGCAGCAAAACGAGCACTTTATGAACGTAAATACAAGCTGGACAATTCTCCCATTAACTTCCATTGTAGCTTGTTTCTCTGCTGCCGACTGCAGCGATCTCGTTTCATACTGCATCAATGTCAAAGGAAAATCTTTCCTCAATAGTTTATATTGTATCCGATACTCAGCTCTAGGTCTAGTGTCCCCGTTTTAAGTTTTACAAAAATTAAAAACATGACGTGTTTTGGAGGTAAATACGCTTCTGAGCTGAAAATGTCCCTGGATTTTGTCTGAGAAATCTGGTCACCTTACTGTAGACGTCTATGACAAAATTACCCTACACATCCACACCCTATGGTCTTACTTACAGTATTTTAAAATTGACAAGAAAGCTTGCTTTAGGGCATGGTGACACGCCAACCTGTCAATCAGAACAGAAGCTTAACAATGCTAACCATGGCACTGTGTACATTAAAATAGACCTCAACTTGTCTTTTGGTTTGTCTGTGTCTTTTGTTTGTGTCTAAACTTTGACGCTTTCAACGTATGTTTTCACTTCTTTAAAGGTAATTGGAACATTTTGGTCATGTAAAAATGTCGGTTACACTTTAATTGAAGGTATCTACATAAGAGTGACATGACACTGTCATGAACGTGTCCTGAAACATTATAAACAAGTCATAAACGTTCATGACCTAACGCTTCTTTTAGTAAGTGTCATTCAGTTTTGTCATGATAAGTTATGGTTAGGTTCACGTGTCACGACACTGTCATCACATCCAACATCCAACCGCCGTGTGTTTGTGCGACACAGAAAAGGTGACCGGATGGATTCTACATGCCTGGTTCCCACCGTGAAGCATGGAGGAGGAGGTGTGATTGTGTGGGGGGGCTTTGCTGGTGACACTGTTGGGGATTTATTCCAAATTGAAGGCATACTGAACCAGCAGGGCTACCACATTATCCTTCAGCGGCATGCCATCCCATCCGGTCTGCGTTTAGTTGGACCATCATTTATTTTCCAACAGGACAATGACCCCAAACACCCCTCCAGGCTGTGTAAGGGCTATTTGACCCAGAAGGAGAGGGATGGAGTGCTGCACCTCCACAGTCACCGGACCTGAACCCAATCCAGATGGTTTGGGGAGAGCTGGACCGCAGAGTGAAGGCAAAGGGCCGACAAGCGCTGAGCATCATGGGAACTCCTTCAAGACTGTTTGGAAACCATTGCAGGTGAAAACCTATTGAAGCTCATCAAGAGAATGCCAAGAGTGCAACGCAGTACTCAGAGCAAAGGGTGCTACTTTGAAGAAACTAGAATATAAGACATGTTTTCAGTTTTTTCACACTTTTTTGTCAAGTACATAATTCCATATGTGTTCATTCACAGTTTTGATGCCTTCAGGGAGAATCTACAATGTAAATAGTCATGAAAATAAAGGAAACGCATTGAATGAGAAGGTGTGTCCAAACTTTTGGCTTATACTGTATATTGGTCATATAAATCAGCCATTTTTGCAAATTTGACACGTGGTATAAATATGTACATATGTCTTACATGTTTTAGATATTGGTGACACTAATGTTGACATACTTATACTGTAATACATTTGCGCCAAATAATAGCCATCAGCAAGTTGTGTAAAATTACTAAACTATGTGTAAGAAATACATTTTTCACATACAATATCTGCAAGTTTATGTCAACCACATCACCTCCATATCTATCAGAACTCCTTCACATCGCCGTTCCCTCCCGCTCCCTCAGATCCTCCTCCTCTATCCACCTCACTGTACCCCCAGCTCGACTTGTCACCATGGGGACCAGAGCCTTCAGCCGCTCGGCTCCCCAGCTCTGGAACTCACTCCCACCTGACCTCCGCAGTATCGACTCTCTCCCCCTGTTCAAAACTAGACTCAAAACCCATCTGTTCCAGCTTGCTTATTAGTAAATACACTGTCCCTGTCATTTGTTTTGCCTTGTTTTGTTTTGTTTTGTTTTATTTTGCTTTATTTTGTTATAACTCCTTTCACTATTCTGTTCCCTGTATCTCCCTTTTTTGTCTGTAAAGCGACCTTGAGTGTTGAGAAAGGCGCTGTTAAATAAAATGTATTATTATTATTATTATCACCAATTGCCTGCCTCTTTGAGAACTTTGAAAAGTGTAAGTCAAGTCAGTAAGTCTTTGGAAATCAAATTCAGTCAAATATTATTATTAATTTATTATTATGACTACTACAGATTGGTGGAATAGTATTTCATAGGTAACATCTTTATGTAAAATAAGTGCTATGTAACATTGCTGCAGTCAACACCAGCCCAGTATCAAAGGTCTTTATTCACTATTTCTGATGAGGAATGGTTACCTGAATATGCGTGCTGGAAAGCAATGGATGGAAATGGCGACAGAATCCGAGCTGCGGGAGGTTATCTCCTCTCCCTCCCCATCTGGATGCCGTTATTACAGTGATCCTGAGAATCTGTGTTGAGACTTGGCTTTAATCACTCAGCGAGGGGCTGTCTGCAAAGGTCAGCTCCCTTGATAAAGTGCGGACAGGGAAAGTTGTCATCCTTTATGCCAGGCGTGGTGATATCTCTATAATTCTCTGCTGGAGACTCAGTTGTTTCGAAGGGGACATCACGCTTACAGATACATTGGAGGAGATGTTCTCTCTGTTCTCTGTTAAATCATGTTGGAAAATTCGCGAGTTCTTCAAGTTGATGGTCTTTTAACTTTTTGGAGCTTTATTACACACCAACATTCTTAAATTACACTACATGAGTTTGGAACACCCTCTATCTGTTGTGGTTTGATTTGGGTATAATGGGTCCCTTTCAAACCTGCTTCCCCTTTCCTTTAATTAACTTGTTCGGCTTGTTACAGATCTTTTTTTTTTAATTAGAAACTGTACGTCTAGGCCCCAGCATGGCCCACTCTGAACATTCTGTCACCAAGCTAGAAAGCTACAAGAAATACAAGGAAATAGTAGGAAACGCTGTTACAAAGCAGAATTCACTTTATAATTAAAGGATGAATTGATATTGGCTCTCTTTGACCCAACGTCAAACTTGGAAGTTGTAAGTTATGCTTTCACTTCACTTTCGTGTTTGTTGCTGCCTGTTGAAGTTGATGTTAACATGTTGCGGGCTATTGTGGCTAGCTTCAATTGAAGGTTGATGGGCCGGAGAAATGTTGCTGTTATGTAACACTGAGAAAGACAGTATGGAGGCTAGCCTAATAGCTGGATTGGGTTGGATGCATAAATATGGACTTAGGCTCCGTAATGTCACTCGTAGCTTTCTGAAGAGCTTAATGAAGCTCAAAGTGGGCGACTCCCAGTAGCTCCAGCCGTTGCAATCTTAGCATTAATCCGAAAATGGGCAAAGAGGTGGAGCGGAACAGTCTCTGCTCACCTCCTGTGATCACAGCCACCTGTCACTCACAGCTAAACACCCTGATTATGCGTAACTTTAAGATTGAATATAATTTAAACAGTTTTCATGACAGTTTAACGTAGCTATAGAGACCAAAAACCAGGCCATAAACATGTTCAGTGCTGCTGTTGGATGCGGATTGGATGGATAACTTTTTCATGATGCTTTTTTGTACTGCAATGTTAGCTCAGGTGGCTTTGTCTACCTGAATATGAGTGTGTAGTTGCTGTATTGTGTGTATATATTTACGTTATAGAGTGCCTTGAAGGTACACAAACTGTATAAATTTCAGAAATGTAATTCATTACTTGCCAACATTACTGTAATTAACGTTAGAACCCAGTAACGTGCTCAGACCGAAAGCTTTAGCTGCCATCCTGACTGTGTAAAGTTACTTCTTGGATAACATAATAACTGTTTTGCATAATCGTCTACTGCCATACTGGATTACTAACATTTTCATACCATCCCGGGCTAGACTGCAATTCCTTTTTCAGCAAATTCAGCAAGTTGTGTGCATTTTCATGCAGGTCTAGAAACCGATAATATTCATGTTGAGGCAAAAACAGGATTTCTCTACCATCATGTAAACACCTTACCTCATAACCCGGTTAACAGACCTAGAGAACTCCTTCAGTAACCAGGGTATTCCTGCATGTATACACCTTGAACGTTTTTTATACCGGAAATAATCCATTAGCGCTGTGAGTCATAGTCGTTGCTATGATACCATGCAACAAAACAGCGTTGCCTGAATCAGCAACAGGCCATTGCCAACAAAAAAAAAATGGCTAAACAGAGTGTCCATCAGTGTCAACGTTGTGTCTCGGCAAAAATGTGGGAGGACCGAACAGCCCCTGCTGCGGCCCCTGGCTAATGTTAGATAGCTAAAGCTAACAAAGTCAGCTTGCTAATTAGATTAGATTAGATTAGATTCAACTTTATTGTCATTACACAGGTACAGGTACAAGGCAACGAAATGCAGTTTGGGTCTAACCAGAAGTGCAATAGCAGTAAGTGCAGGATATACACTGGTTCCATGAGTGCAGGACATGGATATGTACTGGACAAGTATGGAAATGAATACTATTATAAACAGAATTTTACAGATTTTACAAATTTTACAGATTTGTCCTATGAATATAAAATATAGATAACAAGTATTGTGAACATAATATGAACAAGATTTACAGGTGAGTATGTATTATGAATATATATACAGGCGGCTATTATAGACAGAATTTTTACAGATAGATATAATTATTTAGGCTAAACGAGCAGTATAACAAGGATTTAAAGGTAGTACAAATAAAGTTTGGGCAGAAGCTATCTGAATTAAAGTGCAGTGGAAAGTAATTGCATATTACAGTTAAGGTGCGGTAATGCAGATGTATATGTAAACAATTGGTACTGAAAATAAACATTCAGCAGTGCAAATTGAAATGTAAGTATTGCAAAAAGGTAAGTAGTGCAAAAAAGATGCCGATATAAACAGTTGTTACTGTAGTAACAGTCAGCAGTGCAGGTGAACATTATAGTATTGCAGATAACAAAATGGAGGCAGGTGTGAGGAGGGAGAGGAGAGTCAATCAGTGTATGAAGGGGAGTGGGATTGATGAGGGTTAGAGTTCAATAAAGAGACAGCTCTGGGGAAAAAACTGTTCTTTAGTCTGCTGGTCCTGGTCCGGAGGCACCTGAACTGCCTGCCGGGCAAGAGAGAAAACAGTCTGTGGGCTGGGTGAGAGGAGTCCTTAAGGATGCTGCGAGCTCGATGCAGACAGTGTTTCCTCTGGATGTGCTTGATGGCGGGTAGTGGAGTCCCGGTGATGCGCTGGGCGGTTTTCACCACCCGCTGCAGTGCCTTGCGCTCTGCAACAGAACAGCTACCATACCACACTGTTGCACAGTTGGTCAGGATGCTTTCTATTGCACAGCGGTAGAAGTTCACCAGGATAGTCGGGGAAAGCTGATTCTTCCTCAGTGTTCTCAAGAAGAAAAGGCGCTGGTGAGCCTTCTTGACCAGGCAGGAGGTGTTGGTTGACCAGGACATGTCCGCCGAGATGTGGATCCACAGAAACTTGAAACTGGAGACACGCTCAACAGCCATTCCATTGATGTGGATGGTGTCGTGCGTGCCTCTTGACTCTTTTCTGAAGTCCACGATGAGCTCCTTGGTTTTGGTGGTGTTGAGGAGCTGGTTATTTTCAGTGCACCATGTGGCCAGGTGCTTGATCTCTTCCATATAGGCAGTCTCATCGTTGTTACTTATGAGACCGATCACCGTAGTGTCGTCCGCAAACTTGATGATGGAATTAGATTCGTACACAGGCTTGCAGTCGGAGGTGAAGAGGGAGTAGAGAAACGGGCTTAGCACGCAGCCCTGTGGTACACCAGTGTTGAGTGTGATGGACGTGGAGCAGTTGGAGCCTGATCGAACATTCTGAGGTCTGTTGGTCAAGAAGTCCAAAATCCAGTTGCATGTGGAGGTGGTGATGCCCAGGCCTCCAAGTTTGGCTATTAGCTTAGCCAGGATGACAGTGTTGAATGCTGAGCTGAAGTCAACAAACAGCATGCGTTCATAAGTGTTCTTATTGTCCAGATGTGTGAGCACAGAGTGAGTGCTACAGGGTGGTAGTCGTTAAGGCACTTCGGGCTGGAGTGTTTTGGCACTGGCACAATGGAAGTACATTTAAGGCATGTTGGTACAGCTGCTTGGGCAAGAGACAAGTTGAAAATGTCTGTAAAAACCCCAGCGAGCTGCTCCACACATGCCCTGAGTACGCGTCCAGGGATGTTATCTGGTCCAGCAGCCTTGTGAGTGCTGATCCTGCTCAGTGCCTTGCAGACATCTGTGGAGGAGAGTGTGATTGGCGGGGTGGTCGGCTGAGGGTTTGAGCTTGGTGGCAGTTTCTCTGTTGTCTCTTTCAAAGCGAGCATAAAAGTCATTCAGCTCGTTCAGAAAGTTGACATCAGTGGCTGCGGGGGAGGAGTGAGTGGGTTTATAGTCACTGATGGCCTGAATGCCCTGCCACATGCGTCAAGGGTCAGCGTTGGAGAAGTGTCCCTCTATCTTCAGCTTGCAGCAGTGCTTGGCCTTTTTGATGCCCCTTTTCAGATTTGCTCTGGATGTGCTGTAGGCCTGTGCATCTCCTGATCTGAAGGCAGTATTGCGTGCCTTCAATAGGAGTTGCACTTCCCTGTTCATCCATGGCTTCTGATTTGGGTATGTGGTGATCTGCTTCTGGGTTGTAACACTGTCTATGGTGGTGTTAATATAATCCAGTACAGAGGAGGTGTAGCAGTCAATGTCTGTGTGAGAAGCAAAAGTACTCCAGTCTGTGTGTAGAAACCTTTCCTGAAGTGCTAAATCTGATCCTGCAGGCCACATCTTGATGGCTTCACGCAATTGATGAGAGGTGCATATTTGGGGGTGAGGAACAAAGAAAGGTGATCTGACTGTCCCAGGTGGGGGAGGGGTGTCGCGACGTAGGCTCCAGCCATGTTTGTGTAAACATGGTCTAAAGTTTTGTTTCCTCTGGTGTGACAAGAAACATGCTGGTGAAATTTAGGTAGCCCTGACTTTAAGTTTGAATGATTAAAATCACCCGCAGCAATAAACGCAGTTTCCGGGTGAGCGGTCTGTTGTTTACTGATGGCTGCGTGAAGTTCTTTCATTGCAAACTTGGCGTCGGCATCCGGGGGAGTATAGGCTGCATATAGATAGATAGAACGGTCTACATTTAACCATGAGAAACTCAAGGTTAGCTGAACAATGTATCCCAACAATAGCAGAGTTTGTGCACCAAGATTTGTTAATGTAAATGCACAATCCACCGGCTCTTGTCTTACCGGAGCCATCTAGTGTTCTATCCGCCCGGAATGTGTGGCGTCCTGCTAGCTCAATAGCATTGTCCGGATTTCCGCTGTTTAACCATGTTTCCGTGAAGATTTGACATTAATTCCACCTGACGCTGGTTACAGATGAGCCGAACAAGTTGTCAGTCAGTTGCTTTCCCACGCTGTGTGAGTGTGTTTATGAAACATTAAGTTGTTACATTTTACCAAATTAGTGATAGTAGGTGTAATTATGAGATAGGTCAACCAGAAGAAAAAGCTAGTTGTGTGTTGGCAGAGCGCAGCCAGTCTTCCCATTCTTTCCTGCTCATGTCTATGGGGAGAACTGGCATAACCCCTGTTACTGCTGTGCATGTAAACACACTCAGTGATCATAGAGGAAGTTATACATAACACATACTTACACACAGAAACTGCAGTTGTAACACAAATGTAGAAACACTGGCTCAGATGGTCACAGATGAATGCTCTGCATGTGATCCGGGGTACATACACGTGACTTAATATGTAGATAAAAATAGTTGTTGTAAATGATCCAATAGCATCTTTACACATGCATAGATGAGTGCAGGGCCTTATTTGGAAATACTAAATATTGTATGTCTAGCATGAGTTTAAATACACCCTCAGGAATACAAGGATTTGAGAATTGGGATTGCACTACACAACACTACGTTGAGATTTCAATAAAGGTTTCTGTGGAAGTTATCAAAGTCTGAGTTTTTTAATAACAACGCTGACCTACTCCTTCCATAAATCAGTAGGTCACTCAGGTTTTCTGACCAGGGTGACATTGGTTGTCCCTTGCGCTCGACTAAAAACAAAAGGGGATGGTGCCTTGTGTGCAGAGCATTGCACGGCCACTCCCCTACATATGTGGCTAACTACTTCACTGATACTCAGGCTAACAAATGCTGCTACTGATGTGAAAATGTTGTGAACAAGAGTAAATCAAACCCTTGACTTCTGAATGTGAGGATCAGCCGATTTGAGAGTTTTTGAAAAATTGTATTTCATGAATTATTTATATATACAGTGAGGAATATAAGTATTTGAACACCCTGCTATTTTGCAAGTTCTCCCACTTAGAAATCATGGAGGGATCTGAAATTGTCATCGTAGGTGCATGTCCACTGTGAGAGACATAATCTAAAAAAAAATCCAGAAATCACAATGTATGGTTTTTTAACTATTTATTTGTATGATACAGCTGCAAAAAAGTATTTGAACACCTGTCTATCAGCTACAGTTCTGACCCTCAAAGACCTGTTAGTCTGCCTTCAATGTGTCCACCTCCACTCCATTTATTATCCTAAATTAGATGCACCTGTTTGAGGTCGTTAGCTGCATAAAGACACCTGTCCACCCCATACAATCAGTAAGAATCCAACTACTAACATGGCCAAGACCAAAGAGCTGTCCAAAAACACTAGAGACAAAATTGTACACCTCCACAAGGCTGGAAAGGGCTACGGGGACATGTCCAAGCAGCTTGGTGAAAAAAGGTCCACTGTTGGAGCAATCATTAGAAAATGGAAGAAGCTAAACATGACTGTCAATCTCCCTCGGACTGGGGCTCCATGCAAGATCTCACCTCGTGGGGTCTCAATGATCCTAAGAAAGGTGAGAAAAGAGCTGGTCAATGACCTGAAAAGAGCTGAGACCACCATTTCCAAGGTTACTGTTGGTAATACACTAAGATGTCATGGTTTGAAATCATGCATGGCACGGAAGGTTCCCCTGCTTAAACCAGCACATGTCAAGGCCCGGCTTAAGTTTGCCAATGACCATTTGGATGATCCAGAGGAGTCATGGGAGAAGGTCATGTGACCATCCCAAGAACACCATCCCTACTGTGAAGCATGGGGGGGTAGCATCATGTGTTGGGGGTGTTTTTCTGCACATGGGACAGGGCGACTGCACTGTATTAAGGAGAGGAGGACCGGGGCCATGTATTGCGAGATTTTGGGGAACAACCTCCTTCCCTCAGTTAGAGCATTGAAGATGGGTCGAGGCTGGGTCTTCCAACATGACAATGACCCGAAGCACACAGCCAGGGGAACCAAGGAGTGGCTCTGGAAGAAGCATATCAAGGTTCTGGCGTGGCCTAGCCAGTCTCCAGACCTAAACCCAATAGAGAATCTTTGGAGGGAGCTCAAACTCCGTGTTTCTGAGCGACAGCCCAGAAACCTGACTGATCTAGAGAAGATCTGTGTGGAGAAGTGGGCCAAAATCCCTTCTGCAATGTGTCAAACCTGGTGAAGAACTACAGGAAACGTTTGACCTCTGGAACTGCAAACAAAGGCTACTGGACCAAATATTAACATTGATTTTCTCAGGTGTTCAAATACTTATTTGCAGCTGTATCATACAAGTAAATAGTTAAAAAATCATACATTGTGATTTCTGGATTTATTTTTTTTAGATTATGTCTCTCACAGTGCACCTACAATGACAATTTCAGACCCCTCCATGATTTCTAAGTGGGAGAACTTGCAAAATAACGAGTATATATAATAATAATAATGAGTGTTAAAATACTTATTTTCATCACTGTATGTATATGTATGACAGATCATCAGACAGACTGAGATAGTGAGCGATATTGGGAATTGGAGAAAAAGAGACGGATAACAAGCTTGTCAACTGCAGACAGGCATCATATGCTGGGACAAAATACCAGATCTGGAGTTGACCTACCAATGACCTGCTGCTGCATGTGTGTGTGTGTGTGGGGGGAGATATACCCTGTGCATACCCTTGTGTGTGTGTATGTGTAATGAACCTTCACGGGGAAGCCCCACCTCCAGTGTTTCCATGGCGGCGACCTTTTCAGCAGCCAGTGCCGTGAAGATTGATTGGTCACCATAAGAGCATGGCTCAGATCAATGTATTTGTAGCATACAACATATGGACATTGTAATAAAAACAGGGTGGTGAGGCCAGCGTAACATTCTGACTTATTCTGCCTTATAGGTGCACATCAAATGTATGAGACCTCCTTCTGAAGGGGCTGGAAAGACAGACTGAAGCCTAGGGGAAAGCTGGATTGAACAGAATAATCCATTCAGCATAGAGTGCTATCAAAAAAGAGTTATGGGTATATTTGAAAATCCATAGACTAGTATGTTACCTTGTAGGCCTTGTCATCTAATTTCATGTAATAACACCATGTTATTGAAGGCTGTACTGCAGTGGACTGAAAGCAGCAGATCTGGTGTTTGCCTCTGACCTCTTGCAATCGTCAGGGCCAACTGTGCCTCCGAGGTCTTTATTAAAAAGATCATTTTAATTCCCCTTTCTCAGGGGTCTTCAGGTCTACATCCAAAAAGAAATCCTAATCTATCACTAGTTTGTTTCAAAAAACTTGAAAAAGCATGTAAATTGTTATTATTTAAAAAAAAAATGCTTATCCTAAAATCTATGAGATGAATTCAGTGCCAAAACAAAATATTTTGCTTCTTTCACTTCAGTTATGTGAAATGCAGGAGAAGATGTCCATCATGTCTGAAATGTGGCTCCTTGGATGTCATCTGCCTCCCCCCCCCCCTCCAGAAAAACTTCTAGGAAAGAGCTTTGAGGTCAGGGGCCCTAACAAGTTAATCAGCATTGACAAAACGATGACCATTAACCCCTACCTTCCTATGTGCGACCCAGTTGGTTTAAATGGCGTGTTGCAATAAATGTCATCCCCCCACCAACCACCCATGCCATTACCTTTCTTTTCCTTTTTCCTTTGGATTCCTCTACTCCCACCTCCCTCGACTCCCTAAAGTCATTCTTGTTTTGATTTACTTGAAGCTTCTTCTGCCTTTGCACATGTTGTATTTTTTTCACTTTTTTTCTCTAACTTATTTAACGTCATGTACAAGCTCAGGCCTCAAGCACTGTCTGGGCTGGTTTTATTGCCACTGTAAAAGTCAGGCTTCCTTTAAAAACCATGTCAGAGATAATTACATGTGCATGGACCTGTGTGTCAATGAACACAAATTGCCCTTTCCCTGGCCAAACAGTGTTAATATAGTTTACATTTTACCGATTCATACAGATTCTTTCCTTTTGTCTGTCACCCTGCGTTATTCCACCAAGGAGTTTATGTTTTCAGTGTGGTTTGTCCGTTGGTTTGTTGGATTTGTCTGTCTGTCTGTTGGCAAGATTGCAGAAAATGTGCTAGCCCGATTTAAATGACACTTGGTGGAACCCTGGGTCTCACCCGTCTCACCGTAACCCTCTTTCCCAGTTTTTCCCTCTTTTTCTTTTCCACCTCTCCTGCTTTACCTGTGCTTATCCAGGCCCCTATGTGTCTTCCTTTTCTTTGTTGTCTGTCACGTCTACGTACCTTTACCCTTTGAGTGTTTAGAAAAGCGCTATAAAAAATAAATGTATAATTAAGGGTGTAGTCAAGGAAGAACCTATTACACTTTGGAGCGGAATCTAAATCACAGGGCAGATACACACATTATTTTTCACTTTTATTAACATTGCCAGATAGGGCATTTGTGCTGCAATTATGTGGTGTCAGAATAATCCCAATTTGGAAAATTCACACTGCGTTAACATCGCTAATGTCTTGGCAGAGGCCTGCGCTCTCTGAGTGCCCTTCTGGTTTCCTTTTACACTACTGCAGCGCTCTTAATTACATTTTCAGATTTTATCAGTTGTTTTTCATAGTCAGTATTTGAAACTAAGCACTACCTAGGTATTACAAGGCTCTTCCAAAGGAGTATTTCAATGATTTAGTATTTCACTTCCATGAAGTTGGGGGGCCCACAAGAGACTGATTAAAATGGGTCAAACATACTACACACCTCCAGTTTGGGTTTGTTTTTCTCCTGTGAAAAAACAGACAAAGCTCCTCCACAGCAACAAAAGACTTTATACCTCATGACAACTAAAGTTATGTTTTGGTGTATTAAGATGGACTTCCCTTTGAAGCCATGGCAATTTAATTTGGTCTCAAACCATAACTGTTAATTCTTTTAACTGTTCATTCTTTCATAGTAACACAGGAACGACCATAGACCAAAAACTGAACATCATAGGTTTTATTAAAGTGGCATTGTTTCCCGATGCATCCATTATAAAGGTGGTTATACTGTGTCTGGGAATAGTGTTCATATTGGATGAGTGTGGAAGACTGGGGGGGCAAAAAAAAACATAAGGACTCCGGGGAATGAGCTCTCCAGAGCTACGTCAGCTACAAGCACTCCTGGGACATGGATGCACACAGATCACACTGTGGTTGAACTTGGCAGCTTCTAGGTATGGAATATAAAAATAGGTACTGTGTGAATGTGATCAGTTCCTGCAAAAGAGTGAACACTCCCTAAATGAATAAAAAGGTTAAAAAAAACTTTTAGTGATGCTCTCTTAGTAAAAGATGGATCTAATGAGCAGCTTTGATTTGAGCTTTGAAGCACAGGCTCACTGTAAATGCATGATTGAGTTACAGTTAGGATTTCCACATGATGTCTCTCACAGTAGAATATTAAGTGATGTTCATTTTCCCACTGTACATGAAAATGTGGGACAGCTGTTCTATTTAACGGAAGATGATTGGGCCATATGTGAAAAAATGTATTGAGTTTTGAAATGAAAATAAGGTCAGAATTCTGACTTTAAAAAACAACAACTTAAAAACAAAATACATTTTGAAGTCACAATTCTGACTTTTAACACCCAGAACTCAAATACATTTTTCACATGTGGCCATAATCCTCTTCCGTACTATTCTGTTAGTACTGCTGAATATAAAACTACAGATATACATATTATATAGTGGCCTTTTAAAAGTACATTTCAACTTCTAATTTGAGACCTGAAGCTACTTTACCTCAACAAGCTCAGTAAATTGTTGCTAAATGGGGACATCAGAGCATATCAGTGAGTTACAGTGATCCAACCTGACGTGAAAACTTCAAACGAATCACAGCAATTTCCTTTCTGTATCTTGGATTAATGTTTGAGACATCTGAAACGCATTGTTCTGATGATGTTAATTATTTCTGCACCCAGCCGTACACGTCTTGACATTAACACATCTGAAACCTGGCAAAGAGCTGAGCCCACTGACACAGCTGCTGTCTGTACCAATGGCTCTTTCTCTGTTTTAACATGACAATTTGAAAGGCCTCTATGACATTTCTGTCAGAGAAGAAAGTGTGGTTAAATGTAATACAGTATATGCTGTGTATTTTAGGGTTAGGATAATAAGTGGATGGATTCTCAAATGTTATTGTCTGTACTTTTTGGAAATCTCTAAACGCGAGATCAAATTACGCTGCGAAAGATAAGAGTGATAAAAACTGCAACAGTGGACAGTAGTTCTCTTCATCATTTCACCCATTTGTGCCCGAAAATACTGTACAATCATGTCAGACTCATCATTTATTTATTTATGATTTTTACCTGTTACATTGACTTGTTGCCGGTAACTGAATCAGAGCGGGACGCTATGATCCGTGTGAAGAGATTTCCAGTGTAGTTCCTTAAAAGACGCACGCGTCGCCCTAAAACACGCTGCGAGAAGCAACAGTGCGTTCTGGGTTGAGTTTCCATGTGCAGGAAGGAAGGTTGAACTCAGAGGAACAGACAGGTGAATTGGTGCTGTCTCGTCACTCCATGGCTTCATTAATCTCCATATTCCTCCGCCCTTCTGACCCGCCTGAGGGACGGGGTCAAAGGTTACGCTCGCCGTAGGACGTTCTCCAGAGCCCCAGGTTCCCAGGAGTGCGGGGGGAGGACAGCCTCGGCCTGACCGCTGACCTCTGACCCCTCTACCCAGGACCCAAGGAAAGGAGACAGAGAGGCAGGAGGGTCACGGTCAAGTGTCTGCTCAATATCAGGAACACACACATCACACACACACACACACACACACACACACACACACACACACACACACACACACACACACACACACACACACACACACAGGCTTTCCATCACCGGGGTGTGTTTTTGACTCAGACTGCTTCTGGATGTCTACATAGACACTATTGATTTCCCATTCATCTGGACCAAAAAGCTACAGGAAAAGGAAAGAAAAGGGACTAAGGAACAGAAAAGAAACTAAAGGAAGGAGGAGAGGAGGGGAGAGAAACAAGGAACAGGGAAAATGAATAGAAGGAAATGAATAAAAGTACAAAAGGGTGACACAATTGAGAAAGATAAGGAAAGTATTGCAGATATTAAAGAAAGAGAGGAGCAGAAGAAATGGAGAAAAACAACTAGGATTTAAAATAGATAGATACAGGAAAAGGGAATGAGGTGAGCAGATGAGAGAGAAAAGAAACTAAAGCTTTGTTTCACACTTATAATATAGACACTTAAACAACATGGTGGGCAGTGAATATAGGGCAGGTAGCAAGTAAGCACCACACCGAGCGATACACGTTCATAATGGTATCTCGGGTACATAAAACCCTTAGATAGACTACTGGTTGCACAGTATTGTATTGCAAATGATGTTGCCCGAGTCTGTTGTCATCGTATTGGTCCTCATTGTAATACCAGAGTATTAGTATGTGTTCTGTTGTTTTCCGGTCTCTTCACTGACCTTCACTGTAATTGCCATTGTAGACTCCTCCAGCCAATCAATATCTTTCTCCACATCTACCATACTGAGGAGTGTCAATCCAAGAAGAAAACAGAGGTTGTATTTATGAATATGCAGATGGTTGTAGTGAAGAATGCTGCAATTAGTCACCCAGTACAACAGCCTCTGCCATTGTTGATTGGCACTAAAGATGGACTACTTCCAAGATGGGTTCCCAAATGAAGTTTCCTTAAGAAGGAAAGGAAAGCAGGAAATGTTGGCAACACTTTGTAATAACCATCATTAACAAACGCTAAATTGATTACACTGTAGTTAATACTTATTTCACTGTAAACAAACACATGATCATTTATAATGTTGACTCATATTATAATTGATGTTATTCTTATAATCAGTTGAGTGTTACATAAACTAGTAGTTTATAACTTTAGATCGTTATAATACTTTGTAAACCATCATTTGGACATTATTTGGATGGCTATTATGACATTGCAACTAATGCTTATAATTTGTTATTTATTAATAAGTGGTTCATAAAACATCAAGTAACATTAATTTGGTCCCATTACATCTTTTTTAGTTTTTTATGCCTTGATCTAAATAATGTTTAAAGATGCTTTACAAAGTCTTTATTAACCATTAACAAGGCATACATCATAATGTCATTGTTAACAGTAAAATAGCTATTAACTGAAGTTTAATTAACTACCAATTAAATATTTATTAGTGCTGGTTATAATTATAAAAACAGGCACTCTTTGAAGGGAAGAGCACCAAATACCAAGACCTTCTGCCTGAAGACTGTATCAGTATTTTGATATTCCGACCCAATCTAACACCATCTGTGACTGTCAGCTCCACCCTGATGGGTGTCTACTGTTACTATCACCTCTTCCTCTAGATCACCCTCCTTCCTCCCCTGTGTGTTTCCTCTTTCAGTGGGTGGATCTTAAGTCTCTTATTCAACTTTTCTTCAGCCATTCAAGGAGCTTAGAGGGCTACACACTCTGGAATCTGGAGTTACATACCTTACTTTCATTCTATTTTGTAAAGGCCATATTTTGCGGGATAAGTATGAGCAGGATATAGTCTATGCCATATTGGGACTGTCCACAGTGCAAACACACACCTACTGAACTAACAGGAAGGAGGAAGAGCCCATAACCGAGTCACTTGCTATCAATCACTCTGACAAAACCCTCACAACAGAGTGATTAATGGAGAAACGGGAGGAATCCCACAGATAGAAGCCAACTTTAAGAGCAGGGGAAGAACCTTGTGTACCCCTCGGTACAAGCTAGCCCGCGCGTGAAAAATATAACAGGACAGAGCATGTACTGGGCAATGGGGATGAGATGTGGCTTCAGGACATCAACATCTATCATCTATGTAACATCACAACAAACAAAAGATTATAAGTACACCAACATTCTGATACAGACTCCTCGTCTGAGCCCAGGTCCGTATGAATGAAACAACCATGTTTCCTCCAACACATCTTGGTGCAACCCGTCCTTGCCCAGAAAACGACCCTATAGTTCAACTGTGCAACTAGCTTATGACAACTCATCTTTACGCTTGCTGTCAGGCAGCGACCTCTCGCGAAAGCAAAGGAGGAACTGAGGTGTAAGAGCGGCAAATTCCAGACACACAAGATATTAAACCTGTTTCAAGGCCTTTGAACCTGTCGCTGTTTGTCCTCTGTCACTAACAGACAAGTTTGCAAACTCTAACTTGAAGCACTAACAATTTTGTATGACAAAAAACATGTTTTATTATAATTTTTATGTGGGCTGAGATGATATTGAACTAACACCAGCTATACATAGGTACAGTATGTGCAGGGACAAAATGTAATTTTCACCACTGCATAGCTTATTTCAGTTTCTTTCTTTAATATTAGTCAAAAAATCAAAATTTAAAATTTTTTAGTTCTACTTCATTGAGTATAGAAAGTAAAGAATGTGTTTAAAGATGTCCACAATCAACTTTAACACAGTTTTGTTAGACTGGCGTTTCCCTCTTCTCAATCAAATCTGTCAGGGCTGACATATTCTTCTGAAAACTATCTTTAGGAATTAATCACTTGCTAAAGCACTAATAATATAAGACCATATTCAAAGGAATATGCTCATGTTGTCCACTTTTACAGCTCTCCCAGAACACACCCTCTGAATAGTTTCCTGATTCATAATGACAAAATGATATACTCCTACTTTTCTCCTTTTGCTAGAAGTGTGTGTGAAAATGTGCACTGGCTTTTTGATATCCTCAAGTGTGTATGTGTGTAGATGCAGGAGGACGGGCTGATGGTGTGTGTGTGTGTGTGTGTGTGTGAGAGAGGTGAAAGAGTGTCCCCGGCCATGCTCTCGCTGCTGCAGCAGGCGGGCGGGCGGGCGAGAGTGGTGGGGGCATTTATCAGCCCTCTAAGTGGCTGTAGGAAAAGCAATGCTCGCTGGGAGTCGAGCTGACAGCAGTTTTCCTCGGATCGATCTGCAGCGCTGCTCCAGTTTATGACAAAAGAGTTCACGACAAGGCAGTCACAAAGTCAATACCGTGATAAATACTCCCCCTCTACTCGCTCCTGTCCGCCACTTTACCAGGCATTTGGCCTGACAGTTATTACTCCCGCGGTAAATCCACTGACCAGAGGGGAGGAAAAGGCACTCCGCTCCAGGTCTCTCCACTGGATTAATGGACCCAGGTGGAGCAAGTTTACTTAATATAAAGAAAAGATATAAACTTTGATATGAACCTGGAGGGTTCCTCATTTTGCAGACGGGCCATTGCTGCAGTTTTACCCCTGGGAAGGTGAAAAAACACATTAAATGCACATATGCTCCCATGCATTCATGTATTTACGCCTGTATGCAAATGAAGAAAAGATGTAGTGCGGTGTTTCCAGCTTGGTCCAAGCATGTAACGACTATTAATACACCCAAACATAATATATCCTTTTTTTTTCTTTGGTGGAAATCTAATTTAAATAACGATTAGTGAATTAAAATCAGGGATTATATCACACGCCGTCACACACCCTTGTTTGTTGTTGCCTTGACCGACTAACACCCCAAAACTTTCCATCACATGCTTGTCGCATTAATGTGTAAAGATCCCCGTGGTTCAATTTTCCACAAATGAGGAAATATTAAGAAATATTTTGTAATGTGCTATAGATCCTTGCCTTAGCGCTAATCCAACATGTAAATCCCTTTACAGTTAAAAGTAGCTTTATCCTTGCATATGGCTGGGATCACAGTAATCAACACAGCCGATTATGCGGATGGAAATTACACTAGTACATGTGAATATTTTCAATTATTCTGGTCCAAATAATACGAATCTGGGTTGAGATTAATATTTTTTTTCAATAACGACTCACAAACAGGACATCTTTTGCATGTTGAGTGGCAAGTCATCGTGTTGCAGCGTGACTCGTAATCCTGTTAGAGATTGGGAAACATAAAAAAGATCTCATTAAGATTGAAGTCGTTGCGAGTTCATCAATAAGACGTTGGCGTGGACACCCCCGGCAAAATGCATCCCATCATGCAAAGTATCTCTTGCAGGCTGTGACCCACATTGGCAACACTGCATGACACAGTGTCAGTGTAACTCAATTTAAATACTGACACTTAGCCAACCATTATGGACTAAACAAGCAGATATTTACAACGTGTAAATATAAAGTTCTCATGTTTCTTTTCTACACCAAGTCGGATGAAAATATACTGTAGATTTTCCATCTCGTACGGAGATAGGACTGTGACATGTTTAGCCTAGCTTTGCTCAAGGGCTGGAATCAGGTGGGAAGTTTCAAAAGTGACAAAATGGGACTTCCAACAACTTTGGCTGCCCTGTTGTTGGTACATCTGCCATATTCCACGGGCTTAGGAGCATTATGTTTGAGATATTTCTTGACTAGGTGCGGATGTGGAGATGTCGTTTTATTACCGCCGGTGACAGGAACTAGGCAACCCGTAGAGAGGACGGAAACACCATGTATGTGGACTGAATGTGAACTAATGAATATGTCAAGGTCACCACTGTTTTCATATAAGACTCGGAGGAGAAATGCTTGAGGACTTCTGTCCAATGATGATAGAGTATTGTAGAGAGACTTTTCCAATAGGAGATTTTTGTCTGTATTCCAATCAGAAAGGTTGTTCTGTGACTTCTCTGGGGGAGTTATTGGGGAAAACTGAGCTGGTAACTCTGTAACTTCCTTGTAAATGTTTGCAATATATCACTTTAACCACCTCTGTGTTCTCTGTGCTTCTGTGTTTGTATATTGAGTCTTAAAGCGCATCACTTGAGAGGTCAGGAAATCTCCATAACAACAACACAAGGGTTAAGCTAAGACTGCTGTTCAGTGTGGCTCAGACAGGACTGGAGGATGCTGGACGTGTTTTACCCAGGTTTTATCCTGGGGGGGTTATTTAAACATGTGGCAGTGTAACCACCTGGTAAATAACCAGCGAGCCTTAACAAGCAATACAGTGTGTGTGTAGTGTGTGTTTGCTGGCAGCTGGGATGTGAAAGCACCGTAGGAAGGAGGTGATTTTACTGGAGACTGGAGGGATGCTATTGATGTTGAGGATAAGTGGACAGGGGTACAGCACAAGGGCTACGGCTGAGGTCCTGAATCTGGATATCACATTGATATAATGAAAAACACATGGTGATGTGTAGGGTTAGGAATCGTTTTAAAAGGATTTTAAAACATATACAGTGAGGAAAATAAGTATTTGAACACGCTGCTATTTTGCAAGTTCTCCCACTTAGAAACCATGGAGGGGTCTGAAATTGTCATCGTAGGTGCATGTCCACTGTGAGAGACATAATCTAAAAAAAATCCAGAAATAACAATGTATGATTTTTTAACTATTTATTTGTATGATACAGCTGCAAATAAGTATTTGAACACCTGTCTATCAGCTAGAATTCTGACCCTCAAAGACTTGTTAGTCTGCCTTCAAAATGTCCACCTCCACTCCATTTATTATCCTAAATTAGATGCACCTGTTTGAGGTCGTTAGCTGCATAAAGACACCTCTCCACCCCATACAATCAGTAAGAATCCAACTACTAACATGGCCAGGACCAAAGAGCTGTCCAAAGACACTGGAGACAAAATTGTACACCTCCACAAGGCTGGAAAGGGCTACGGGGAAATTGCCAAGCAGCTTGGTGAAAAAAGGTCCACTGTTGGAGCAATCATTAGAAAATGGGAGAAGCTAAACATGACTGTCAATCTCCCTCGGACTGGGGCTCCATGCAAGATCTCACCTCGTGGGGTCTCAATGATCCCAAGAAAGGGGAGAAATCAGCCCAGAACTACACGGGAGGAGCTGGTCAATGACCTGAAAAGAGCTGGGACCACCGTTTCCATGGTTACTGTTGGTAATACACTAAGACGTCATGGTTTGAAATCATGCATGGCACGGAAGGTTCCCCTGCTTAAACCAGCACATGTCAAGGCCCGTCTTAAGTTTGCCAATGACCATTTGGATGATCCAGAGGAGTCATGGGAGAAGGTCATGTGTTCAGATGAGACCAAAATAGAACTTTTTGGTCATAATTCCACTAACCGTGTTTGGAGGAAGAAGAATGATGAGTACCATCCCAAGAACACCATCCCTACTGTGAAGAATGGGGGGTAGCATCATGCTTTGGGGGTGTTTTTCTGCACATGGGACAGGGCGACTGCACTGTATTAAGGAGAGGAGGACCGGGGCCATGTATTGGGAGATTTTGGGGAACAACCTCCTTCCCTCAGTTAGAGCATTGAAGATGGGTCGAGGCTGGGTCTTCCAACATGACAATGTCCCGAAGCACACAGCCAGGAGAACCAAGGAGGGGCTCTGGAAGAAGCAGATCAAGGTTCTGGCGTGGCCTAGCCAGTCTCCAGACCCAAACCCAATAGAGAATCTTTGGAGGGAGCTCAAACTCCGTGTTTCTCAGCGACAGCCCAGAAACCTGACTGATCTAGAGAAGATCTGTGTGGAGGAGTGGGCCAAAATCCCTTCTGCAATGTGTCAAACCTGGTGAAGAACTACAGGAAACGTTTGACCTCTGGAACTGCAAACAAAGGCTACTGTACCAAATATTAACATTGATTTTCTCAGGTGTTCAAATACTTATTTGCAGCTGTATCATACAAATAAATAGTTAAAAAATCATACATTGTGATTTCTGGATTTATTTTTAGATTATGTCTCTCACAGTGGACATGCACCTACGATGACAATTTCAGACCCTCCATGATTTCTAAGTGGGAGAACTTGCAAAATAGCAGCGTGTTCAAATACTTATTTTCCTCACTGTATTTTTGACAGTTAAACGACAGTTGGCGTCATTTAAGAATGGCTTGTTTATTGCAAAGGCCATATAGTCCAAATTAGATGATATATTCCAAATGTAGTACTAACTTCTAACAATATCTTATTTAACCAGCAAGTTGCTAGTAAATGACAAAAACAACCACTAGATGGGAAAATGGCATTTTACAACAACTTTGAATGCGCCACAAGGCTGACAAGGCATTGCGCATTAAATATTTCAATATCATTTGAAATATGGAAGAAAATAACCAATGGAATTTGAGTTGTAGTGTAGAGGAAGATTGGCAGCTGGACTTGCAAGAGACATCTTTTAAAAAAAGGTCAAAATCAAAAGAAAAGCAGAGGCTCACATACTATAGGACACCAATGTTGGAAGTCCTAGAAATGCTTGTCACTAACCTAGCTCTGGGGAGCTTATTCCCCGGAGCCCGTATGTGTTCTGTCGCCCAGCAGTTTTCCTTGGATGAGGGTTGCACCCAAATCATGGTTGCAGCTGTAGCCGTGGTCCTGCTCCATGCCCTGCTACACCTTGCTACACCCTGCTGTGTCCTACTTGGCCCTGCTACAATCTGCTATGCCCTGCAGTGCACTGCTACGCCATGAACTACTTCAACTACTATTTCTAGTAATAGTTCCATAATCTTTATCATGACTGTTATTGCCACTATTCATCGCCCCCCCCAACCGGCCCGTCAGACCAAGAGCCTGGGTCTGTCCCAGGTTTCTCCCTGAAAGGAGTTTTTCCTCACCACTGTCTCACTAAATGCTTGCTCTTGGGGGAATTACTGGAATTGTTGGGACTTTGTAAATTATAGAGTGTGGTCTAGACCTGCTCTATCTGTAAAGTGTCTTGAGATAACTCTTCACAATAAACCTATTTGTGTTAGGTTAAAATTATAGGTTATTCTTTCATCGAGTACCCATTTTCTGGGTTATAGGGCTAATGTTTTGACCAAATTCCTGGGTTGTTTGGGTTTCTGGGTTATTTTTCAAAGACTAACCCATATTCTGGGTTATAGGGTTGGCTCTCTCTCTCTCTCTCTCTCTCTCTCTCTCTCTCTCTCTCTCTCTCTATAATCTATTTTTTGTTGAAGAGGTGTATTTTATGGAGTTATTTGTAGGAGAAATAAAGTGACACCCCCTCTCAACATGGGTTAACTAAGATATAGAAGAAATAAGTTCATATATTACATCCTTGTCCCTATAACATACACATCAGTCTGCCACAAATTCAGAAGAAGAGGAAGAAGAAACATCTTCCTTCTCTTAGAAGAACGCCCCCCCACATTTTTTCTCTCTAATATTGTTATTACCGTGTGACCTAAAATTTGAAAAAAGGAAAATGAATGGGTCCAATTGTGTTTGTTTTATATGGATTTTAGTTTAATTTAATGCAATAAAAATTCAATTGTGTAATATAATGTAAAACAGTTTACTTTTCTGAAATCAGGCATACTGGCATAACAACCCAAGTTAGGTTTTTTTTTACCCAGCTCCTGGGTTAAAAAGGGACCGTCTAATTTCTGGGCAACATGGTGACCCAATGGTTAGCACTGTGGCCTCACAGCAAGGAGGTTCTGGGTTTGAATCTGGGATAGGGGTTGGGTTATTTTAACCCAACATTTGGGTCAAGAATTTAACCCAGAAGTTGGGTCAAAATGTATAACCCAGAAATGAGTTGGTCCCTTTTTAACCCAGGAGTTGGGTCAAAAAGAACCCATTGGGGTTTATTTTGACCCAGGAGTTTTTAGTGTGTTGTTATGATTTGATACTATGAATCAAATGGAATGGAACTGAACTGAATTGAAGTCAGCAATCAGCAGTGGGGTGTGGGAACTTGATTAAGGACAAACTAAATACAATCAAACAAAACAAAACCAAGTTGGGTGTGTGCACCCGTCTTTTTAGGAGAGAGGGAGAGAGAGAGAGAGAGAGAGCCATCCTGGAATCACCCAGCAGGTGAGGCCCATACCTCAGGGATTTGGGAGGGGCCATTCTATCTCCACAGGGCTGTGGATGGCTTGTTTCTATTTGTTTTAACCAATCCCATCTGTCCTGGGCGTCGCCAAGCCCTGATAGCGTAGACCATAGATATTCAACAGGGGGTCCGGGACCCCGAGGGGGTCCTCAGAGTTGCTGCAGGGAGGCCACCAAATTATTCAATAGTTTAAAAAAAAACACTTAAATATAAAATATAAAGCTTCATTGTAGACACAGGTCCATATTACACATCATAAAGTATAAAAAGTATAAAAAGGAGATTCAAACAAATAATAAATATTTAATAATATTTAATTTAATTTAATAAATTATTTTTAGCCATACGGTAGCCATCCACAGATACAGTTAAGCTTAAGGATTCACGGTGCCACAATCTAACATTAGAACATGATGTATAAATATATGAATATGTCAACAATTATTATTTATTAGACCTACCTTAGTACTGTAGGCCCCATAAAAAAGGTATTTGTGAAGGCTTTAGGCCGCCCTACATGTTACTGTAGGCACAGTGTAACATGAAATTTATATTTTAAATTCATATTTGAATATATATTATATGTAGTAATGGGTCCTTGCTCCATCGCTTTTTCAATTGAGGGGCTTGGGCCTAAAAAACACGGTCACTGGGGTAAACGGATCCTCACAACAAGCAGACACATTGTCTCTGAGGCAGGCCCGGAAATATATCATGGAGGCTGTCCCTGGGCTACCTGTAATCACTTTTTTTTGCTTCTTTTTTTCTTGCAGCCCTCCATTCTCTAGGCCACATTCGTGCAGCCCACTCGCAGAGACCAGTTCCTTCCTGACACTATTCTGCAGCGCCCCCGGCCCTGTGATTGGGATCGGTTTAAAGAAACCCAAACAACCCAGAGGTTTTTTTTCTTCTCCTATCCCAGAATGTACGCTACGTGTGGTGTAGCCAGACCTGCAGCCTGTTGTTAACCCTTGAAATTATCAAACCCTGTATCAGTACTTTGTCTGTGTGTGTCTGTGTGTGTGTGTGCACATTGACAGGGCCTTGCTCTTTTGTTGGCTTCCACGTGGCAATTAAAACTCCCATGTCTGGATGATGGAGGGAGGGGCAGAGGCTGACAAACATGGGGTGGGAAAAAGAGAAGAATAAAAACAAGAGGTGGGGGAGAAGAAAGAGAGACAAGCTGAGAACTGAGAGATGAAGGTAGAGATTGTTCTTCCAAGTTTGACTGGAGGCCATACAGCAAGCCGTTATTAATTACCACAGACAGGTATGTATTAAAAACAATATTCCATCTCAGCGAAGCCTTGGAGGTCTTTGCACCAATAAAAGGAGGTATTCATCAGATGAGGCCTTGTCCAAGAACAGCTCTATGAAAGGGGAAGCTGCCTTGTGTGGTTAATTTATATCAAAATCCCTGCATAAACTGAGAGGCCGTAAAAAGTCCCAATTAGCCATCTGCGATTGTCTGGAGGAGGTTTGATGTATGGGCCTATCAATACAGCACAACTGCAGCCTGGGCTGTAATATCAAACTGTAATCCAAGGTGCACATGGCGAATAAGCACCCATTGACTCTGTGTGTGATTTTACAGACCGTTAGGGAGAGCTATTTCAATATAGGCACAGCCATGGACGAGCGTTGGACATAAAGCGACAGATGACGTAGGCACACAGTCTGCGTTCATCGGCTGTAAAGTTCGACATGGATACTTGGAGCTTTTATCGTTTGATTGTCAACGGGTTTACAGCTAACGTGTTAAGGTTAAAGTAAAACATCCAGGGATTTCAGAGTGCTGCCTCTCTGTGAAGGAGAATGAGCTGCTTTATTACTCAGCTATATAAAAATGTTAAACTATCCCCAAAAAGTTGGTTTTAAAGCCTCCAGTTAAATTGCAGCAAAACTATTTGTGTCTGCATGCTAGACATTCATATCTGGCGTGCCGGGGGTGTGTCCAAGCAGGTGTGCTCTGTGTGTTATGGAGAGGGAGGGACAGAGAGACAGGTTAAGCTTGGGTAGAGCAAGGTTTTGGATGAGGAGACAGGAGAGGCGGGAGCAGGACGAGTGGGAAAGGGGAGAAAGTGAAGAGTGTTTGGTGTGGAATGAAAGAATGAAGACAGGAGAAGGAGGGGAGTGGATGGAAGACAAGAAGGACAGGAGACGCTATTGGAACAGTGTTTTTAAGGCCACAAACACCTAAAGCCATGCCTAATCATTCATGACATAATATCCATGGCCGCACTAAGCCTCCAGGGGGCCCCAGGGCAAAAAATGAACTGTGGGCCCCTATCCCCCCCCCCTGCATTGTATTAAGTACCATTGATTTGTTGTAACAGCTGTGATTAAGCAACCATTTGTTTAACCCTTGTGTTGCCTTCCCATCGTCCATGCAGCTTTTTGTTTTTCTACGCTTATCTTGACGTTTCTTTTGAATTTTTGTGATTTAAAAAACCTTTTTGTCGCTTTTTTCAATGTATTTGAAGCTTTTTTAGAGATTTTTGTCAATTGTTTTCACAATCTTTTACCATTTTTTTTTTTAACTCTGGGCTTTTTAACTCACTTTGACAAAGAGAAATGAGTGCTTTGTTCATCGTACTCTGGCCAGCTCACAGTGCTTTGGTGTATTATTATTCATATTCAAATTTTTATACAATACCTGAGTTTAAAGCTATAGTACATAGTTTTTGTCTCCGCCATGAGGAATTCTAAGAAATTACAACAACACTGTTTGTACATCAACTTGCAAGCCTTCGGTGAGTGCGCCACCCCCCCTCTACACAGTTGCTAGTAGCCAAGGAGGACACACAGGATTAAAAAAACATAAAGGTCTCTTCGTCATATCTTCACTCAAGTTTCTTAATTAGCTTTGTAATGGCTTGAATGTAATGGATGTCCATTCATATAAAAGTGTCATGCACTAAAGCTTTAAATTGGTAGAATTAGGAACATGATTTCCAAAAAAACTTTGTTTATCCTTCAATAGAGAAGCACAACTTCCTAAATGTCACATGTTGTCCAGGTGTATGTAGTTAGAAGTTTTAAGTGGTAATTGGCAACAGTTTAAAACTGTCAACATTTTGCATGGATCTGATGGGGTGAGTGAGTCAAATGAGTGAAAAAGATTTTAACTTTGACTAGACATTCGATGTCAGCTGTCCTAACCATACATTGAGATTATTATATCATCGTCGTGGAAATATAAATCCTCCACAAAGTGGTTTGCACTTTCAGAAACAGATTCATCTGAACGGAAGGAATATGGGAAAGGCCGCTCAGTGGTTGTACCAGGTATGAATGTGTGTAACTGTGTGAACGTGAAAGGTTGTTCCTGAACCAAGAGAGGCAAAGAGTAAAGAGGAGGGACCAGTGTTGCAGAAGTATTAGCTTTAGGCAGCTGTGAGACAGCAGTGGACACAAAGGGCCAAGTCCTGTCCTGTCCTGCATACACAAACACCAACACAGACACTACTACACATCACACACATACCAAAAATTTGGATAGCATCCTGAACCCAACACCACACCTTGTGTTTTGAATATGAAGCTTAACTAGGGATGCTAATTTATTTTTTTTCTCCTTGTAAATGTAAATGTGCTGTATTTATATATCTTTTCTAGTCTTAACGACTACTCAAAGCGCTTTTCCATCATACAGGAACCATTCACCATTCACACACATTCATACACTGTGGCCGAGGCTGCCATACAAGGTGCCACCTGCTCATCAGATAAACACTCACACACATTCACACTCCGATGTGGGTTCAGTGTCTTGCCCAAGGACACTTCGACATGGGACTGCACCACCAACCTTCCGATTGGCAGGCAACCGCTCTACCACTGAGCCACAGCTGCCCTTGTTACCCATAGTACATTATAGAGTACTAGTTAATGTCATTTGAGAGTAATTAGTTATATTACAATATTATTGTCTCTGGATTGTAATGATTTACACTACTTTTGCATTACTTTTTACGTACTTTCATCAAAATAACACTTGGCAGCTAGCTTATGAATTTCACCACAGGATCAATCTCTTTATTCACTTTAATACATCATAGATTGTCATAATATTTGTATGATTAAAATTAATATGCAAAGTAATTAAAGCTAAAAAAATAGAGAAGTAAAATGATAAAATGCAATGATTTTTACATGTAGCAAGCAAACATTCATTTCTGTCTGCAGTTCGAACACACTGCTGTCCGCGCTGACATACCGTCCCTGTTGGGACACAGATGTTGTCCATACCGTCTCTGGTTCTGGCTGTGACCGCGGGAATAGAGACTGGACAGCTCGCTTCAACGTAACGTAATAACTCCTGAAAATAATATCCATCTCACAAATGCATCTCTCTCTGCAGTCAATAACTCAACAACTCACAGCTTTTTTTTCCTGTGAGAGAGTTGTGTGTCATCGGCGTAGGAGTGGAAACTGAGACCATGTTGCCGGATAATCTGACCAAAGGGGAGCATGTAGATGGTGAAGAGCATGAGTCCGAGCACAGAGCCTTGAGGCGCACCTTGGTTGACCGGAGCTGGATTGGAGGGGGAGTTGCTAATGGTGACAAATTGCTTCCTGTGTGAAATCAAGAGAGAGCTGTGCTTGTGATACCAAGTGATAGATAGTCGGTTGAGGAGAATGGTAAAAAAACAGCTTAAGATGCTCTTAAAACTTGAGTTGATTGATAATTAGTTATCGCTGATCGTTCCGGGCTTCCGACCTTGAATAAAATTCAGATGCGGACCCTTGAGTAAAAACTTTGAGAATCCCTGCCATAAAACATACGCTGATCAGTAAACACTCAGCTGCAAATGTTATGTATGCACACACAATCATACACGTACTGAAGCAGTTGTCCGTATAGTTCCAGGTTAATTTGGTGGCAGCTTCTCCTCATCTTCATCATCATCACACAGATGGCCATGGGAGAACTTAATTCTTCCTGTATTGACAAAGTTTGCGTTGCTATTCCCTGCTGTAATGACTGATCCATCACCAAACCTACTGGAGGCTCAGGATGAGCGAGGTCCACGCTGTATGAAAGAGAGAGAGAGAGTGAGAGAAAGAGAGAGATATCTGAAGCATGGAGAAGGCTTGGATGATGCATTCAAATGCACCTGCATAAACATTCCCAGTCAAGTGTTCCGTAGTGTCATATTTTGCATATTGATATTTATGCATAAATACTTTGAATTCCAAAAAAACAAAAATAATAAAATATCCCCTCAAAGAGTTATGTGATGTCTGACAACGTTGCTTTCTAAATTTGACAGAAAATCAGATTAACAAGGCAATGTGCTATTGAGATGTGGCTAAAGAAAAGAAAAAATATGCCTTAAAGTAAGAATGAATACATTTTTATCCAAGAAGCATACGCTGAGTGTGTAAGAAAAAGGTGGAATGAGTGGAATAATGTTTTTCTTACTTTCTACCCCAGTGATAACTTCAGAAGCCCTTAGATTCATTTCACAACCCCCTTATGGGGATCCCGACCGAGGTTAGGAACCACTGACCACTGGTGGTCCCAGGGGGCCGATGCAATGACTATCTGCACCCTGTGATGAAGGTCAAAAAGCACCTGAATACTTGCTCTTGTCTTTCTTAACTGTGGTCAGTTAGAGAACCCAAATCTCGGAGTAGTAAATGCAGCAGCCAGAATCTGCTGAGAAGACCCCGACAGAAAGAATCCTGCCACACAAAACCGTTTTTACATGCATGTTGGAAATATGTTAGGTCCATATGTGTGTGTGTGTGGTATATTATTTATTTATTTACAGACTCAAGGTCCAGTTAAAAAAAGTACACTCAACACATTACAAAAGGGGTTCAGACCAAACACAAACATAAATACATAGAGACAAACTGATCCCCAAAAATATCACAAAAGAAACACACATACAAATCAACAAATTGCAATGCCCAATAATTAAAACAGGTACAGGTGCGTGTTCCAGTGATTCCATAGTTTTGACGAATATCTGGTATCACTAAGTGCAGGATTGGTTATAGCATTATACTTATGAAATTTGCGTGCCAGAGTATTTGCTTGTCCATATAATTTACAGCACTGCCGCTGTATATCATCATCATCACAAAAATCCTCCCTGATAATGTGGCCCAAGTATTTTACTTTAGTAACTACGTTAAGGTCTTGCCCTGACAAAGAGGGAAAGCATAGCTTCCTGTCCTCCATAGTTCTGACAATCATTACAACACTCTTTTTAGCGTTGAATTTGATGTCATGCTGTAGTCCATAGTCTGAGCAGACTCTAAGCAGTTGCTGTAGGCCAGCACTATATGGAGACATAACAATTAAATCATCTGCATACATCAGATGATTAATACAGCTACCCCCCACCATACATTCAGTTTTACACACGTCCAATGTCCTAGAAAGATCATCCATATATAAATTAAAAAGAACAGGTGACAATATTCCCCCTTGTCTAACCCCATTGGTCACTGGGAAAGGAGCCGACGTTGTCCTCCCCCATCTAGCTTGCATAGTTTGGTGGGAATACCAATAATGCAAGATACGTATCAAATATAGGGGAACCCCCTGCTCTTGTAATTTTCTAAATAATTTACAGTGATTAACACGGTCAAACTCGTTGGATGCATCAAGGAAACATAAAAAACATCGTTGAACCATGTCTTTTATACTTGGTAACAAGTTCTTTTGGTGCATATATACACATATCTGTGCTATGTTTAAAAACCAAAGTGACTGTCAGTGGTTATTATATATTCTTGTAGTCTATCAAATAGAATTTGTTCTAACACTTTAGAGAGTATACTCGCTAGTGCGATCAGCCTGTAGTTTTCTATGCTTGATACCTTACAGGTTTTGTCTTTAATAACTGGGACTAAGAGTACAGATAACATAGAGTCAGGTAATATACCATGTGCTATTAATCCAGAAAAGCACATAGCAAGTAACACTGAAATTTTATGGCTTGCATACTTCAGCTGTTATTTGGTCTAGACCACACGCTTTGTTCACAGCCAATTCCTTAATGGCATTGGACACTTCAACAGGTCTAATAACCACACCCTCATCAGTAATGATATCACCAACATGATAATGAGCACTCTCAACACAGTTAAAAATCTTTCTAACATGTTTCCCCCACAGCTCATCCCCTGTGATTCCATCAATGATGGATGACAAGGGCATCTTCCTGTTATTGATAACCTTCACTTCCTTCCAGAACTCATACAAATCATTCTGTTGCAACTTTCTGGCCATAGAATTTGCTCCCACCATCTGCTCATTACTTTTGATAAAACGTACAGCATATTTAAACCTTGCGTTTGCCTTTTTCTTATGCTCAAATTCTGGGCCATACCTAGCTTTACCAGATGACACCCAATTTAAAAAAGCTTCCTTAGCCTCTACATGGAGTTCAGACATATATTTGTTCCATCCTGGTCTAATCTTATACTTTCTTTCCCCATGGATTAATAATTTACTGGCATTAATTAAACTGTTCACAATTTTGTCATACATAATACCCATATTACTGTGATGTTTTTGACTCATACAACTTAAGTTGCCACACAGAATAGCTTCAAGAGGTATATCAATACTACTGAGACTATCATCACTGCATTATACTGTGGTGAATGTGAAGATGAACTGCTACCTCCTCTGTCGGCTCTAGCCACTGAAAAGAAATAAGAGGAGAAATCAGGCCAATCACAACAGCTGGTCCGTCTGACGTCATGTTGCCTAAGCTCATTAATATTCATGAGCTGGGTAAAGGATGCTGATAGCCAGGCTCTCATTGGTTAGCTGCTAGCCAATCAGAGTCAAGCAACTTAGCTGGTTGAATATTAATGAGAACTGGCCCAAATGGAGCTGAGTCTTCCTGCAGAATGGCTTGAAACAAGGTAACCACGGTAACCAAGTTACAGAGTCCATGGTAGGACTTCAGACATTACCACAAAGTCATGAAATACGTATGACAGGGCACCTTTAAGTATAACAAACACTAAAACATTTTTTTTAATTATTTTTTGGGGGCAGAGGCCACAGATCGGAGTCAAACCCGTGGTCGCTGCGTCAAGGAGTAAACTCTATATATGGAGGGGCGCTCTACCAGGTGAGCTACCCAGGCCCCCCAGAAGGACATTTAATTAGAAGATTTACATTTAAAGATTTAGTCCCATTTTGGTCCCATTCTGTGAGTTTCATTGTTGCTGATGTATTATGTAATTTTATTGTCTGCATTAAATTATCTGAAGAGGATTAGTTCTATAGAATTATTATAAAGTTCAATTATTCTACTGCTTATTTTGTTAGGGACTTAGTGGAACCACTCTCAAAGACCCCTGAAACTCTTATAAGGACTCTTGGAAGTCCACACACCCAAATCTGGGAAGCAGTGCGGGAGGAAGAGAAGAGTTAACCAGCTGCCAGGGAAGCCTGTCTCGTTCCTGAACTCTCTCTAAACTCCAACAAGTCCGGACTTCTCAAGCCAATTCTTCCGACATGATGGACGCTCTCTAACAGCTGGCTATTTCCACTTTTCCTTGTAGACTTCCCCCATCCCTCCCTCCCTCCAGCACTTCTTTTCTTCCCATTTTTCCTTAAAGATGCCTGCGAGATGAAAGGCTGCGGCCCTCACCCTCGCCTTATCACTGTCTTTAGAGCTTGCGAAAACTTGGCGGCACCTCAGCTTTTTAGAGAGAGCGAGAGAGAGGAGAAAGAGGGAAGAGAAATAGCGTTAGGGATTATAGTTCTGAGGACAAACCTGACTATTCACACTTGGCATTAGCAAGACAGCCCGGGTACAAGAAGGATATTTTTTATTCCCTTCAATTTAACTTTAATTACTCAAATCTCGGCGAGGGCACACAAGAAAAGCCCAGGCATTTGTGTCTGGGAGATTAGCAGACTGCCCTGCCAAGTCCTCGCCGGCGCTGCATCGTTAGATAGAATTCAAATTCAAATCCAGGCTAAAGACAGTGCAGCTGTCACCCCCCCTGGCCTGAAAACCCCCTGGATCAGGAACGAGCTGTCCTCCCTCCTCCCTGCTTTCCCCAGGAGAAACCTAATCCTGCCTCCCTCTCTTTCAATCGTTCTCTTTCTCTCTCTCTCTCTCTCTCTCTCTCTCTCTCTCTCTGATGACTGTGACAGCTAAAATAAAGCCATTAAAGCCTCCCTGAAATAATTACAAATTAAAAAAAAAAAAAGTGGAGTTCTTTTGTATTTTTTTGGGAGTGTAGGCTGGCGTTTGTGGGTGTCAGGGGGATCTCCTTTTAAGTGTGGTTAAAGGAGAGGTTTCTTCATGGACATATCAGGTTAAACAAGCACTTCCGTTTCAACACCTCCTACCAGCTCTCAGGGAAAATTTGCTGGGCTTTCCTTTCCCCAGCAAGTTTGACAATATGCCTAAATTCTGCTTCATCGTGACATCTGGTACCGCAAGTCTTGATTTGGGGGCTTGTTTAATCTTGTCAGTGAAGGACTCGACGGGAGAGCGTCTCACGCGACGCTGAAATCCTGAAATCCTCACTAGTTGTTCGCCTTTCACCCGCAATTGACTTTGCAAACACCTGCAATGTCTTCGATAAGTAGCTCGTCTTATCTCCTTTGGGAGAGCAGACCCCATTATTGCAGGTTCGGGGGCAGATACCCCCGTCGTGCCGCGGGCTGCAAACGATAATCCATGCTGCCACACCGCTGAAATCCTGGTAAAGTGATCCTAAATTGACAAAACCCTTGGATCCTCTGGACTAGGTTAAGCCTCATCTATTAGTGCTACAGTAGCTTGGGATAAGGGTTCGTCAGCCTTGTGCCACTCCTGAGAACGTCATCAGCAATGCCGTCCTCTCGGTTATCTTCCTCTTTTAATCCCCCGCAGACACTGCAATGCAAGAGGGGCAAAGAGTTCACCATTCCTCTCCCTTTAAAGTCTTTAGGTAATTTCTTCATAAAGTCATGTGGTTGGGTCTGTGAAAACACTGCATCGAGCCACAATATCAGAGCAGACGCCATTAAGCTGCAACTGGTTATTTCACTGGCCCATGAGCGCAGTAATTGATTGGCGTGATGGAATTAAGGGGAGACTTGCCGTGCTGAAGGGAGAGCTGGCATGGGCCTGATACATTAAATATCTGGCACGGCCCAGCCAGCCAGGCATCTGATTATGATTTCAAAGGACTCAAACCTGGACTTGATTAAAAACTACGTAGCTCTGCAAGGCCCCCATAGGCATCCACAGAGATGCCAGTAAGGGGAGCCACAGTGAGTAACAGCAGTCGTGGATGAAGTCATGGCACGCCAGCCTAATTACAGGTCCGTTTAAGGGGGCTTGTTTCTACCGGCCAATCAAATATGCTCTAGAAGGATGGAGGTGGGATAAGGCTGTATACCTTTCTCGCAGAGTTGCTGCAACCCAGTTCTGCAAGAACTCTCAAGAAAAAATTATTGCAAATGAGAGTGTTGAAAAAAACAGGGAGGAAGAGACAAAAAAAGTCTGTACCTCCTGGAAGAGTTTCCTTGCTGCCTTCCTTGCTGAGTTCTAACAAGCCGCGAGAGCCAAGTTAATAACCTCTATTCCCCCTCCCTACCATCCTTACATGCTTCTTTCCCATCATCCCTCCTCACGCCCCTCCCTCATCATCCTCTCTCCCAGTCTGCTCTGGCCTAAGGGTGGGGACAGCGATTAATATCTGCCTAACTTGTTACCTAATTCATTATGGAATAGCAGTTAATTTGATTTGATATTATTTTAATACAATTCTGTAATATATTAGATTGTTTCAGGCTATCAAAATCATTTTCCAATTATTACGGTTACTCAAGCAAGTCCAGCTTTTTCCCCCCTTTGAGGTGAACGGCAGTTGGTCCGACTGTGAATACATTACAACTCCATCCCGCCAATTGAAGGGAGACTAAAACAAACGTGTATGCATGATTACTCCCCAAATGTTATTAGTGTTATAGATCCACACATCAGCAGCAATAGATTGGAGAGTGACTGGCTCAGCGAGGTGTCTTAAATGTGGTTGACTGAGTTCTTTTAAGAAAGAATGAATAAAATACATCCAGAGAGATCTGATTTCTTTTTGTGCAGACGGCCGAATACTGGTGTTTTGGCTCTCCGTTAATTAGTAAAACGCTTGAGCAACTCTGGCCTTTCTGAGGCATCAAGAGGCACAGTGGGCTTCGGCTCGGAAGGATGTGATCTAAGCCCCCCGCCCCCCCCCACCATTTCTCTATCTCCATCCGTACACACACATGCTTACACAAAGCTGTTGTTGAACAGGGAGATATTGACTCGCCATCACATCTCAAATACCCTGCCCACTGCTTCAAGGAGAGGGTTTTAAAGGGAAACAACACATTTTAAATCACAGCTGCTGTGTGTAAGCTTTTCATTTCCAACACCTGTGACCTCACTTGTTCCTCCTAGGTGCCAATCTGTGCCCTGACTTCAACCTGTGGATACGCAAATTGGGGTAGAGGGAAATGGTTTAACTCTAAACTGGCTCCTCTGGGCATTTGGGCTTCAGGTTTGCGTTATCGCTTTGGCTTTGACTTTGCTAAAAATACGCTTTAGGTTTCTAATCTAATGGACCAAGCCTAGGCTCAGTTTTCCCCTTTTCACTACATGAAGGAAGTCTATAAGAGAACAACGTGGAGACATTCTCCAGACTCTCACACAAGTTTGACTAATACAACAAGCTGTCGACAGCCATCACATAATAAGTTTCACTCCCTCGGGGGAAAAGGTAGTTTTTGCTACCTCGGTATGTGTTCACTCTCACGTACAGACAATAAAAGGTTTTCCTGTTAATTGTGTGGTGGCCTCATTTCCGCCTATTAAACCCACTGTCCTGATTTAAGGACAAGGACTTTTTAAATTCTATTTGCATGTAACAGCTACAATAAAATGTTGACTTGCAGATAATTTCCTTGTACATTTAATGATGGAAGATTTCTAAAGCCGTCCACCTCTTGGAGAAATGCCTCCACATCTGAACATACAGTGAATTACACCCAGCTGTAACAGCGGAACTAGGTTGACATTGATGGCGTTTATTTGTCCACAGACAGGTCTTCTTTCTGTCTAACCACCGTGTCCATCGGCTCTGACGTCTGCCCCAGGGCACTTGCTTAGTGCCCAGCCCGTTTCATGAGTTCCACCTCTCAGAAGCTCAGCTTTGACGAGCTGTTGGCACCCACCCAAAGGCATACCAATCTCTTGCCAATGTATGCAAACCACTCTTGCCTTGAGAGTTTGCTTTTCCCCATAAGATGACAATGGAGTCACTTTTTTAGCGGCCTACTTTTTATCTGTTATTGCATTCGCATAACCGCCCCCTTCTTTTTTCTCCCTGCAGTCACAGCGTTATCATGATTTATAGAACAGTCCATTTTGTTTTCAGTTAGAAAATGCTCAAATCAAAGTACCATTGCAGTACTTTATCTTGGTTTATTGGAAGCCACTGCATACTCCCCTCCTGGTCAGTTAAACGCATTTAAGTGTATATTTAGATAAAAAATAGTCTCTGAGCCGCAGATTTCATTGTTTTCCGTGTCAGTGATGAATCTCTCTTTTTTGATAGTAACTCGCTGGGAGAAGAAAAATGCAGGCTTGGCTGCACTATTATTTCCTTTGAAGAAAAAAAAAAGCCACTCACGGTAAGAAAAGGGCCCGACTCGCAATAATCTGATTACTCTACCTTGTTTTGAAAGTATACCATCTAGCAACACATTCAACATTGTGGTTTGACATTTAATTAACATGTCAAAAATATTTTGGTTATTATTTCAAGTTTTCCCCCCGGGGGGTATTTGCCCACAAGCCAGGAATGTTCCCTTCAATTACCGCCACTCCCTTCTCTTCTCCACTGGCTGTGGGGACACAACAAGAGGTCACTGGAAAACCTGTCTTGCAGACTTGAAGCCCATTTAAAATACACCGTTCAAGGGTTTTTTATGCGAAGTGAGGCGACGACAAGGCATGCTTATGTTGACTCGGCGGGCTTTTCAGAATACCGCACTAAATCTGCCTTTCCACACTTTCCTGCACACCCAACTCAGCAAACTCAATGAGCTTCCATGTTCTCTAGCAGTCAGAGGAAGGGAGGGAAAAAAACACAATACACAGAAAACATGAAAACCCACCTTTGTCTAAATCAGGTAACAATACCTTGCTGTCTGTCAGGCCAAAAGACACAAAAGCCTTTAAGATGCACCCTGTTGTTTCGAAGATTCTCAGAGAAAGCATCTGCACGGGCGGATGACGTCTTGTGATTTATACCGTGAGGACACAGTATAATAGAACAATGGCCAGAGTCCTTCCATAGAACAAAAAAGGGCTGCGGGAGAGCCGCTGAATGGCGGAATGCTGTCACTTATTGCAGACAATATGAATGAAGAGAGGCCAAATTTGTTTTCCAGGGTACAATACCTTTGTGAGGTGTTTGTTGGTCATTACTGGCAAATCAACACAGCCTTGATTAAGGGCCACAACCGCCTCACAGGCAAGGAAAGGGATTGGGGGAAGCTGTAATTCTTTGCCACGTATACTTTAATATGGATGATGGAGCAAAGAGAATAGTAGACATATTAGTTACAACTCTCCATCCATATCCAACACGCTCACACAAAACACAAAAAGGAGCCGGGGGGATTGTTTTCCAACTCAGCCCACTTCTTTGGTCACCACAACTTTTGAGTTTAACCTCCATCTGACTTCGACGCACGTCTTTTTAACTGCTCTCTACCGAGCGACCAGGGGCACTGTGTGCGCCTCCCTGCACCCTGCACATTAAACCCTTCCCTCTTATGTTCTGGAAGATTGAAAGTGTCCAGCATTTTATTCAAATGACACGCTGCCTCACCGGGTGCCTCTTTTCTCTCTCCTCTATCTCCCCCCCCCTCCCAGCCCAGCCCACCCCACCCCACTCCTTCACATTATTTTTGAAGACAACTGCAGGCTAGAGGATAAGAATCCCGGTTGTGGTGCTTGCCGGCACTTCTTCCTCGGCCCTGATTTGAATAAAGAGCTTTGAAATTAAGTGGACAGGCCCCATCATAAAAGCAGCGGTGCGCCTTTAAGAAAGACACCAAGCCTGGGTAAATTATTTTGATTGACGGTACCAGGACCTTTTTTGCGAGCTGGCTGATTTAATTGCGAGTGCCAGGGGGCATCTTCAGGGGCCAGGTACCGGCATACCCGTTTGATCTCCTCTAGCCGTCTCCCGATGGTACCGGCCACCCGGGCACCGAGGGCCAGAGGGCAGACGAACAAAGGCAACTCTGTGTCTGTGAGCCTCTCTCTCCTTCGCCTCCTCTGAAATAAAAAAAAAAAAAAAACAAAGCTGTGGAATGGGCAGCCAAAAGTGTGAAAATGGATTTCCAAGCTCATTTGATGTTAAGACTTTAGTGTCAAGAGTGGTATATTCATTGATAAAGAGACGAAAGAAGAGGTAGGGAGAGGGTAAGGTGGAGACGTAGGGAGGGAGAGCAAGAGAGTAAAGGCAAAGAGAACGAGTGCATCTTCTGACAAACTGCATTTTTTAATTTCCTGGATGGAAGAGAGGTGTGGACTGGGTTTCAAACGGGAGGGAGGATTAGGGAGAAGGGGCTTAATAAAAAAAAAGGATCCCTATAGTCAACGGACTGGCCCTGTCAAAAAGAAGAAGCCAATACTCACTCCCAAAAGCCAAGCCGAGCCACAGCCGGCAAACGCACATACAAATGTACACACACCTCCAGACCCAACAGTTTTCTTAAATCCCATCAAGCAAAGCCCAACACTACCCTATATAACCTGTACCAATATCTTCACCAGCTGTCTGTCTCACACTGGCTCGCTCTCAGCAGAATAAACAGCTAGAGAGCCAGTTGTCCTTATCAGTCCAGTACTCAATATGAACTGAACAAAGTAGAACGGCGGTAGCATCACATCTAGCCTCACTCCTGTTGTGTCTCAGTCTCTTCTTCTACAGCTTGTCCGCGGAGTTATTGCTGAAGATCTTCTCATTTTTGCACATATAGAATTAGCAAAGCCATATTTTTGGTTTAGTTGTTTTTCGTTAAATATCCTTTTATGTGAAGATCTTGCCCAGTATCAGCCATAACTACAGCAGGTAACTTCTATAATAACATTACCATACAGCCAGGCCAATATAAAGACATCTTCTGCTACCCTTTACCTGATTGGATACACTAATATAAGCTTTACTGGTGTTAAGCCGAAATCTGTGACCCATCAGAATGTGTTACTGTAGCGCCTACCTGCGGGAAAAATCTGACCCTGGCAGAGGCAATAATAAAAACTACAGTATACAAAAATAGCTTTCTTTTCACTGTTTGTCATGTTTCTGTTACAGGTCATTTATGATCATCAGATGGAACATTACACAGTTTCAGAAACATGTGAAAGTTACATATTTAAGTCTAGAAAAAACTTGTGGTGTGGGTTAAAATCAGTACATTTGTTACTTTGTGAGTAAGGACATAATGTAATTATGCATGTTTGTTCCGTAAAGTTAAAATAACTCAGTTTACTTTTAATATTCAAACGGGACATAAACTACGGTTTATTAGAGTTTGGCGCTCTTACACTTTGTCACCTAACTTCCTACTTTGCTCCTATCAAAATTACTATGGCAAGCACCAGCAGTGGAAGTGGGGGGGCTGCAGCTTTCACATAATAACCTAATGCAATAACCTAACATGCAATTATTAATTGACTCTGATCAGAAGTGATGTGTTTTGAATGTCGTCCTGAAACAACGGCCAGCGGCGGGAACGAGAAAAGAATATTAGATTTTTGTTGTTGTAAGTAATTCAGTAAACCGTTCAATAAAAAAAAAAAGTTGCTACAACAATCAAAGCTAGCATCCGAAGAAGCTGCAACATGTGCCCCTTCTGGGACCACAGCAACCAAGAGTATTTGAAAAATGGAATTGGTTACAAGTACAAGAAACCGACTCACTGCTTTGTCTGCAAAAAGGTGGCCGCTGCAGGATTAATGCACAGCCGCAGTGACAGTGCATGCAGACAGGGCAGATTCGGTAGCTGGAAAAAGCTTGAGAGAAGTTTGCTCAACACCAGCTGACAGATCTTGCACTCAGATTCAATGTGGGCCTTAGCTATGCTTAAAGACACTCAATCCGTGCCATGTTCTTGGAGATAGTTGTGCAAGATCAAAATACTGCCAAGCAAGAATTAGAGCGTGTCTTAAGTTCAGTTAAATGACTGGACAGGCAAGGAATGCCACTGAGGGGACACGGCCACTGGGATTTGCCAGACCCCCTCTAAAGCACAAGGGTGAAGGAGGTTCCAGCTAGTCTACATGGCATTCGGGCATGGGAGGAAAACGTGCTCTGGTTTAACCCTCCTGTTGTCTCGGGTCAAATTTGACCCATTTACAAAAACGTTCTACATCAAAACTATGACAAAAGAACCTTGAAAAACATCCTCTTTTTAAATGCTGAAAAAGTGACCAAAAAAATCAAGGAAAGTGACAAAAAAAATCAAAAACATTGGAAAAAACGACAAATTGTTAAAAGAAATCGACTAAAGTATAATTTAAAAAATGACAAAAAAGTGACAAAAAAACTGAATATAATTGACAAAAACATCCAGAAAAATGTAGACAAAGAACAACAAAATGTTGAAATTTCAACCCAGAAAAACACAAAGTTGCATGGTCGACGGGAAGATAACACAAGGGTTAATGTCATTTTTTAAAACCAATCACAATCGTCATGGTGAACTCCGCACAGAGCCGCTGCAGAATAGTCGTGCGAGAGACAACTCAGATTGGACAGATAGTCTAGCTAGCTGTCTCAATGGACCATGCAGAGATCTGAGGAGTCAAAAGAAAAAGACATGCATCCGGCAGAATTTCCTCTAGCACCGGAGCAGTCCCGAAAGTTGAAGGCAAAGGATTAAAAACAACCACGATGGCGTCCTGTGGTATCTATATGGGAGAGAAGGCACTCACAACGGCTTGGACGCAGGGATAATCCGATGTCGGATCAAAATCCTTTAAATCATCATCTCTGAAACTCAGCACTGGCCTTTCTTTGGACTGAGATGGAACGACGTACATAAATGTGTAGCAGTATGAGTTTGGCTCATAACTACTCTCTTTTGGCCAATCATTACATCGGGCCCCCGTATAAAAACAGCTAGTAGTCCTCCCGCAGCCTTTCCCGCTCGCGCTACGCTTCCTGGTCGCTCACTCCGTCTGCTGGGCTACAGGTAAGGTGGCGGCTTGGCTGCCTCTGCACTCATTTGTTCCCATCATTATTTTACTATGTATCGAACATTTTGGACAGGCTGGCTGTATGAACCCTTGTCAGAAGCTTTGTTAGCAACACACCTGAGCACAAAGCCACGTTTGGTGCCAAGACATTTTATTTTATAACACATTTATTTAATTCATTTAATCTGTGTTCATGTCTCTTTGTCTGCATTTTAGATATCCAAAACTGCTCAGCCATGATTGGCTCCTGTTGTCAGCAGTGGATGTTAAAAAAATGTTTCATTCATTGATTTGTGCATTGTGTTTCATATAATTACATAACATGTATCAGTGGCTATTAATAAACTGTATACACAGTATACATATATACATATATATATATATATATATATATATATATATATATATATATATATATATATATATATATATATATATATGTTTCACTTGTGTACTTCCATTATCCCAAATTTTTACAACATTGCTATTTTAATCAATAACACCGATAGTATTGTTTGGTCTCATATGTTGTCATATAACCCTTGACCCCTCTAGCTGTTACAACTCCCCCGGTGCATGATGCCGCACAGCAGTCCTCACAGAAGCTAATGTATGACGTCTCAGTCTCTGTGTTTTCATTCAGACTGAGATTAATTCATTTTATCAATCTAATGCTAAATTAGCCAGATAGCACACCTCGTCCCAACAGCCCCGGACAACAGCCCCTTGGACACAGCCACACCTAGCTCCCACTCACCAACTACAGCAACCCAAACCCAGCCAGTACCAAACCCATTGCTGTGTGCTAATGATAAGTTTGATGATGGTACGGGACAAAATCAGACCCCCGGACCCCTGTGTCTGGTCAAAATTGAGCCGGGGATGTTTTAACAATTGTATATGTTAATTATTATATTATACTGCAGTCCATTGCTTTTCTATTCTATTCTTGAAAAAAAAGCTTTGGAGGCTATAAATCCACAGTGTGTTGAGGACAGTAGCCCTGTTGTGACTAGATCCGCACTATTGATAATAGCTTAGACCCTAAATATATTCTAATCTACATGGTAATAAAGAGGAGTAAGATTTCCCATTGACTCTTGGAAGACACTTGTATGGAGAATCTCCATAACTCAGAGCTTAAGCTATCCCTATATAACTGGATTTCTACCAGATTTCTGTCTGCAAAAACAGAACAGAATAAATAAATACAGAGCTGGGACAGACATCTCAGATTGTGAATATCTTAAGAAATAGGATTTATCGACATTCTATTAAAGTTTATCCTTTTCTTATTGAGAAAATCAGTTTCCATTAGTTTTTATATAATTTATATATTAACCCTCCCTTATTATAGTCTGAAATTACATCCATTTAAACCAAAAATAATTAGCTCTACGGTGTTCATGTGTCTACTTCCCGCGATTCAGTACGGCGGATGGAGTTTCATCCACCTGCCGGGTATGACTTGGATAAAAGATCTCGACCTGTCCCTGTGCATTTTGGATTCACATCCATGTAGACAGACACTGGCTTCTGTAAAATGATACTATTTATCATGTAAAACACACTATTTTCTCAGGATTGGGACCCCTGGATGGGCTGCTGGACGTATGACATTTTGAGGGAGAGATTTCAGATTTAGATGTAGATTTATGCATTGTCTTTAAAATGAATTCGTTGCAATGGTGCACTTGTTAAAGGGCTTGTTTGTATTTGAAATCTCTTCCCATCCTCCTCTCAAACACTGTTTCTTCTCCCTCTTTGAATCCGAGCAGTGTTCCACTTCAACTTAATTGACTTTGCCTATAGAGACTTGTCTAAACTGGGATAATAATGTCAAGTTAAACCTCTAAACTTTGCACAGTTAGATTAAGTTGTAGATTGAAGGCAGGTACATGATAGACATTGCAATTTAAATACAAATATAAATATATTTTTATCATCAGAATAATCTGCAGGCCTACCTGTGTGTGTTTTCATTGCATATTGGCTGTAGGGTGGAGGAAACACTCCATCCATCCATCTTCATCCGCTTATCCGGAGTCGGGTCGCGTGGACAGCAGCTCCAGTAGGGGACCCCAAACTTCCCTTTCCCAAGCCACATAAACCAGCTCCGACTGGGGGATCCCGAGGCGTTCCCAGGCCAGGTTGGAGATATAATCTCTCCACCTAGTCCTGGGTCTTCCCCGAGGCCTCCTCCTAGCTGGACGCGCCTGGAACACCTCCCTAGGGACCCCCCCAGGAGGCATCCTTACCAGATGCCCGAACCACCTCAACTGGCTCCTTTCGACGCAAAGGAGCAGCGGCTCTACTCCGAGCTCCTCTCGGATGACTGAGCTTCTCACCCTATCTCTAAGGGAGACGCCAGCCACCCTCCTGAGAAAACCCATTTCGCCGCTTGTACCCTGGATCTCGTTCTTTCGGTCATGACCCAGCCTTCATGACCATAGGTGAGGGTAGGAACGAAAATTGCCCGGTAGATCGAGAGCTTTGCCTTCTGGCTCACCTCCCTTTTCGTCACAACGGTGCGATAAACAGAATGTAATACCGCACCGGCTGCTCCGATTCTCCGACCAATCTCACGCTCCATGGTCCCCTCACTCGCGAACAAGACCCCAAGGTACTTAAACTCCTTCACTTGGGGTAAGGACTCACTCCCTACCTGAAGAAAGCACTCCATCAGTTTCCTGCTGAGAACCATGGCCTCAGATTTAGAGGTGCTGATCCTCATCCCAGCCGCTTCACACTCGGCAGCGAACCGATCCAGTGAGTGCTGAAGGTCACAGACCGATGACGCCATCAGGACCACATCATCTGCAAAAAGCAGCGATGAGATCCCGAGCCCACCGAACTGCAACCCTTCCCCGCCCCGACTACGCCTCGATATCCTGTCCATAAATATTACAAACAGGATTGGTGACAAAGCGCAGCCCTGGCGGAGGCCAACCCTCACCTGGAACGAGTCCGACTTACTGCCGAAAACCCGGACACAGCTCTCGCTTTGGTCATACAGAGATTGGATGGCCCTGAGAACGGACCCCCTCACCCCATACTCCCACAATTTCTCCCGGGGGACCCAGTCATACGCCTTCTCCAAATCCACAAAACATGCAGACTGGTTGGGCATACTCCCAGGCCCCCTCCAAGATCCTTGCGAGAGTGAAGATCTGATCTGTTGTTCCACGGCCAGGACGGAATCCGCATTGTTCCTCTTCAATCCGAGGTTCGACTATCGGCCGAACCCTCCTTTCCAGCACCTTGGAGTAGACTTTACCAGGGAGGCTGAGAAGTGTGATACCCCTGTAATTGGCACACACCCTCTGGTCCCCCTTTTTGAAGAGGGGAACCACCACCCCGGTCTGCCACTCCTTAGGCACCGTCCCAGACTTCCACGCAATGTTGAAGAGGCGTGTCAACCAAGACATCCCCTCCACACCCAGAGCTTTCAGCATTTCTGGATGGATCTCATCAATCCCTGGGGCTTTGCCGCTGTGGAGTTGTTTGACTACCTCAGCGACTTCCACCAGGGAAATTGACGACAATCCCCCATCATCCTCCAGCTCTGCCTCTACCACAGAGGGCGTGCCAGCTGGATTTAGGAGTTCCTCAAAGTGCTCCTTCCACCGTTCTATTACCTCCCCAGTTGAGGTCAACAACGTCCCATCCTTACTGTAAACAGCTTGGATGATTCCTCGCTTCCCCCTCCTGAGGTGGCGAACGGTTTTCCAGAAGCACCTTGGTGCCAACCGAAAGTCCTTCTCCATGTCTTCTCCGAACTTCTCCCACACCCGCTGCTTTGCTTCTGTCACGGCAGAGGCTGCAGCCCTTCTGGCCCGTCGGTACCTTGCAACTGCCTCCGGAGTCCTCCGGGATAACATATCTTGGAAGGACTCCTTCAGTCGGACGGCTTCCCTGACCACCGGTGTCCACCAGGGTGTTTGTGGGTTACCGCCCCTTGAGGCACCTAAGACCCTAAGACCACAGCTCGCCGCCGCAGCTTCAGCAATGGAAACTTTGAACATTATCCACTCAGGTTCAATGCCCCCAGCCTCCACAGGAATGCACGAAAAGGTCTGCCGGAGGTGTGAGTTGAACTGGTAGCGCTTCACCTCCCACACAAGTTCCGGCTCCTTCCCCCACAGAGAGGTGACGTTCCACGTCCCCAGTGCCAGCCTCTGCCGCCCGGGTCTGGGTCCCTGACCTTCGCTGCCACCCATGTGGCTGCGCACCCGACCCCAGCGGTTCCTCCCACAGGTGGTGGGCCCATGGGATGGAGATAGGGGGGCCACGTAGCTTCTTCGGGCTGTGCCCGACCGGGTTCCGTGGCAAACCCGGGCCACCAGGCGCTCGCTGACGAGCCCTCCGTCTGTCTGAGCACACAGCTCAAAACAACACAGCCCTCAGGTTCATAGGGACACACAAACCTCTCCACCACGATAAGGTGATGGTTTCCGGAGAGGGAGGAAACACTCATCTTAAGAAAATGTATGCCATGCAATATATAATAAACAGGTACTTTAATTATTTAATATTGTACGCAAAATAATAAAAGGTCTAAAGTAGTGCAGCAGATGCCAAGATATCTTGACTTTGAATTTTTTTGTATGGGCAAGCCCCAAAAAATGCTGTAACCTACATTTTCAACAATGCAACCAATAGCAACTTGTCCTTCAAACTTCATGCCAGCAGTTAGCCTCGTTGGTTTTTGTTACTCATTTGTAGTTTCCAACTGCCAATGGAAATAAGCCTTTATGACTATCAAATTGATGGCTCAGATATTTCGAGCTACAGGCCCCATGTTGAGACTTTATTAACAAGTATATTGAGAGCAGTCATGTATAATGTTCTTGAAAGCAATACTTGAGTAAAAGTACAAATAATCTTATCAGAAAATGACTTTGGTAGAAGTTAAAGTCTCCTTTTAAAACATTGCTTGAGTAAAAGTCTTAAAGTATCTGATGTTGACTTACTTAAGTATCAAACGTAATTTTCTGATATTTTCTGATATCTGATATTGGATTAGTATTAGAAGTAAAAGTAAAAAAAAAATACTTTGATTATGAATTTTATGGCCCAAGGTGTGTAACGTTATCTTCATCCCCACTTTGGTTGGGGTGGTCATCCTCTGTTACCATGGCGACATAGCCTACACCATGAGCTTCCATGTCATTATGCTTCCTCCTCTTCTTCTTTAGTTTTGGCCTATGGTTTTTGTTTTGCCGTTTAGAAGCAATGATTCACCAAACCTGCTTTTATCCATTGCTCAAAGGTATTCTGACTTTATTTTGTAGTAACGAGTAACAAAAATGCTCAGGGGAAATAAAAGTAGTGGAGAAAAAGTATACATTTTATTTAGGAAATGTAGTGGATTAAAAGTAAAAGGTTCCAGAACTATAAATAACAAAGTAAAGTACGGAAATGTGAAAATTCTACAGTACAGTAGTCAAGTATTTGCACTTTGTTACATTACAACACTGATGGAGAGAAACTACTCACTCTGTGCTCATTATTTAACATCTAATGTTCTGAATGAGCGTAAGCCAGTAGTAGGGGTTGACACATTTTATATATAAATATATTTATTTGGGGTGTACTTGTGACAACCCAAGCCATGAGGAACCATTCAAGTGGCACTGAAACACTGCACAATGTTTCCCACAGGAAAAAATGGCAAGGCAGAAGGTGATGTTTAATTTGACTACATGTCTGAGGTGTCCCGGTGCACTTTTAGTGAACAAAAGCAAATCTAACAGAGCTTCACTAATCCTGACCAATGCATTGCATTTGTAGCTGCTTCACAATAAAAAAACGTGTTTGGTACTATTGGTCCAAAATTAGTGTCCAGCCATGGATTATATCAGTTACGATAACGTTGCATTCATCAAAGTAATCGCTGAGTGGGAGATATTGCTAAAACAGTAGGTCCATTGGGGAAACAGCAGGCCTGCTGCCATGCACGATCACAACAGTTACTGTATGCCCTGCTCTGAGGCCACAGTGGAAACACATGTAATCCCAATTCAACTGAGCAAGGCACTAAAGCAGGCTATACAGATACTGTATATAAAGCTAAACCAGGATTCAAAAACACTACTACAGCACCAACACATATACCTGGTTCATTGCTTCAACCTAAACAGAGGCAGGTTTGTCTCCACAGCCCTGCAGTCTGTTCTGTCTGCTGCCTACCCCACGCCGCTCGTCTAATTCCCAACAAGCTGATTTCCATCCAAGTTTGTTTAACCGAGGACCTGCATTGTTTATGTTGTTATGTAAGCCTTTTTCCCCTCCTCTATTCCCCAGATTTAGCTAATCTGACTAATTACAAATTAGCATTCTCCATATAGAAGACCCTCATTTCCAAATAAAGACCAATGCTTCCAGGGGACGCTGAATCAGCTGGTATTGTCTGATGCCATGTCTCCAAAGCACCCAATCAGGACCCAGGAGCGTCCTCTTCTATACCTGCCATGTCTCCACAGTCGAGCCCTGCATTTCAGCCTTAGCCTGATGGGCTTATTTACGCCCCTGGGGCTGGACTTTGGGCCATTTTTCACATTAGAGCTGACATTAAAAACAAAACGTCTCGGGTTACGTATGTAACCCTTGTTCCCCGAGATAGGGGAACGAGACACTGCGTCGGTTACGACACTATGGGAACGCCTTTAGGCATGACAGGGCTGAATGCGAATGAAAACTACTCCAATCCTATTGGTCCTAGTGAGAACGGTAGCATGTGACGGCATAACCGTAGGGGCATATAAGCACACCGGCACATAGCTCATTAGCTCTTTCTATGAAGCAAGGCACTCCAGGCGGGGCGAGGGGCGGTGAACCGACGCAGTGTCTCGTTCCCCTATCTCGGGGAACAAGGGTTACATACGTAACCCGAGACGTTCCCCTTCGAGGGGAACTCGAACTGCGTCGGTTACGACACTATGGGAACGAGATACCCACTAACCCGCGCCGAAACCCCGCCTGCCCTAGCGTGCAAGCAACCTGCGGGCACGACTAGGAGGAGAGCACCCGGGTGCCGGGTGCGGAGGGAAGGTCCAGACTATAGAACCCGAAGAAGGCGTGAGGAGCGGCCCAGCCAGCCGCATCACAACCCCCTGGAGAGAAGCTCCCGAGAGGAGCGCCTCAGAGGCCGCCAAGCCTCTTGTGGAGTGAGCCCGTACAGCCATAGGTGAAGGCAAACCGCGCACCTGACAGGCCAGGGAGATAGTCTGAACGATCCAGTCGCAGATAGTATGACCGGAAGCAGGGAGCCCAGCCTTGGGGGGCCCGAAACACACCAGCAACTGGTCCGACGTCCACCACCGGGAGGACCGCAGAGAGAAGACACACAGTGCTCTGACAGTGCAGAGCAAATGGAGCCTCCCGTCCTCCGCCGTCACATGAGGTGGAGGATGAAACGCCTGCAGTACCATGGACCCCATAACAGTGGGCTACACCGCGGGAACGAAGCCCGGAACTGGGTGCAGGATGGCCCTCACGACACCCGGGCAAACTCCAGGCATCGGGGAGTAACCGAAAGAGTCTGGAGGTCCCCCACCCTCCTCAGAGAAGTGATAGCAAGGAGAAAGGCCATCTACAGGGGCAGGTACCAGGCCACAGCCGACTCCATGGGCTCGAAGGGGCCACAGCCAAAGCATCGAGAACCACTGCCAGATCCCAAGTGGGAATCCTAGGGCGAGCCGCATGTCCCATCCTCCGGGTCCTACGAAGGAACCGCACGACCAGGGGAAGCCTCCCCAGAGACCCATCCCTCGAAGGGGCGTGGAAAGCTGAGATGGCAGCCACGGAAACCCTGAGGGTGGATGGGGAAAGGCCCGCAGAGAAGCGGTCCAGCAGAAACTCCAGCACCTGAACCACCGGGCAGGTATCCGGGTCCACCATGCGTCCCCTGCACCAAGCAGAGAAGACGGTCCACTTCAGGCCATACATCCTCCGTGTAGACGGGGCCCTGGAGCCGAGGAGAGTCTCGACCGCTCCTGCCGCCAGGCCCGCCTCTAGGTACCGCGCCCCCTCAGGGGCCAGACCCACAGCTGCCACAGGGCGGGGCAAGGGTGAAGAACCCGGCCTCCTGCCTAGGACAGCAGGTCCCTCCCCAGAGGGACTTGCCAAGGCGGACCGTCCAGGAGCGCCATCAGGTCCTCGGACCTAATGGCGGACACCCTCTCAACGGACCCACTCCAGGATCCGGGAGCAGAGCGACCGGGGGGAAAAGCGCACAGACGCGGCCACGGCCACCTCCGCGCCATGGCGTCCAGCCCTAGCAGGGCCGGGGGCGTCAGGGAGAACCATAGAGGACAGAGCGCAGTCTCCTGAGACGCAACAAGTCCACGTCCATAGGTCCAAACCTTCCGCACAAGGACTCCACCACCCCGGGGGGGAGCCGCCATTCCCCAGGCCTCAGCCCCAGGCTCGACAGCAGGTCCGCACGCTGACCCTGAAGCCCAGGGAGAACACCGCCCTGAGAGAGCAGTCTCCGCAGGGACCACAGGTGGATCCGATGCGCCAGTCTGCAGAGAGGGCGCAAGCGCAGACCCCCCTGATGAGTCAGAGAGGCCACCACAGCCGTATTGTCGGACCTGACAAGCACATGGTGACCCAGGAGTAAAGGCAAGAAGCTCCTCAGAGCCCGGAACACGGCCAGCATCTCGAGGCAATTGAGGTGCCACGACGAGTGATGGCCCTGCCAAACACCCCTCGCAGAGCGGTCGTCCATGACCGCGCCCCACCCGGTGAGGGAAGCGTCCGTCGAAACAATACATGGCGACAGGGCGCCCCCATCGGGGGTCCTCGGGACAGGAACCAAGGCATCGCCCACACCGATAGGGCACGAAGACAATTGTGCGTAACCCAGATCAGGCGGAACGGGTCTCCCCTCGGGGAGAACCCCTTGGATGTCAGCCACCACCGCAGGGCCCTCATGTGCAGAAGACCAGAAGGCAACACGCTGGAAGCAGCCGCCATGAGGCCCAACCCCCTTCGGAAGTGTACCACTGTGATGGCGCGGCCCAGCCTCACACTCCACACCGTGGCCAGAACGGACTCGACACGAGCCGGAGACGGATGTGCCAGCATCGTCAACAAGTCCCACACCACCCCTAAGAACACAGTCCTTTGGGCGGGTGCCAGCACACTTTTCACCTCGTAGAGCCTCAGCCCCAACGAAGAAGACGAGCGAGGACGACATCTCGATGCCGAACCGCCATCCCCCGAGACTGAGCCAGGATGAGCCAGTGGTCCAAGTAATACAGGACCCGGATGCCCTGGAGCCACAAAGGGGCCAGTGCCGCATCCATACACTTGGTGAAAGTGCGAGGGGAGAGTGCTAGGCCAAAGGGAAGGACGAACGGAGACGCGAAAGCACGCGTCCCTCAGATCTATGGTGGCAATCCAGTCCTTGGACCGGATGTGACACACGAGGGCGGGGATGGGAGCATCCAAAACCTGTATCTCCTCAGAGACAGGCAGGTCCGTCGGGAGCCAGGGCAGAGCGGAGAAGGTCCAGCGACGGCTAGCGCGTCACGAGCGCCACAACAACACTAGCGGCCGTCCAGGAGGGGACCTCAGTCGGCCTCCGGGGCAAAACACACAGCCCCGTGCCGTGACCGGACAACGGCTCTCAGGCCCGACCTGCCGGGAGCCAAAACCTCCGGCCCACTGCCACCCCTCGGGGCAGGCAGAGCGGAGAAGGTCCAGCGACGGCCAGTGCGTCGCGAGCGCCATGGCGGCGGGACAACAACGCTAGCGGCCGTCCAGGAGGGGACCTCAGTCGGCCTCCGGGGCAAAACACACAGCCCCATGCCGTGACCGGACGACTGCTCTCAGGCCTGACCTGCCGGGAGCCAAACCTCCGGCCCACTGCCACCCCTCGGGGTAGGCAGAGTGGAGAAGGTCCGGCGGCGGCAAGCGCGTCCCGAGCGCCACGGCGGCGGGACAACAGCGCTAGCAGCCGTCCTGGAGGGGACCTCAGTCGGCCTCCGGGGGAAAAACACAGCCACATGGCCTTGCCCCGCTGCGACTGGACGACGGCTCGCAGACCCAACCTGCTGGGGAGGGGAGCGCGGGAGAGGTGGCCTGCGTCCCAAGCCGCTCGAGGGGACCACAAGAAGCCACACACCGCCCCTGGCTCCGCCGGTGGGAGCCGGTATGGCGCAGCTCCACCATCTCCAGCAGCAGGTCCGCCTGGCAGGCTCAAAAAACCGCCATGGCGTACAGGCTCTCTCCAGCCTGGCCCGCCGCCAGACAAGCTGTACCCACCAGCGTGGAAGCCACACGACACGGGCCGGCCGGCAGAAAGATGACGTCAGCCGAGGAGAGAGGTAACCCGCCAGAGCGGCCTCAACCCGCGGCATCGTCCCTGTAGCCGCGGCCCCCGATACCCACCACATTGCTATACCCCAGCAGCTGGGGAGTAGAAAGCCAGGCGGAGAAAGGCTTATACCAAGACTCACACAAAACATTGTGCAAGTCCGGAAAAGCGGCCAGGATCGGCGCGGGGGAGCAGAGCGGCTCCGCAGGAAGCGAACATCCAGTCTGCCACTGGTGTTAAGCTCCCAGACAGCCTGTGGCCAAACCAGATCGAGTGTAGCCACAGCTCGCGTCACCACTTCCAGCAGCTCATCATAAGCCGGCGCTCTCGGCGCTCTTCTGATGACGTCGGCCCGACACCCGGAAGTCCCCTCACACCTCCCCGATGCACGCTGAGCTCCTCAGAGCCAGGGAGCAACCGCTTCGTCGGTCAGCGTCCCCGAACAGAAGAAGCCGAGAAGCCGGCCCTCGAACGGGGACTAGGGGAGACAGAATCGGCAGACGAAGGACGAGACGGGGAATGAGCCGTCTCGGAATCCTCCAGCAGACCTCGCCGCGATCCCCATGACCGGGACCGCGAGCCGCCTCAGCGACCGCGGGGCCCGGGCCACGGGGAGAGCGAATCTGGCCGTCTGCGGAAAAGAGGGCCATGCGGGACCTCAGTACCCGCACGGGCAGGGCCTCGCAATGGACACAAACAGCCCCCTCGAGAGCCACCGTGGCGTGCGACCGGCCCAGACAAGCAACACACAGCTCATGAGAGTCTCCTACCGTGATGAAACGCGGGCAGGGAGACACACATCTCCGGAACTGGTGAACTGCTCGGACATACTGTCAACTTCCAGGTGAGTAGGATACATGGAATCATTCAAACACAACATCAACCAACGTGCCTGCTGAATAGAAAAAAGCTAATGAGCTATGTGCCGGTGTGCTTATATGCCCCTACGGTTATGCCGTCACATGCTACCGTTCTCACTAGGACCAATAGGATTGGAGTAGTTTTCATTCGCATTCAGCCCTGTCATGCCTAAAGGCGTTCCCATAGTGTCGTAACCGACGCAGTTCGAGTTCCCCTCGAAGGGGAACTGAATTAATGGCTACAATAGTAGTTTATAGGCTGTGTTTAGGGGAGGAGGGGAGAAAACTTGGGCCGAGAATTCTGATAAGCTGTCGGGCCAGGGCCGGAGCATCTTTGGCCAGGACCTGACCAGGGCCTGAGCATCTCGTGCTCTCACACTCATGTAGTCACTGCTCGTGCATGGATTTGTTCTGCTTGTGCTCAAACTGTCTCAATGGACTCAGACAGCTTCTGTGTGCTTGCAAATCTTCTGCTCTCAGATTGTTCCTGTGATTTTGGATTGTTTGCATTACAACTCTTTCTAAATTCCCCAACCAATAGAGTGCCAGTTGTGGTGTTGTAGTATAGTGTGGCTGCTCTGTAACCAAGTTTAGTTTTATTTTTCCGTATTGTGTTTTTTCCTCGTTTTGTTAACAGTGTTCCTGGGATTTGTCTAATTTCATGTTGGAGCCAATAGTAAAACCTAAACTTTAATATAACTTAAGGAACACAAGAAGTCAGTTGTTGCATCACCGTTGTGAGTTCATCAGAATTTAGTCTTCATTCCTTCATATAACATTGGTCTGAAAATGATGGCTTATATCAGTCTCTTTAAAAACTTGTACAAAAAGTTACAAAAAGTACAATTTCACCACTATAATATAAACAGATCTAGAAATGATGCTTTCTTATTTCTTATCCTCAAATAGCGGTTATTTTTTTAATGAATACAAAGCAAACTGAACCAAATCTCGGTGGGGCTGAAGAGCTTGACCACTGTTGAGCTGCTGCATCATAGCAGCACAGCATCTTATCACCAACCCATGAAAGCTAGAAGCAGAGGTGGGTGGGTAGAGAAGCCAAAAATAGTACACAAGTAAAAGTACTGTTACTTCAGAATAATATGACTCAAGTAAAAGTACAAAGTAGTCATCCAAACAATTACTTGAGTAAGAGTAAAAAAAGTGCTTGGTGAAAAAACTACTGAGTATTTGTTGAGTAACGTCTGATTTATTTTTTAATACAAGCATTCAATCAGACAGACAAAAACACAAAATAATCATCTTTAGGCAAATTATTGTTCATGCACAATAAAATAAATTAAAATTACAAAATTTCAAAATAGCTTAACAGAGACTTATCACATCAAATGGATATATAGATAGGAAATGTTCAAATCATATATAACCTTAAGAAAAACATTTGCCTATCCACAGCAACAACAAAAAAATGACCGCTACACGTTTCCTCAAGTTCGATGTTTTTTGAATGCTGACATGTCCGTTTGTTTTGGACATAATGTAGCTGCTGTTTGCACTTTTACTAAAAGGTAAACATGCTTTCACTATGAGGCCGGGGGTGTTCCTCCTCGTCTGTGTCTGCATTGCCAGTGGATGATTCGGACATTTTTGTTTTGCTATGACTGTAAAGTTAACCCGTCCAGCCGCTGAGATCGAGTATGGTCACGTGACGAGACTGCACAACGACGTTTGATTGGTGAAACACAGTCACATGGAAGAGCCTTTAGAGGAAGTCTCTGTCTGTCAAAATAAAACGTTAAAATTATTAAATGGCTACAGACTACAACCATCTGGTCCAGATCTGCCTACAGTATGGTTGACTACAGACTACAACCATCTGGTCCAGATCTGCCTACAGCATGGCTGGATACAGACTACAACCATTTGGTCCAGATCTATCTACTGTAGGGCTGGCTACAGACTACAACTCTCTGGTCCAGATCTGCCTACAGTATGGCTGGCTACAGACTACAACCATCTGGTCCAGATCTATCTACTGTAGGGCTGGCTACAGACTACAACCATCTGGTCCAGATCTATCTACTGTAGAGCTGGCTACAGACTACAACTCTCTGGTCCAGATCTGCCTACAGTATGGCTGGCTACAGACTACAACTCTCTGGTCCAGATCTGCCTACAGTATGGCTGGCTACAGACTACAACTCTCTGGTCCAGATCTATCTACTGTAGGGCTGGCTACAGACTACAACCATCTGGTCCAGATCTATCTACTGTAGGGCTGGCTACAGACTACAACTCTCTGGTCCAGATCTATCTACTGTAGGGCTGGCTACAGACTACAACCATCTGGTCCAGATCTACCTACAGTATGGCTGGCTACAGACTACAACTCTCTGGTCCAGATCTATCTACTGTAGGGCTGGCTACAGACTACAACTATCTGGTCCAGATCTATCTACTGTAGGGCTGGCTACAGACTACAACTCTCTGGTCCACATCTATCTACTGTAGGGCTGGCTACAGACTACAACCATCTGGTCCAGATCTGCCTACAGTATGGCTGACTACAGACTACAACCATCTGGTCCAGATCTGCCTACAGCATGGCTGGCTACAGACTACAACCATTTGGTCCAGACCTATCTACTGTAGGGCTGGCTACAGACTACAACCATCTGGTCCAGATCTATCTACTGTAGGGCTGGCTACAGACTACAACCATCTGGTCCAGATCTATCTACTGTAGGGCTGGCTACAGACTACAACCATCTGGTCCAGATCTATCTACTGTAGGGCTGGCTACAGACTACAACTCTCTGGTCCAGATCTGCCTACAGTATGGCTGGCTACAGACTACAACTCTCTGGTCCAGATCTGCCTACAGTATGGTTGGCTACAGACTACAACTCTCTGGTCCAGATCTATCTACTGTAGGGCTGGCTACAGACTACAACTCTCTGGTCCAGATCTATCTACTGTAGGGCTGGCTACAGACTACAACCATCTGGTCCTGATCTATCTACTGTAGGGCTGGCTACAGACTACAACTCTCTGGTCCAGATCTATCTACTGTAGGGCTGGCTACAGACTACAACCATCTGGTCCAGATCTACCTACAGTATGGCTGGCTACAGACTACAACTCTCTGGTCCAGATCTATCTACTGTAGGGCTGGCTACAGACTACAACCATCTGGTCCAGATCTATCTACTGTAGGGCTGGCTACAGACTACAACTCTCTGGTCCACATCTATCTACTGTAGGGCTGGCTACAGACTACAACCATCTGGTCCAGATCTGCCTACAGTATGGCTGGCTACAGACTACAACCATCTGGTCCAGATCTATCTACTGTAGGGCTGGCTACAGACTACAACCATCTGGTCCAGATCTGCCTACAGTATGGCCGGCTACAGATTACAACCATCTGGTCCAGATCTACCTACTGTAGGGCTGGCTACAGACTACAACTCTCTGGTCCAGATCTATCTACTGTAGGGCTGGCTACAGACTACAACCATCTGGTCCACATCTATCTACTGTAGGGCTGGCTACAGACTACAACAATCTGGTCCAGATCTACCTACTGTAGGGCTGGCTACAGACTACAACGATCTGGTCCAGATCTACCTACTGTAGGGCTGGCTAATACTGCCAGTTCAGTGGTAAGACCCCGATTCAGGGAGCCCGCTTCCTGTAGTTTGATCGCATGGAAAATTTGGGAATGCTCCGCATGCCCCCGACTGCGACATCTTTAAGGAACCCCACACTGCCGTCGAAGGCGGACCAATTCCAGTCTGCCTTGACCAAACTCTCTGGTCCACATCTATCTACTGTATGGCTGGCTACAGACTACAACCATCTGGTCCAGATCTGCCTACAGTATGGCTGGCTACAGACTACAACCATCTGGTCCAGATCTATCTACTGTAGGGCTGGCTACAGACTACAACTCTCTGGTCCAGATCTATCTACTGTAGGGCTGGCTACAGACTACAACCATCTGGTCCAGATCTGACTACAGTATGGCTGGCTACAGACTACAACCATCTGGTCCAGATCTATCTACTGTAGGGCTGGCTACAGACTACAACTCTCTGGTCCAGATCTATCTACTGTAGGGCTGGCTACAGACTACAACTCTCTGGTCCAGATCTATCTACTGTAGGGCTAACTACAGACTACAACCATCTGGTCCAGATCTATCTACTGTAGGGCTGGCTACAGACTACAACTTTCTGGTCCAGATCTATCTACTGTAGGGCTGGCTACAGACTACAACCATCTGGTCCAGATCTACCTACAGTATGGCTGGCTACAGACTACAACTCTCTGGTCCACATCTATCTACTGTAGGGCTGGCTACAGACTACAACCATCTGGTCCAGATCTGCCTACAGTATGGCTGGCTACAGACTACAACCATCTGGTCCAGATCTATCTACTGTAGGGCTGGCTACAGACTACAACCATCTGGTACAGATCTGCCTACAGTATGGCTGGCTACAGACTACAACCATCTGGTCCAGATCTATCTACTGTAGGGCTGGCTACAGACTACAACTCTCTGGTCCAGATCTATCTACTGTAGGGCTGGCTACAGACTACAACCATCTGGTCCACATCTATCTACTGTAGGGCTGGCTACAGACTACAACCATCTGGTCCAGATCTACGTACTGTAGGGCTGGCTACAGACTACAACGATCTGGTCCAGATCTACCTACTGTAGGGCTGGCTAATACCGCCAGTTCAGTGGTAAGACCCCGATTCAGGGAGCCCGCTTCCTGTAGTTTGATCGCATGGAAAATCTGGGAATGCTCCGCATGCCCCAGACTGCGACATCTTTAAGGAACCCCACACTGCCGTCGAAGGCGGACCAATTCCAGTCTGCCTTGACCAAACTCTCTGGTCCACATCTATCTACTGTATGGCTGGCTACAGACTACAACCATCTGGTCCAGATCTGCCTACAGTATGGCTGGCTACAGACTACAACCATCTGGTCCAGATCTATCTACTGTAGGGCTGGCTACAGACTACAACCATCTGGTCTAGATCTTCCTACAGTATGGCTGGCTACAGACTACAACCATCTGGTCCAGATCTGCCTACAGTATGGCTGGCTACAGACTACAACTCTCTGGTCCAGATCTATCTACTATAGGGCTGGCTACAGACTACAACTCTCTGGTCCAGATCTATCTACTGTAGGGCTAACTACAGACTACAACCATCTGGTCCAGATCTATCTACTGTAGGGCTGGCTACAGACTACAACTCTCTGGTCCAGACCTATCTACTGTAGGGCTGGCTACAGACTACAACCATCTGGTCCAGATCTATCTACTGTAGGGCTGGCTACAGACTACAACTCTCTGGTCCACATCTATCTACTGTAGGGCTGGCTACAGACTACAACTCTCTGGTCCAGACCTATCTACTGTAGGGCTGGCTACAGACTACAACCATCTTGTCCAGATCTGCCTACAGTATGGCTGGCTACAGACTACAACCATCTGGTCCAGATCTATCTACTGTAGGGCTGGCTACAGACTACAACCATCTGGTCCAGATCTGTCTACAGTATGGCTGGCTACAGACTACAACCATCTGGTCCAGATCTATCTACTGTAGGGCTGGCTACAGACTACAACCATCTGGTCCAGATCTGCCTACAGTATGGCTGGCTACAGACTACAACTCTCTGGTCCAGATCTATCTACTGTAGGGCTGGCTACAGACTACAACTCTCTGGTCTAGATCTATCTACTGTAGGGCTGGCTACAGACTACAACCATCTGGTCCACATCTATCTACTGTAGGGCTGGCTACAGACTACAACCATCTGGTCCAGATCTACCTACTGTAGGGCTGGCGAATACCACCAGTTCAGTAGTAAGACCCCGATTCAGGGAGCCCGCTCCCTGTAGTTTGATCGCATGGAAAATCTGGGAATGCTCCGCATGCCCCCGACTGCGACATCTTTAAGGAACCCCACACTGCCGTCGAAGGCAGACCAATTCCAGTCTGCTTTGACCAAACGGCAGCTTTAGCGGTAAGAGCTCTGAATGTCTCCACCATGCTCTGAGAGGACAAGGCCACCAAACTCGACCCTGCTGTGTGGGAAGAGATTACTGCGATCATGGACATCTGCCTCCATGTACAGCGCTGTGTGGTCCAGGCCCCAGGTAAATCTATGGGGATGATGGTTCTACAGAAAAAAGCTACATGGATCAACCTGACGAATCTGTCCGACAGGGAAAAAGAGAACATTTTAGACATGCCTTTCATCCCTGACAGAGTCTTTGGCACCGCTCTGGACTCAATGCGGCAGAGGTGTAAGGCGAAGAAGAAGGAAGACAAAGCTCTTCAGCTCTACCTCCCTCGGAAAGCCGAGCGTTCCCTGCCTCCAGCCACGCGCCAGTCCTTCGCTCAAGCTGTCTCGCGGTCGGCTCAGTTCAAACTCCCCAAGCGGCCAAGTTCCCAGCCTGTCCCAGCTGCCCACCTCAGCAGAAGATGAGAGGGAGCTGGCCCAGGAAAGCCCCTGTGCAGACCGGCCCAGGCCGCTTTTCAGCAGGGTAAAAAGAAGAAGAGGGCAGTTTGACAACCGACCTCTCCCCACCTGAAATGGAGCTGGAAGTTCCCCGTTCCCCAAAGCCCCACATTTTCTGTTCAGAAGTGTGATGCAGGAGGCTTCACAGCCCCCAAGCTCCGTTGTGGCGTGTGCTGCCAGACAGGCACGTCCCCTCCAAGGGAAGCGGAGACTTTGTTGCGGAGACCACAGGCCCTCTCCCCCATTCAAGTCACACAAGCACATACTCACATTTTTCAACAGAATTAAAGCATGTTCCACAAAAAAAGCTATAAGTGGCTCTGTGGCTTCACCACTCAGCTACGGCTCCTCTCGGGAGGGGAGATGCCATCGATCAGTGCCCTAATATCTAATAGGTTACCACCCCTTTCTCTGCTTTGCTCGTCCAGAGAATTTGGCCCACCCATGAAAGAGAGACATTATGGCTTTCAATCGAGCAAAGTGGCAGTTGGTCAAGGCCACACCCCCAGCCTCCACCTTGCCCCCCCCTCTCCTCCTCAAAAGCTACAGACTCAGAAATGGCACAAACTAAGGAAAGCTCATTGTGGGACTGGCTCTAGTGGCTGTAATTCTGCACTAAGGCTGAATTTTGGGAAAGAGACTTCAGATACAGTATTAGGGACCACTAAGGTCTATATAAAAGAGACTTCAGATACAGTATTAGGGACCACTAAGGTCTATATAAAAGAGACTTCAGATACAGTATTAGGGACCACTAAGGTCTATATAAAAGAGACTTCAGATACAGTATTAGGGCACCACTAAGGTCTATATAAAAGAGACTTCGGATACAGTATTAGGGACCACTAAGGTCTATATAAAAGAGACTTCAGATACAGTATTAGGGGACCACTAAGGTCTATATAAAAGAGACTTCAGATACAGTATTAGGGGACCACTAAGGTCTATATAAAAGAGACTTCAGATACAGTATTAGGGACCACTAAGGTCTATATAAAAGAGACTTCAGATACAGTATTAGGGGACCACTAAGGTCTATATAAAAGAGACTAAGGTTGACATACAAGCATCCAAAGACCAACGTTTCATGGGACCTTTAATAGAGGCCTACAGATGAGTTTGTTCTGGGGCCTAGTGGGTTAATAATTTATTTTGTTCAACCAACAGTCCAACACCCAAAATCGTAGCATTCAAATTAATACATTTCATCAGTGATCATTACCTGTTTACGTGCAGCAGACTTCCAGTATTGTTGTAAGAGGATACAATATGTCTCATGGACTATACAGTATGTATGATTATTTTAGATGACCATAATGGATGAATAAGTGTTGAGACAACCTGTTTAGAAAGAAATGTGATGAATATGTTCAAAGAGGCTGTCCTGTGTTAGCATGTGTGTGTACCAGAAGAAACACGTTTAACCGTCTTTCTGCCCTCCAATCCAAAGTCGAGGGCAGCAGGGTAAGAAGTAAACAGATTTGAAAAAGCAATCAACAGCCCCCCCACCCTCTCCAAAAACCCCCCAAGCTGATTTGCATCTGATCTCCAGATCATGTTTTATTTATCAGTAATCACAACCAATCAGGGAAGAAATTAATCAATGAAGGCGCAAGGTAGGAGTGATATCCGCCATCTGGGGGTCGCGCTGATCCCTCCGCCCCCTGGCAGGCACACACACATACACACACACACACATGTCCAAGGTCCAACACACACACGTACAGTATGCACATACACACACTGGCAGGGAGCAGCAAATACATACATGTGGTGAGAAAAACACACTCACACATGCGTGGACACACACATGGCTGAACAACGATGAAAATCAACATTATGTGCACACACACACACACACAGACACACACACACACTAAAGTCCCCTTTCCGCTGGCTTGTCATAGACCCATATTTAGGTGACTGATATTTTTCTCTCCCCCTACCAATGAGCTCCAAGCAAGTCCATATGGCCCGGATCAAAGGTGTTGCTGGGTGCATGCTTCTGCTTTATTGCCAGCCGCTGCTGTTAATTAGGAAACAAGATCACAGGCAGTATTAAAATCCAATTAAATTGATATGAACAGATTGCCAAGTGATGTTCGCTAATGTATAATTGAGCACCATGCAAATTTCTCTGGCTGCCTTTTGTTTTGCCGTGTCTCTGCCTCTATCTCACCGGCCCACAATGAGCAGCCAAGCTTGAAACTTTTCCCTTTTCTGTCGTCACCGACTGAGAGATAAACAAGTTAATGCACTGAGATGGGGGTATGGCTTTCATCAGTTACAGTGATATCCTTCCCATTATGCCCGGGGGGGCTGTGGAGGCTTTGCGTCAATCTGGCCCATCTTGCCATAGACATTTAAAAAATGTGTGTGTTGTCATAGCTACCTCCGCTCGTTACTTTGTACTGGAATAAGCTAAATTATGTTAAGACAATCAAAAAATCTTTTTAATTAAATATTTTGTAAACTATACTTTAGTAAAATGGCCACCAACCTGGGGTAGGGAACCTGACAAGGGGTTGTAAGAAAAATAGGATGGGTCACGGGATAGTGCAGTGCATACTGATTGTGAAAAGAAAGCAAGTGCTGGACATTGACATGTCTCCGCTGAACAACACCACCTTTGTGTGTCTTTCAAGTGTTGAAGTTGCTGCTGGCAAAGCTTCTCCTGTCCAGAGTCCAACGTGCTGACTCGCCCCCTGCCCTGGATCACAAACGATAATGGATGACAGAGCCCCATAGATGTGCATCAATACACCTTAACCCTAACATTACCCGGTTTGTTCATTCAGTGGCAGCTTATAATAACTTTTCATATATTAGCTGTTATTTCAAATACAGAGCTGGAATATTTATTTAAAACTGGATGGAGCATTTTGTTATGTGTGTCATAAAATTTGGCAGATGCTTGACTTTTCTCATTGGATTGTGTTGTTTCCTATATGTTAGGGGACAGCTGTGGCCCAGTTACCAATCGGAAGGTTGGTGGTCAACCCTGGCCCTGCAGTTCCTTGTCTAAACCCTGAATTGCTCCAGATGCTGCGCCATCGGTGTGTGAATGTTTATCTGATGAGCAGCTGTCACCTTATATGGCAGCCTCGGTCACTAGTGTGTGAATGTGTGCATACAAGTGTGTGAATGGTTCCTACATGTAAAAGCCTTTAAAAAAATTGTTTAGACAAGGAAAAACGCTAAATAAATAATCCATTTAAAGGAAGTAAAAGCTGTTTTAACAGTTAACTGTGTTTGAAATAATAATAATTACAAAAGACACATAAAACATATTTATCAATCACACAGAGGACCTTAAACTCTGTTGTTGACTTTCACCCGGTCACCTTTTTTAAATTAAGCGACTTTGTTACGTACCTAGGTCCATGAGGTAGTTCCCTTTGTGACTTAGACTCATTGGCTAGCTGTTAGCCAATCAGAGTCAAGCAGCTTAGGTGGTTGAATATTAATGAGAACTGGCCCAAATGGAGCTGAGTATTCCTGCTGGCCGAGGTAACCAAGGTAACCAAGTTACAGAGTCCATGGTAGAACTTCAGACATTACCACAAAGTCATGAAAGACGTGGCAGGGCGCCTTTAAATTAACTGACTTTGTTAGAGAGCCAAGTCTGTGATGTAGGTATGTCCGTGACTCAACGCAGTTACCTCTGTGAAATATTTACATCCATGAATAATTTAAGCCAATCCCTGATCTTTTCCTAACCCTAACCTTAAGCATTTGTGTTGGGTACACTCATCTAGTTCCAGTTCGCAGTGTTAAGTACTTGTTAAAACTGTGACCTTTGCATTAAATAGAATGGACGAGTGATTTAAACTGGTCATGGGTTACCGTCATGGTTTAACACTGCCACCCAAGTGTCACAACGTTTTCATATATGTAGTTTTGGAAGTTATTGTCAATCAACCTAGTGTCGTTAAGGTATAAGGACATGTTTTGTGGAGAGATATTAGAGTGATGGGAGGAGAGGAGGGGTTGATAGCCCTTGTTATATCAATGATCCTTATTAATTTATCTTTATTATCATTATCTATTGTTTACATTTTTGTAGTTCTTTTTACTCTCATTATAGAACTCTGCAACTATGCCTTCTTAAACTCAAGCTAAAGCTGCTGTCTTTTTGCTGTGTGGTTTATGTTGTATATTCTCATATATTCTCATATACAGTATATATTCTTTCTGCTGCATACAAATTGCCCTTCTGGGACAAAGAATAAACGGAGCCTAGGTCTGTCCGAGGTTTCTGCCTAAAAGGAAGTTTTTCCTCGCCACTGTCGCACTGTTGCTTGCTCTGGAGGAAACTACTAGAACTGTTGGGTCCTTGTAAATTCTGGAGTGTGGTCTAGACCTTCTCTATCTGTAAAGGGTCTCCAGATAATGCTTGCACACTCGGTATGGTGGTCTTGAACTGATTTCCAAGCCAAGTCCCTACAGACTGAGCTACCGTGGCCCCAAGCATGACCCCAGACTTATTCAAAGATTTCAGGGCCAAATCCTACACTTCAACGGACCCCAGGACTACCCCTGGAGACCACATAAGTCATTTTAGGCCTCTAAATATTGTGTAAATGGGCGATGATGAGGTGTTGCAAGTAGAAAGTGTTTATTATAAGATAAAAAGGTCAGGACTGCCCAAAGTTTAATACAAAATTATAACTATGTAAAACAATCCAATTGCAAATTAATGAAAATCCAAAACATGAAAACACTGTTTCCCACCAGTTTTACCAGCTGTATAATATATTTATTGGGTTACACTTTACTTAAGAGTGACATGACACTGTCATGAACGTGTCATAAACATTATAAACGCTTCTTCTAGTAAGTGTGATTTGGTTTTGTCATGACAAGTTATGGGTAGGGTTATGGTTAAGGTTTATGTGTTATGACATGTTTATGTGTCATGTTATGTAGAAAACTTTAAGTAAAGTGTTACCATTTATTGTAATGATATGTTTGGCGAGACTCTTTGTATCCTTACAATATGTTTTATCACCTCGATACCTTTACTTTTCCTATTATTATTTTTCTTTTTGAATTACTTCTACTTTTTTACTATCATGATTTTTAACTGATTCACAAGTCTGCAATAGAAAATGTTTGTGTAATGTAATTATTTACTGTTACAATCAAAAATCTCTGCTGTGTAATTGTAATGCTAATAGTATAATCCTACTGTACCTTTCTTTGTCTGTGAATTACTTTTTGCCAAATGATTGATTTTTATTTTATGTGGACATGATGTCCTTATTGGGTGTCGTTCTGTATTTTATCACTTTCATCAATTGTGCAATATCAATTTGTGCCAAAGGGAAGGGTCGCCACTTAGGTCACACATTAGGTCATAAGGTCAGAAAACATTTCATATATATCTAAATATGTTACAGCAATAGGGTCAAACAATCGAGAGGTTATTAAAACACATGGATTAAGTTAAAGTATAATGCCAAGCAGTCATGAAAACCAAACAGAAATGAAATGACAGGTAGGGTAGGTGCAATATAGTACCCAGCAGAGAAGACTGACACGTAGCACACAAAGACAGCTCCAGCACTGCGGAGGAGAAAGGGAATTTCTTCAAGAACGTCTAACTTTAACACTGATCTCGTCAACCTTCTTTAACATGGCAGGTCAGCCAGGTTATGGAATTGGACACATTAGGGATTAAGGATTATGAAGTGGATTATAAAGTGCCCCCCCGTCCCAGGATTTGCTTTTGGACATTTTTTATACATGGAGATGTGACTGGTCAGACTGGTTAAGAAGGGATGGATTTTTTCCCTGAGCTTTAAGCCAGTCCAGTGGTGGACTGTCAGGTTTTAACAACGGGGCTTAGTCCTGCTGGAGTGATGAATGACATGAATGATGATCAGGTTGTCAGACTGTGTCGGCGAGTAAAGCTGTAACTCCCCCCTGCTTCCTGAAAGACTTTTTTCCCGGGGATTATTTGAAATAATAATTTTCAAAATTGGCTTTACTGTTCCTTGGCTTCACTGTACCATGGGTCCTTAATGTAATCCATGGTATTTTGAGGAGGTCATGGGGGCCCGGTTAATGACGATTTCAGAGACATCTAGATATAATTATGCATGAGGGAGGGACTTCAAAGAGTTTGAAATGCTTGTATGGGATCTTAATGGGTTTCTGAAGGTGTTTCAGGAATCTTCAACAGAAGGTCTGTGACCCCTATATGGGGTCCTCAGCATTCAAATATTACAATGTCTGAAAATATACAGTATATTAATATGAATCCAACATATTAATAGCAAAGGTAAATTGCCTGAGAAAAAAAAATACATATTGAAGCTAAGCCTATATTAAGCTAAGCTTTTTTTTAAGATTAAAGCTTAAAGTTTCACTGTGCCTTCCACATGTTTAACATTAAAACATGATGTCCTCCCCAGGCCCAGTTTAATATCCAATACGGACCAGATTCTAGGCAGGGGCACGGCGTGTGTGTGTGTGTGTGTGTGTGTGTGTGTGTGTGTGGGGGCGTCGGGGAGGGGGGGGGGGGCACAAATGCCAGTATCCTCCCTTCACCCTAAATTTATCGGTTCAACCAGTCACAAAAATGCACCATAGAAATAATAGGTTTTACTAATATGTAAAACATGGAGACACAACAAGCGGGACATTTTTCTGATCCGTAGGTTTCCCTGGAGCGGATCTTTTTGCCAGACTGCACCAGAGCAGGTTTGGTGGGAGACTGTGGCTTGAGTATGCTACATTGTTTCATTTTCTGTCTCCCCTGTTGCAAATTCAGCTCTGACAGATCTAATGACAGAACTACAGTGTTCACCAGGCAGCAATTAAACATTTGGAAAATCGCATTGGAGAAAGAAGTGGGACTCAGCGAGAAGAAGCTCCTGGCGGGAGGATGAGCCTCTGTGGCCAGGCGTGGTATTCTCATCCTCCCGCTGAAGCTCCGACTGAAGGTTGAAGGTGCAGAGTAGCGCATCTGGGTCTGTACTCAGCGGGCTGCAGTGCTGTCTGATATTGTGGCATCAGTATTAAATTGAGACAATTTCATAATCGGTTAGAAACGTCTGGTACCTACGGTAAATAGCAGTCCACTTCCGTGGTTTGGTACACTTGGATTACACCTGATATAATCAGTATTGGTGTACACATGAACTGTACTGAGATTGGACTTGGGCACCTGTCATGTTCACACTAACCTAACAAAATGGACTTGGGGTCAAGTGTACTCCGGATCAGGGTCCAGGTCCCTGATGTAAAGCCCCTTACTGCAATATAACCTATGCCATTATGTTTTGTATTTTTTCACCTTTTCCTTGAATACAATGTTTGTGCATAAAAATATATCAGAATGCAGGAAACTAAAACCTGCACTTAAAAGGTCCCACCTAATGCACATTATCAGCCACGAAAAAGCGTAAAGTAACACTGGCCCAAACCATCATCTCTCTTACTGACCCCCTCCCTGTAGTATGGGGTCCCTACTTGGTTTCTATTTCAACTAAGGGGTCTCTAAAAATCATTGAAGACCCCTGCACTAAGGCCAAAATAACTTGTTCCAAATTATTCTAGGAGAAGGGTCCTCAAAGGGTTCTACGACTCACTAGCATACTTGAGGATGTAAAGATCATTACTGTACTGTAAGTGTTATACAGTTAACAGCAGTTTAACAGCAAGCCAAACTCAAATTCACGAACCAGGACGACGAGCGCCTTGCTCCTTTAGTATTTCAGGCAGGTGAAATTGACGAATGAAAACTAAACAGAAAGAAAAAGACAGAAGCTTAGTCTCTTCTACTGCAAATATCTATAGCATACTAAGCTATCTTTAACTATACAATACATAAACAACGTGCTAACTACCCATCCACACACACAGCACTAGCATAAACTCCGAGATAGCATCGCTAGCATAGAAGCGCGACAAACATCATGCATTGAATGATGAATGAATTAACAATGTTTATTAACTTACAGCTACAGGAATAATGCAAGTAGTAACGACAGACATAAATACTAAACTTACAGCCAATGCTTTCGTGGGAAAAATCAATAAAGAGTCCAACTCGAGTACCATGTTTTCTCCGGCATAGTTCTTCTTCTACTATTTAAAACACGTAGGATGTCATGTTTTTCAAAATAAAGGTCACTACAAACTATTCCTGCATGTACTTTACTACATATAATATAACATGACACATCTAATTAACTTAAATAGAACAGTTTAGAATAAAAATGATTCTTAATAACTGAGGACAGAACAATTACACAAGACTTACCAGAGTTCTTGAGGATGTTTAGGGACCTACAGGGTTCTTGAGATTGTTCCAGTAACCAATGAAGTTGGTAAAGGGTTCTCCAACGGCTTTCCAGGAGCAGGGCCCTGCAAGACTTGAAAGGATTTTAGAACTGGTGGACTTTCAAGGTACAAGTCATTCTTGAGGCCCTTAGCTAGGGTTCTAGAGAGGGGTTCAGGGAGCTCTGGGTGTCCTTGTAGTGCTCAGTTACATCCAGTAGTCCTTGAGGGTGGTTCCAGGGGAAATCAGGGTCTTCTAGGGGATTCACAGTAATTTAATTCACTATGGCCTGGCTCAGATCTCCACAAAAGAGCCTGTGTGGCCAGACATGTTTGTGTGAAGGTCTTTGGCACATAAACCTGTTCTAGCAAACAAACCCAGTAATTAGAGAATCAGGGAGGTTTGCATCACCCATTCTGAGTCTTGTCAATTAAAACCCCATGTTTTCAGCGATAAAATACCACTTGCTCTAACAACTGAATGAGCCCAATCACATCACGTACAATACCAAAAATGAAAGGCTTGGATGTAAATGAAAAACAACAAGATGCCACCATCGCCAAAGACTCGGCTGCTGGCCAAGACAAACCTACCGGTAATGTCAAGTTGTTGCCAAGTCAGGGCAAGCATGGTATGAAGAGAAAGAGAGGGATGAAGACAGAGGGAGGAATAACGAGATGGATGAGGAGAAGTGGGTGCAGCTGGTGCCCTTTGTCTCTCCAGTGCTTGGTCCTCGGAGCTTCAGATCCACTGGGAGGGCAGAGAAAGCCCCAGTAATGACATGCTAATGTGACTGTCAGGAAAGAAAAGTAGAGAGATCGGAAATTGCGCCAATTCTCTGCCGTAAATGGGCAACATTGTAAAAAGGAGGGGAAATACTCCCAGTCCTTTTTATATGAAAAGTGATAAAAAGCCTCGATAAATCCCAATAAAAAGGGATTTGGAGATATGAGGCAAGCAGATAAGAGTGAAATTGTAGAGTAGGGATGCAGGTGGGGGAGGACGGATAAAGGTGTAATTTTGGTTGGAAAGAGTGGAAGCGTACAAGGCCTGCTGGGAAATCTGCATGTGGAGTTGGATGGTTTTTGGCTTTGCATTCCTGTTGGACGACTACCTGTTTTGAACTCCCTTATAAAGTAGACCATAATGAAAGGTGAACAGAGTGACTATTGCCTCCATCACTGAGGTATAGACTCATAAACCTGCACGTATGATAGTCCAGCGAAAAAGACTATATAAAATCATATTTTGTTCAGAGCGAAGGGCAATGTATAGCATTGTATGATGGTAAAGTGTATGATGGGCAGAGATGGCAAAAGTACTCACTTTCCGTACTTAAGTAGAAGTACAGATACTTGTGTTAAAAAATACTCTGGTAAAAGTGGAAGTACTGATTAAACTTCTTTACTCAAGTAAAAGTAACAAAGTACAAGCTTGGAAATGTACTTAAAGTATAAAAGTAAAAGTAGCCTTGCGAATAACAACCATTTTTTATGCAAAAGATACCTGGAGCACACAGATGTTACTAGAGAGACATTGAGGAACTTCAGTGGACATGGAGGACACGTCTTTATATGGCAATGACTACATTTTAAATGGATGTCTGCCAACAAGCCTAAAACATAACATATATGATTATTATGACAGAAAACTGGGACTCCAAGTTAATAAGAGTCTGACTCATTGTGATTCTGTGAGAATTCACAGATCCAGTTTCTATTTTTAATCTTCCCCTTAACATTTAAATGAGTCTGTATGTGTGTGTGCTCAAATATGGCTTTTGGAAAGAAAATAAAGGTTTAAAATATGAATTACTAAACAGAAATTAATTAATAAGTTCCCCAGCACATTGGCCAGGCATTCTTGATGCCTACTGTCTCAAACATCTCTCTCAGACCAGGCCGAGGATGATGGGAATGTCTCGCTGCTTGTCTGCCGGATCTCTGTTTTCTTCATTTTCAATTATGTCACCATCCATGCTACTATGTGGTAACGTTAGCGCCATCCATACTATATGTGCTAACGTTAGCGCCATCCATGCTACTATGTGCTAACGTTAGCGCCATCAAGCCGCAATAATTTGCTGTGAATTAATGCAGAATGCTGAATCTGTTGAGTTGCGTCAAATGCAACGTACAGTAGATATATTCTATTTAGATTGAATATGGTATTGATGACGTAACCAATAATAAGGATAACTCCAGTGAAATTATGTGAAAGTTGAGGACTAGATGAGGACTGGATTAAAGCTGATTCTGGTTTCCAACCTGGCCCCAGGTGTGTCTGTTAAAACAAACGGAGACAACTTCTCTCTAGTTAAGTTTCATCCACTTGTCAATTGAATTACAGTATCTGAAGTTGGTGAACAGGTGAAGAACACACCAGAACCACTAGCTAACAGGTGAAGAACAGGTGAAGAACACACCAGAACCACTAGCTAACAGGTGAAGAACACACCAGAACCACTAGCTAACAGGTGAAGAACACACCAGAACCACTAGCTAACAGGTGAAGAACACACCAGAACCACTAGCTAACAGGTGAAGAACACACCAAAACCACTAGCTAACAGGTGAAGAACACACCAGAACCACTAGCTAACAGGTGAAGAACACACCAAAACCACTAGCTAACAGGTGAAGAACACACCAGAACCACTAGCTAACAGGTGAAGAACACACCAAACCCACTAGCTAACAGGTGAAGAACACACCAAAACCACTAGCTAACAGGTGAAGAACACACCAGAAGCACTAGCTAACAGGTGAAGAACACACCAGAACCACTAGCTAGCTAACTAACTTTAAATGTGAAGAACTACAGACCAACAACAGGCTTATGTGAACTGACAACATGAGTTATACGACTTACAGTTCTCATAGAGGCACACACACAATGTCAGCTGGTTATCCTCCGGACAGAGCTAGTCTTTTTCTTTTCTCTCACTTTTTTGTCCCTGTGGCGCAAGCACCAATTGCTTTCCAAGGGTGTGAGGCGCGTGTCCGCGCTATTTTCCGACATAACAACTTCTTGTACAAAACTAAAGTAACGAGCCAATTTTGTAAAATGTAAGGAGTAGAAAGTACCGATATTTTTGTTAAAATGTAAGGAGTAGAAGTAAAAAGTCGCCACAAAAATAAATAGTAAAGTAAAGTAAAAATATCTGAAAAATCTACTTGAGTACAGTAACGAAGTATTTGTACTTCGTTACTTCCCATCTCTGATGATGGGAAATGTCTAACTTGTCTTTACAATGATGTCACAGCACTAGTTTGAGAGTTGAGACCACGGTCTCTCTTTTTTTACCAACGTACGATTTTGACTTTGATACAATTATACATATATATCACATTCATCTGCTTCTGCTGAACCGCTCATTTGCAATACTACGTGCCTTGGGTTATGTTCTTACAAGGTTGACATTTGATATGTCTGTGTAACATGTGTTACCTCTGCCTTTTTCTTTGAGTTTTTACATCGTAAAATGCAATAAAAAGAAATGTGAAAGAAAACCAAAGAAACATTACATGTGTTGAACCTTTAATTATGGTTGTACATTTTTACATTGTCCATTTAGGTCTATTATTTAACTGCAATGAGTATAATCTATCTATCAATCTATCTATAGGGAGGGGCCTATAGACAATGCCTTTCTACAGGGCCCAGAATCTGGTGCTACACCCCTGCCTGAAACACTCTGTCTGAGCTCTTGGCCCGCCTTACTGAAAAGCCCAGTCTGCTCTGATTGGTCAGCTAGCCCACTCTGTTGTGAATGGTCAACCAAATCCAAACCAGCCACTGGACAGGCCGCGCTTGCTCAGGCAGCACCTATGGGCAGCACATTTGAAAACCTGGGCTTGCATTTTCAATGAATGACATCATTAATGGAGAAATTTCAAACAGGAATGTTGGCGAGGCATTTTCAGGCAGTTGAGAAAAAGTGCTGTCTGTGCAGAGAGAAAGCTCCATTTGGAATGAAATGTATTTTTTATTCTATACACAAACAACTACATAACACTCGAAAAGATGGAAAAAAATCCCCCCATAAAAAGCTTAATAGGAGCTCTTTAACACACCAGGACCTTTGTCCAGCCTGGAAACCTCTGGAACCAGCTCACACACACATGCACACACTGATTTTCCCATCACACACCCAGACACTAAAGACTTGGCAGCGAGCAGCAGAGGCGTTGGCACAGTTCACCTTAATGAGTGGCAGATTTGAGCCCCCTGCCACTGCTGGGTGGCCGAGAGAGAGAGAGAGAGAGAGAGAAAAGAGAGAGAGAGAGAGAGACTTTATCGAGCAGGGTGGATTGTGGAATTGGCATATGCTGTGTGTTTCTGCGAGGCCTTGGCTGGCCGGCCAACAACTGAGCACTCAGGGCCTCCCTGAAGATATGCTGAACAGAGAGGAAAAGAGAAATGAAAAAAACCTAACCACAATGGGGGTTTTGCCCTTTGTATGGTCAATTAATTAAAATCCATTAATTTTTCTCCTTTCATTCATTCTGTTTCTCTGTCTCTGTTCTGCTTAACCAAAGCCTGTAAAAGCTGGCCACAGAGAGCGGGCGAATGTGGCCAAACTGGAGCTGTCCCATCCAAACCGCAGCCAGCTGACAGCCTTTAAGGAGCTGCTGAATGGAAGAGGAAGAAACATAATGTCTGCGCCGCATTGGAGAGCACAGAGACAACTGACGGTCTCAATAGGCCCACTGCAGCCCCAATACACCAAAGCTGGCTAGCCTGTTAAAAATCTATTCAGCCAGTAATTGGCCTTCACAAGATAAATAATCAACAATATATATTCACATGTTGTCTTGTCATCATTATATTATTTTGAGTAATACAGCTAGTCTATAAAACAGGAATGGGTTTACGTACAAAAAAAGGATCATTTCAGTTGAGTAGTAACAAATATTCATGTCCAGGCTTTTGTCTGTGGCTTCCTAAAGGACGCTTCAAAAAAATTCACATCACATTCACATCTTTCATTAAAAGAAACCACTGAGTGGGGGTATAGGATGTGAACTGCAATCATAACCAAACGTACCCTTCAGGCGTATTCCCAACCATTGAACCCTGAACACTCTCCTAAAGGCTCTGTCACACCTGCATTTAAAAACAATATCTATCCATCAAAGACAAACTGCTGGCTGATACAGCTCATTTGTACTAAGAATGAGTAGTTTAACTTCACAACAACTTCGTTGCCTGAGCAGTACACAAAGTGCAATCAACCAACCACGCTCACTCACAGCTTGTGATTGGTTGCACCGTTACCAGGTATACCAGGTATTACAGCCCCTTCCAAACCGTGGATCAGCTATGCAGTTAGTTCCAGGGTGAATGAAACAATTTGAAAAAAAGGAGAGGAGAGGCTTAATATTAACAAATTTCTTGCTTTGCCAGATCTGTCTCAGATTGGACAGATAGTCTAGCTAGTTGTCTGGATTTACCCTGCAGAGACTTGAGGACCAGGTAACCATAGTCCTCAGATTGGACAGATAGTCTAGCTAGTTGTCTGGATTTACCCTGCAGAGACTTGAGGACCAGGTAACCATAGTCCTCAGATTGGACAGATAGTCTAGCTAGCTGTCTGGATTTACCCTGCAGAGATCTGAGGACCAGGTAACCATAGTCCTCAGATTGGACAGATAGTCTAGCTAGCTGTCTGGATTTACCCTGCAGAGATCTGAGGACCAGGTAACCATAGTCCTCAGAAATCCACCAAAGGTTAGAAACACAAAGAAAAAGGAAGGTTTGTCCGGCTGAAAAGAGGGAACTCCGACAGAATTTCAGCAACGGAGCAATCCCATAAATGGAACATTGTGGATATAGACCAAGAAGTGTGCATCCATGCCTGCCTTATTCCCCACTAAATGATGATTGGCCTCAATGCCCCGCCTGCACTGCCACAGTTGATTTTGTCGTTTTCTCCTCTGCCTCTTTCCTGTCAATATGGTGTTGTGTCTTTTGTTGAGACAAAGACAGATATGCATATGCATTCTTCCCGTCAGATTTATAAAGTCACATGTATGCGTGATTGGGTTTTATAATTATAGTGGAGCTGGGTGCACACACTGCTCCAGCAGTTTGCCATAAATGGACATAGAAGGGCCCTTAAACTCTGTTTGCATAGCAATACTTGTGCCCTTCCACCAATCATTAGATCTGTGAATGGCAAATACGGCAAAGAAAGTGCAGGTTCCCTGACTGTCACATCTGTGGCTGGGACTATTTCTGACGTTTCTATCACTAATTCATCATTTGTCTGCAAACCATCATTGCACACAACTAAATTGTCATTATTAAACATCAGAAGGATGAGAGAGTTCATCTTTGTGTCTTTACAATGCAGTCCTCCTGTCAGCAGACCCAGGGGATCCAAGCCACTGTTAACAATGGAGAGGTCACCATGGCGAGTGAAGGGTTAATCATTGTCGATGATCTCGGCCTTGATCTCCAAATTCGCCAGATTTGTTGCTAGTCGCTTTTGTGAAAAGGGGGGTCTGAAAAGTGGCTAAATCTAGCGACAAAGGCGCTGAGTTGGCAACACTGTTTTCATGGAGACAGACGCTGTGTGCACGGAGGGGAGGGGCTGTGTATGTGTGTGTAGAGTGACAGAGAGACGGAGGGGCGCAGGGAAAGGCAAAATGATAATATTATTAATAATATATAATAACAAATATAATAAAACGCAATGTGCGGCGTCCGCTGTTGATAGTGTGGCACACCACCACAACTTAGTCTATGTGTGGGAAACACTGTATTTCAAACTGTTTTACACACTCAAATTGCCTATACAGTATAGTGAGCACACTAAGGTTGCCTAAGCCACACACGCAGAATGCCCCCCCCCAACATAGCAGACAACAAACAAAAAAAACTAAACAAAACAGCTGTCCAGTAGCTTAATTAAAAGTACACTAAAATTCTTTAACTTGAAAAAAAAAAAGTGATTGGCTCATTCACTGATTGTTTAGAACTTAAAAAATGCCTCGCAAAAACATGTTAATATGCTGAATAACAGAAATGTTTCAAAAACATTTGCAAAACAAATGCTATAAAATAATTATAAATATAGCTTTCAAAGTTAAATTAGTCCCTTTGCCCTATCTGGAGACTGGAATCTCCATTTAATAACAATGGGATTGTAGTGGTGTGGGCAGTAAGCTTTGTATGCTGTTGGCTATTGAACGCACTTCAATTAGACCAGATTAGCTCCAACCAGACCAAACCTCCTTGTTAGTTGAGCTTATATAACGCACCTGTATCATATGGCTGCCTCTTGGTTTTGTCGCTGGCTGTTGGTTGCCACATGGGACCATCTCTGTTACTTTTAGGTAGGTAATTGTATTGGTTGTGTATTTTGCAGCAGTCTGCTGCCTGCCTGACCATTGTCTGCCTGGGCCTGGAAGGGATTCCTAGCTCCCCTTCAGGCTAACCCTCCCTTAGCCTACTGAGTTTATTTGTGTGAAGGTATGTAAAGCAGCATGTCTGGTAGATCACTACCTGAGCTAAGTTTTATCACATTGACCGCTGCCTTTAACCCTCATGTTGTCCTCATGTTGTCCCCATGTTGTCCTCATGTTGTCCCCATGTTGTCCTCATGTTGTCCCCATGTTGTCCTATATCAATGTTCTTTTTAATTCCCCAAAATAACATAATTGATTCCACTCAACGCTCTTTGGCAAGTACAAATCTCTATTTTCATTAATTTTGGGGTGTTATTCAATTTTACAACTAATTCCTGCTTTTCTAACTCAAACATTAGGTATAATTTCCTATAAATGAGGTTTATTGAGCATAATTCCCAAAAAGTAACTGTACAACTAAAGTTAATAAGTTTGTGTTACATAGTGTAAAAAAAAGTGACAAACATTGAAAAAAAAAGGACAAAACCGTAAGAAAAAGTTAAAAACATTGATAAAAAAACGTCAAGTATTGATTTTCAATTTTGACGGGAAGACAACACAAGGGTTAAACTTGTCATTAATGTAATATTCTGTCTGAATTGTTTGGACTTAGTTTAGATGTCTTTGTTAGTGCCTCCAGGATACTCTCCCTGTTTGATGGATTTCAAGTTATCAACTAGTTCATGTTTTTATGTATTTTAATTTTGCATTCCAGTGAAGCTAGTATCCATCTTATGGTGGAGGCTAGGCTCATTAGTGTGTTCCCTTCACATATTTTAGTAGAAACAGCACATGCGGTGGGTAAGTTGGTTCACCCCTGGAGCACACCCTTAGTAGACCCTCTCCACAGCTCGCCCACCCCCCCACCCATTTTATTTTTCTTTGATAAATTTAAGCCATAACTGGGAGTGTATTTGTTTTAAAAGAATTAACCTGATTGCTGAAAATAAATTGTAATAAAGTCTTTTCTACATTTGTATTTTAATTTGATTTAACCATGCTAATTTTTGACCAAATCTCTCAGTCATAACTGATCCATCAATAAATTAATATTTCTTTTGAAACCACGTTGTCTGTCTTGCTTCAGTTAGTGTCAAAGTCCCCAGGGCCACCCACCTTGCCACATTCATATCATAAATCACTTAAAATCTCTACATTAATCTGTATCTACAATGCAGTTTAAAACAAACTTATTGATTAAAAGGTTAAACATGTTCTATGAAGGAAAGGGCCTACCAAACAGAGGCAGGCCTCAGCGGCTCTTTCAGGTGTGTCTGTGCAGGAAAAAGATAAGCTCTGCACCCCTTTATACACTCTGCCCTTTGACTCATTCCTGTTTCCTTCCCTCCCACATTAGAATTTCACTTCACTAAGAACTGGAGCCCAGACTTTATGGAGGGTTTGTTAATACAATCCCGAGTCTGTGTCTCATATCGACAATATGGGAAGAATTCTCCGAAAGGACAAACACAGCAAGGAGGTTAAGTGCAGTTACTCAAACTAGCTGTAATAGGTGAAGGTGGGCAAAGAGCGCACACAGTGTTTCAGGCAGAGGAGCTGCAGCAATGGCCAGTTTGAGAAACCTGTTTTTTGGACATGAAAGCATGTAAACCTATTCTAGTAGACCCCAAGAGTACAAATTTGACGCTGAAAAGAGTATAATAGGGGCTCTTTAAAATGTTAAAATTTTGCGTAGATCCATATGTCCACACATATTGTATTACTGTATAGGTGCAATATGTAATACTGACCACTTGTTTAAAATAGTTACTGCACACCAGACAGACCCACTTCCTCAGCGAAGAATTACAATAGGAACCGCTAAAAATAACACTACCTTTACCGTTTCTCCAATATTTACCTGGGGCTTGACGTCTGTTTTTTTTTGTTTTTTTTGTCTGACAGAATCTATCTCCGTTGAGCCTGTTCATTAGTTTGCTGCTTTTCATGGCTGTACTAATGTTGCAGCTGTAGCGCGCTGGGTTTACGTCTTTACAGGTGTATATATCTGGCAACCTGGCCTGGCTGTCAAACTGGCCAGCTGATACCAACACACAGGCCAAAACACAAATTCAAAAGTATTTTCAAAAGGTTTAAAATACTGACATTAGCATTGTCAGAAAAGATAGTATTTCAACTTAGCATGTTTCCTTAACATCTGATGCATTGGGGTCATTTTTGGATTTATTACAGTAAATATATCACATATCGGACCTTTAAACCGCATCCAGGAAAGTTGGACGAGGGGGGGGGGGGACTAAATAGACAGGACATACAGAAATACCAGAATGAATAGCCGTGGATGCATACTTATAATTGTTATCACCATTATTAGTGAGAAATGAAATTTGATATGCGATGCTAAATTACCAAGCAATTTCCTGAATTTGTTGAAATGGGGTTTATCACAGTCTCCCCTAGCTGTAGATGGGGGGGGCAACACTCTTTTGTCTCAGTGCATGCCTTCATCTCTCACAAAATCTCACAAAATCTGCCATGTTCATCGCCACTCACTGTCTACTGTAGAACAAATAGCCAGCTCTTCATGCCGGGTATGTTGACAGAAATTGGGGGGGGGTTAAGGTGCCACGTGATCTCTGCGCCCATGTAGCAGTGCTTTGGCTGCGCTTGCCCCAATATAGTCCCAGTCTAGTCCTAATCTGCATTGCTATTTGTACTCGATGTGAATACGCAGGCCTCAAGAAGTTATTAGGTTGTTGTTGTTTTGTTGGCTCATTTTTACTCACAACATGCTAACCGGCAACATAGGATTCCATTCACTATGCTAAGCTAACTAGCGGCAGCACAGACTAAAACAATGCATGCACTGAGACAAAAGATGCGTTGCCCCCCCCTCTACAGCTAGGGGAGACCGTGATGACACTTTAACTAGTGTTGTTGCTACAATGCAAGTTAATAGGGTTGGCTGTAAAAATGTTAAAGCTAAACTTATTTGGCCCTTTTTAGCTGACTTTAATCTCCGTCTTATTTCTTCTTTACTTTCTCTGCTCTACTGTCCTTGGGCAACCGAATTTCCCCTCCGGGGATTAATGAAGGCTTATTTTGGTGACCTGTGACCTGTGACCTTTGTTTAGTGACCTGTGACCTGTTTGGTTGGGGGGGACCAGGGGCTTTCCAGTTTCATCTCCTCTCCAGGTCTCAGCTCTGTGGCCGAGACAGTGAGGGAGGCTTCAAGGGGGACCTGTGTACAGAATGCATGGACACACACACACGTGCCCATAATACCTCCCAAGAGTCTCAGACTAAAGTCACACACTGCTTTCATTTAAGCCAGTGGTGGATGAAGCAGGAAGCAACACAGGATTTGAATAATTCTGCATCATAGAGAAAGCAGATAAAATGCACATGGATTACAAAAACAGCAAACATGGGAAGGGAACTTGTGTTTCAGAGACATGACAGTTTGAGAGACCAGAGCACAATACATTTTTGGGTATTTGAAAATTGCAATTGATGCAACAGATTGCATACTATTTTAGTTTGTGTTGACAGTATTTATTTGCCTTATCAAGCATTTATTCCCCCATAGATATTTTAGGTTTTTTTTCATTTATTAGGACAGCTTAAGAGAGACATGAAATGGGGGAGAGGGAGGGGGTGAAGGTCGGAATCGAACCCGGGCCGCGGGCAAAGACTGAGCCCACAGCTAGAGACCACCCCTATTCACTTATACATGCACTCCTTTTTAAATATTGTCCATTTGTTTTCATTGATTCACGCATTCAGCCACACATGCATTCATTTGTTCATCTTCATTCACCAAATTCGTTCATTGTTTTGTTTCTTCATTCATTTTTTTATCTTTTAAAGTACAATAAGGGATCTTAAATTCATTGCTTCATCCTAAGGGCCGTTTGTTTATTTTATCTTAATTTATCATACATATCGTACATTCTTTTAGTGTAATATGTAGATCAAATATATTTGATTCTTCCTATCTAAAATGTATTAATTAATTATGTCTACTGTTCATTCATTCATGATGACATCCAATCACTAAATCCAATATCTTAATAAGTTGGGCAGGGACCTCTATCTACATACATTGTATAACATTTAATTGCATATTAAACTGGGCCAGATGGATGGAAATTGATATTTACATATTTATACATCAAATTTTAATGTCTTACATATCAGCCCATCATTATTTTGTAAATTGCAGGTCATTTTTAGGAAAAACACTTTGCTAAAAATATGTGTTCCATTAATGTATATATACATTGTTAGCAAAGACATCAGACATATTACATTTTTGGGGGGGAAAAAACACGCTCAAACAATAATCAGGCAGCCCCCCTGCAGCTACCATCAGGACCCCTTAGGGGTCACGTACCCCCTGTTGAAGATCTCTGATCTAGACAATCATTAAATAAAAATCTTTCGAAGACGTTATTTCACTCATTCATCTCATCATTCATTTTGAATATGTTCGTGAATTTCTTTATCTTGTAAAGTTTTTGATCAATAAAGATCTTCCTTCATTTCTTCATTCATTCTTTAACCCATCTACCATTTTTCATGTAGTCATTAATACCCATCCATTCATGTTCCTCCTTTACTGTATTTTATTTTATTAATTCATTTATTCAAAAACTTAATTCATGCCTACATTCACCCAATCCCCATTGCTGTAATTAATTTCATGGAAATGCGTATTCCTTTGAATTATTCACCCATCCATTGTACATCATTTTGACCTTCTTTCAAAGTTTAACCCTTTCATTTAATTGATGTATCAATTTTCCATCACTTCCTTTCATCATTCAATTCATTTAGTTCCCATTTCATGGAGACTATCCCGTCGCACTCCACAGTGCGTTATAAACAAATGAGTTCAAAAGTGCAGTGTGTGTGTGTGTGTGTGTGTGTGTGTGTGGAAGAATGTAAAGGGTTAGTACAAACCCATAGTGTGGTTTATCTGTGTTCATTGTCCCTCAACTCTGTCTCATCTCCATGTGTCCCCCAGTGTCCAGCAGCTCTGCGGTTCAGTTAGCATGTATTACAGGAACTCATCCTTCCCTCGCACAAAGTACTACAGCACAAATGGGGACATTATGCAGAAAAAAAGGAAGAAATCGTGTATTGTTATAGTTATTCAAAAGTGGATATTAAAATGTGAGTGCATTACAACTCCATTTCAGCAGATCACAAGACGCAGCATTGTATAGAAATGGATATCAACAAAGGGCAATCGTGTTTTGAAAAGTGAAATATTACTACCTATTAAACAGTAATCTCATCAATCCGATGTGTCAGAGATTATAAAATCAGCATGGAAGGCTTCCAATGACTGTAATTAAGGTTGACCTATTCACTTACAAATAAAGACTATAAACCCATTATTATGTGGAGAATTAGAGGAAATTTTCTTTTCAAAAATGGTTCAAGAATTGAAGTGTGATTACCCTTTTTTTCCCTCTTTTACATGATTCTTTTTTAAATCAAAGCAGAGAGCTAATCTTTGTTCAGCCACAGACAGACAGAATAGCAACGGTGCCCTGGAGAAATGTGTTAAATAAGTGGACAAGGCAGTGGGGTGTGTGTGTGTGTGTGTGTGTGTGTGTGTGTGGGGGGCAACCCAAAAGAATGCCATTTTCTTTTCTTTGCAACACCAAGTCTAATAGAAAAGCGGGGAATCTGATGGCGTTTCTTTAATCACAAAGGAAAGGATTTGACGTCTGCTTCCTTCTGCTAATTTATTCATCCAAAAGTTTTAATATCTGTGCAGCGGGCGAAGGATCACACGACACATGCTAAGCATATTCCCTGCCACTCAATATGTTTTTTCTTCTTTATTTTGGCTTCATTAAAAAGGGTTAGAGATTAGATTCTTTCTTCTTCTATCTAGACATAGATAGTATGTGATCTATTCACTTGACAGTTCAAACATTCCTAAATGTTCATCACAACACACTTGGCGTCTTCATCTATTCACTGAATATGATAAATAATATGTCACCAAATTTGTAAGCAGTGATTGTATTCAAAATGTATGTGTATTCAGATAAACTCATATTTATTTCTTCTACACAGTTTTTGAACAAAAACTTTCCTTTTTTTTAATCCCAGCTGTTTTTCTTCTGCTGGTCTGCAAAAAGTATTTTAGATTCTGTCAAATCATTTGATTTACTCATGTCCTGAGCAGGGACGTGCACAGGTAGGGGCTATTGTTGCCAGGGCAACAGCCCATTTGCCCAGCTGCCCCTCTGGAGAAAGAGCTTGAATGCACTTTTCTTTTCTTTTTTGTCGTGGCTGCATCAATACAATAAGTGCAGCATTATTAAAGGTAAATCAAATTAAATCGTCATATCATTCAATCTTGTGATCATTTTTTTTTCCCATCAGCGATGCCCTCTGCCTCCAGTCACGTGACTTCTTACCGATTCTTACACAACGCAGTAGTAAGTAGAGTAGACACCCACCCATCATTTTTTTAAAGATTTGTATTATTTTTTTTACTTTTCAGGACAGCTACGGATGTGGAAGGGGAGAGAGAAGGCTGCATGCTGCATGTTGATCCCAAGGACAGAGCCTTTGGACATGGGGCGCACGCTCAACCGGGTGAGCTACCCAGGCGCCCCAGAATCAAAACATGTCAAAGTTCACTGAGCTCTCTGATGTATAGTTAAAGTTAAGAAAAGATCAAGGCTATGACAAACAAACTATGTAACATCAGGCAACAGGGAAAGATTGTGATTAGGACTGTCACTGTTAACGTGGCAACGCATGCAATTAGTCGAAAAACAAATTGGCATGTTATTATTCTTTTAACGCAAGTTTGACCCCAACCTCTTCCCGTTACGGCAGGAGGGAATTCTTTCAAGATGACCGTACTATTAATTGATGCACCCCTAAGTCAATTCAGCTGTTATCTTAATAAATGTATATTTTATCATGTGTGTATAACATATCTGCAACTAGTCTCTCCTTATGAAATGTATCTCAGTGTAAATCCTTTCAGGAAGACCTCACGCCTAATCAATGCTCTACCTAACAACAATCAGCTGTTGGAGGCCAATCAGAATCGTTACACAATGGCAAGGGCCAATCACAGAGTCACAACCCTGCTTTAAATCTGTTTTTCCCTTGGTTATCAGCAGTCCACCCCCCCCTTCCATCTCCAGTCATCTACTCCAGCTGACCGGTCCGGAGCCTTCGGTCTGGTGTTCTGGTTCTGGTTCGGTCACCAGTGTCTAGATTCCATCGGGGGGGTCTGATGGTTCTCTACCCCTATATAGATATACAAAAGATTCATATTGCGATGGAGTCTCATCACCAAAGACTATTTGAGCTGTACAATAAATCTTATTTACATATCTGCAAACACGTCTCTCCTGATTGAAATAGCTATGAAAGTGAGGCAGTGGGCAGAAGGTACTTTTATTGCACTTACTATCACACACACACACACACACACACACACACACACGCCAGCCCTGCTATTCTCCTAAAGAGATCACCACACGCACACCATCACACAACTATAAACTTCAGGCCACTTACGTATGCTACGGCGAAAGATCTACGCAAAGCCCTGAGTCCCACTGACCGTTGGCGATGTTTTTCAGCTGCAGCTTCTCCAGCCGATTCAAGCTTACGGGCGTTGCCATCTTCCTCTACGACGACGCATCTACGCACAATATGCAAATTAATGTATTTTTATAATCAATGATCCTGGGTCTAATTATCTTTAACATAGAATGTAGAGACTGTTCCCTCTGTCTCTTCACATTCATTATGACATATTCTATAATAAGCCTACGTATTATTGCATGCCTTTGAGTTGTTACTATGCAAAAGCGGTAAGCAGGTAACAGGTAAGCTATTTGTGACTTTGTAGCAGACGTTACATTGTAACAGCTGTTTATTACTGCTAATTATGGAGGCATCAACAAATTAAGATTGTTATTTAACTTTAATGAATGTTAATCGGTGAGAAAATAAAACTGAAGAATCTGTTTCTTTAACCAGTTTTTTATGCATTTATTCAACACGTTTACAAGTAAACCCTAGTATTTTAAAATGTGCGATTAATCGTGTTTGACTGTGATTAACGTAATTACATTTTTTAATCGATTGACAGCAGTAATTGTGATTATGTTTTTTTTTTAGAAATAGAAAAGTAAATGTTACAACAGGACAAAACTGTTGTGAATGTACAGATACACTACATGCCCGTCCAACCCTGCCAACCTCCACAATCTGCACACCACTTCCTGGAATGGCACTAAACATTGGTATTGGACTTTGGTTGTAAGCTGCAGAATTGTAGAATGAACATCACAGGAATACTGGGCTGTGAGAAAGAAGTAAGCTAAATGTTGATGAAAATCTGAGCACTGCATGCCACTTTGGGCCATGCTTTGATTTTTAATCTGCAAAAACATGGTAGCTAGAGTTGAGAAATAGGTCAAGCCCTGTTTTACCCTCATATGTTCTGGGGGTTTATCAGAGCAGTAGGTTGTGTCGCCAACATGACCCTTTTTTTGTATTTGGCTGATTTGTGTGGCTTTTAGCTCTTGGGCATTGAGCTCTCCAAATTGAGATTTTGAAATGGTCCGCTGCAATGCAGGTAGTTGAACCTTGTACCTGGGCCTTATACTTCCAAAGTGCTTGCTCCATACACAAACACACAGCGAGATGTGGATAGGGTGGCGTCCAACACACACACACACACACACACACACACACACACACACACACACACACACACACACACACACACACACACACACTACCATCACCCATCCAGCAGTGAGAGAATGATTCATTCCAGACTGCTTTTATCTGACCTGAGCCAAGTGTTCTACACGCTGCGGTCAGGCCTGCCGAGCGCTTTCTCACTTAGAGATATGTGTGTGTGTGTGTCTGTGTGTGTGTGTGCCCTCTGCCTTGTTCGTCGGCCCTTCTTACAACCTGTCTCAGAGATAAGAGCCGCTGCTTTTTCATTTCAGGAAACTCTTCCTTTCTGTTCTTCCACCCGGGAGCAAAGCACGGAGGACCAGCGAGGCTTTCAACTTCATCCTGTCAATACGATGGGATAAGGAGTCCAACTGAAAGTTCATTAATTCCCGGGTAACCTATGCCTGTGTCGGGCTCTGCTCTATTGATGTTGCTGTTCCCAGGGTGAGCATTTTTAGCCAGGCAGCTCACACTCCTCCTTCTGTCGCTCTGTCTGTTTCAAGCGGAGAACTGAAGTTACTCTTGTAGTTGCTGATTGGCATTAGGCTTTTAGTACATGCTTCACCACAATTGGCTCATTTATTAAAATACAATATTCATACAGGAGTAAGGAGTAGCTGATAAAACCTGACACTATGACTTCACTGCCACAGCTCCCTGTGAACCTCGCTCATGAGCTTTGGGTATTGTCGATTTAAATTTGATCTCATGTCCAAGAATGTTCAAGTTAATGGTCAATGAAGTCAATTCATTCTACCTACTGCAAGGACAGCGTTTCATGAATGATAAAAAATATAATTTGTGTAGACGGACAGAATTTGACCTAAAGAACGAGATCCAGGGTACAAGTGGCCAAAATGGGTTTTCTCAGGAGGGGGGCTGGCGTCTCCCTTAGAGATAGGGTGAGAAGCTCAGTCATCCGAGAGGAGCTCGGAGTAGAGCCGCTGTTCGTTGGCGTGGAAAGGAGCCAGTTGAGGTGGTTCGGGCATCTGGTAAGGAGGCCTCCTATACCCCTCCCTAGGGAGGTGTTCCAGGCACGTCCAGCTGGGAGGAGGCCTCTGGGAAGACCCAGGACTAGGTGGAGGGATTATATCTCCAACCTGGCCTGGGAACGCCTCGGGATCCCCCAGTCGGAGCTGGTTGATCTGGCTCGGGAAAGGGAAATTTGGAGTCCCCTGCTGGAGCTGCTGCCCCACGACCCTACACCGGATAAGTGGACGAAGACAGATGGATGGATGGATGGAGGGATGGATGGACAGCATTTAAATAGTACTTTTGGATCTTAGCAACTACACAAATGCTTTGAACACACATTCCTACACTGCTGGCCGAGGTTGCCATACAAGGTGCCACCAAGCATTCACATACCAATGGTCCAGCTTTGGGAGCAATTTGGGATTTAGTTTCTTGTCCAAGGACACCTTTGACATGGGACTGCAGAGAACCACCAACCTTCTGATTGGTAGAGAACCGCTCTGTCACATGAGCCACAGCCCATGCATAGCATAGTATAGTATACGATGAAAATGCATTGACATGCGATCTGTGCTGGCTGCACGATCCAATATGAATAAATACGTAGTACATACAGTACCTACAGTATTTGTATCAAGCATGGTTTAAATCACTTGATGGCCAGGTGGCATAACTGGCGGCATCTTTTTGTAGTTTGTTGTTTATGTTATTCCTTAAGCAGTTCATGGTGGGTCTGTTTTATAAAGATCAAGTACTTATTGTCACTGATCCAAAACCGCATATCACCGTCTTTGTACTACGCCTTGGGGACATTGTTATTTTTGTGACTAGTGTGGGGATGTTGTGATGTTTTTCAATGTAGCTTAGCCAATGCATTACAAGGTGTTGACGTGGTTGCAATCCAAAATAATGAAGGAGTTGTTACATGTTACATGAACGTACAACATTTTGGTTACATGTGGAGCCTTTCTGCCACTGCAAACCTTCAGTTTCCTCCACCAGAGCACTGTGAATGAATGAAAAAGGTGCACAAGTGTGGAACAGATCGTGCAATGACATACAGGATTATCATCTGCGCATGGGCAAGATGTTTGCGCATGCGCAGATGATAATGAGCACAGATTGCGTACCCACAGAGACATTATCCAAAGGGTTTTGAAAGGTTTGAAGGAGCCTGAGGAGACTGTCCTCCCAAGAAGAACAACAGCAGCAGTGGTTTCAGCAGGTTTCCCTTAACAACAGACAGCCCACTAGCTGCCGTAGTAATTATGAAGGGAGCATTCTTATGAAGGGGTTTGTACGATACCTACGGATAACTATTCATATGATATCTGAAAATCCTGGTGAATGGTTACGTTACTGTCACGTTTAAATAACAGGTCACATGACAGTTAACTTTAGCCATTGTTACAGGTAAGTTTAGCTGACAATATGTTACTGGGAGCTGGGTACAGAATGAAGGTTGTGAAAGCAGCCGTTACAGTCAAGTTTAGATGAGAAAAGGTGACTTTAGACCAAAGACGAGACGCTGACGAGACTGCACCAATGTCCAAAAAAGCTTACTAAGACTAAATTAACATGCATTAGTGTTGACAAAAAAAGACAAGACTTAAATGCTTTGCATAAAATAAAAACTAAGATAAAATTTATTTTCATTTTTGTCAACAATCACCTCTACTTTTTTTTTTAGAACTAATGCAGTGCCCGTTTGGAGTGTGGGCCTGTTCCAAACAGGCCAATCGCTTGGTCCTCAGTATTTTTACCCCCCAATAAGTGCAGTCAACCCCTCTTATCTAACATGTGTCTGTGAAACAATGTGCTGTAGAGCCCAGGAGCCCTGGCTCTTATCTAACATGTGTCTGTGTAAGAAGGTGCTGTAGAGCCCAGGAGCCCTCGCTCTTATCTAACATGTGTCTGGGTAACAAGGTGCTGTAGAGCCCAGGAGCCCTGGCTCTTATCTAACATGTGTCTGGGTAACAATGTGCTGTAGAGCCCAGGAGCCCTGGCTCTTATTTAACATGTGTCTGGGTAACAAGGTGTTGTAGAGCCCAGGAGCCCTGTCTCTTATCTAACATGTGTCTGGGTAACAAGGTGCTGTAGAGCCCAGGAGCCCTGGCTCTTATCTAACATGTTTCTGCGTAACAAGGTGTTGTAGAGCCCAGGAGCCCTGGCTCTTATCTAACATGTGTCTGTGAAACAAGGTGCTGTAGAGCCCAGGAGCCCTGGCTCTTATCTAACATGTTTCTGTGTAACAAGGTGCTGTAGAGCCCAGGAGCCCTGGCTCTTATCTAACATGTGTCTGTGAAACAAGGTGCTGTAGAGCCCAGGAGCCCTGGCTCTTATCTAACATGTGTCTGTGAAACAAGGTGCTGTAGAGCCCAGGAGCCCTGTCTCTTATCTAACATGTGTCTGTGTAACAATGTGCTGTAGAGCCCAGGAGCCCTGTCTCTTATCTAACATGTGTCTGGGTAACAAGGTGCTGTAGAGCCCAGGAGCCCTGGCTCTTATCTAACATGTGTCTGTGTAACAAGGTGCTGTAGAGCCCAGGAGCCCTGGCTCTTATCTAACATGTGTCTGTGTAACAAGGTGCTGTAGAGCCCAGGAGCCCTGGCTCTTATCGATGTGTCTGTGTACAATTGTATTTACATGAAGGAAGAGGCTCGGTAAAAAAACAGACGCGTTTCAACAAAAATCCTTCAACAAGTGTATTTTGTCAGGTATTTATGACATTTAGCCAATATTTGAGATGTGTGAAACACTAATTGACTGAAATGGTTGTCAGAAATAATCTCAGAAATACTTTATTTTAAAAAAAATATTTTGACTTAAACTTAACTTAACTAATATACTTAACTTAACTAACATATCTGCGTTCTCTTTTGACTAAAGCTAGAATAAAATGATGAGACTTTTAATAGACTAAAACTTGACTAACAAAAAAATATATGTGAATGACTAAATATGATTAAAACTAACAAGGACATTTGGCAGAAGACTAAGACTAAATTAAAAATAGGTGACATTATTACCACTACCAGTGACACACTGTAATTGGCTAAAATTACAGATGTTTCTGGGTTTGAACATTGTTGGAAACATTTGGGAAAAAGCAAAGGGATGTATAGGACCTTGACCCCGGGGTCAGGTTACAGGAGCCAGTTCAAACGCCTGACATCTGTTGCCTGGCTCTCCTGATCAGGGATAACAAAAAAAGAGAATGCCCCACTCCACCCCTTACACCACCCTGCACCCCCATCAGCAACAAAACAGGTCTTTCATTGGTGATAAGAGCAAAAAGTTGGACATCTCCCACCGGCATTTTTTACTTTTTAAAAGAGAGCTGAGTGGGACAAGCAGAGTCAAGGACAAGGAGTCATGTTTCCTAATTGAGCATATTGCCATGTTTAAGAAGATTGTGTGTTTTTAAGAAGACATTCTGGAGCGGCCCAAGCACCTTAATATTTCAACCCCACACATAAATATGAAATATAGTATAAATAAATGTGGCATTAAATGTGGAAAATTAGCAAAAAAACATCATGATGGACTTTTGTAGTTTTGGAACCTAACAATGTGGGCTTTTAAACAAAGAAAAACTCTGCAACCACATGGCGTCCTTAAACAAAACCAAAAATTCGTGCTTGTAGAAAACACAGCCTGTCCAAGCCACCAGGCACCAAAAACCCAGACGTTCTCACCTACTGTAGGTGTTACTTTAGTTTGGAATTTAGATCCTGGCTATTCATTGGTAGAAACATAAGGAAGCTCTGGCAGTTCCACGAAATGTCCCCCACAGGTTTCAGGTCGAGCTGCAGGGTGAAATCAAATCGTTTACAGTCCCTTAGGGCTGCTACAACAAGCTAACTGTTGCATTGGCAAGCTATTGCTCGATAATAAAGGGAAACATGAATCAGAAAAAAAGGAAATTTGGATTGTTTTTGGCCCTTAAAGCATGAAATAAAACTACCTTAAATTGATATGAGATGCCGCCCTAAGTAAAACAGCAGGAGCCAGTCAGCAGATGTTGCTGTTGAGGCATTTTAATCAGAATTTTAAGAACTAATGAACCTGTTTAAAACAGGCTGATTGCTTGACCTGTGGGTCTCAAGCAACAAACCTGCCATTGCATATACAATAACTGTATAGGCTAACTTCCAGGAATAGTTTGACATTTTTTTGCAATGCGATCATTTGCAGGACATTATGTGCTGGACAATTTCTTGGCCAGGCCAGTGACTTTCTGGAGTCTCCACCGCTTCCCTGGTAGCAGTCAGAGTAGCTTATAGCTTAAATTGAATATAACATGCTAATGTTGTAGTTTTAGAGGTGCTGCTAGAAATATTGTGTTACTTCCCTTGTCCAATCTACACTAAGCTAACTGCTTGCTGGCATTAGAGAAGTATCAATCACGTCTAACTCTGAGCAAGAAAGAAATGAAGTGTATCCCAAAGTGTTGAACATAAACATTACCTACATTAAGTATGTATTGGTGAAAAATAGTTCATATCTTTTGTTTCCTTTACTATGAACAGCCAACATTCACAGGTTAGTGTTTTAAATTGAGATTTATGAACTCCCCTGCAATGACATGAACTACTACGACTACCATTTACAGTCACTGTTCCATTATCTTTATTATGATTGTTATTGCCACTGTGCATCACCCCCCCAACCGGCCCCGTCAGACACCGCCTACCAAGAGCCTGGGTCTGTCCCAGGTTTAATCCTGAAACAAATTTTTCTGGGTGAATTACTAGAATTGTTGTGGCTTTGTAAATTATAGAGTGTGGTCTAGACCTACTCTATCTGTAAAGTCTCTCAAGATAACTCTTGTTATGATTTGATACTACAAATGAAATGTATTCTATAAAATAATGCCCCACATCTTGCTCTGAGCGACACCAACAGGGACGCTGAGAGTGCAGTTACTTAAGGAATTCAGACTAGCCTGCTGCTGATGGTTTGAAAGACTCTACTGCTGCCATTAGCTTATCCATCCCTAAAAGTTATGGAAACAATATGTATGAAAATGAGTCGGTGAGTCAAAATCCTCTCCTCGGCAAAGTGTTTTGTCCCATAAGCAGCCTGCTGTTCCCAAACTGATGAGAAGCTTATCCTGGGTTTGGTGGCCAATAGACTGCCATTTTGCTACTATCGTATAGGTGTCCTTACTTTGTGATGCAGAGCTATTTTAATAGTTTCCCAGTGCAGTTGGCATGGTTACCGGTGCAGAAAGGCAGCGACTTAAATCTTCCAGCTGAACTTCAGCAAGCCAGCTATAATCTTTAAACAATATCTGTATTAACATCCAACGTCTGCCCTGGCTCTCCCTTTGCTGCCTGTTCCCCCGCATGCCGTACACCTCAGACCAGCACAAAGAGAGTTTTTTACTCTAACAGGATAAAAGCTGGTAAAATGGGGGTTCCAACATCATTACCCATCAAAGCCTTCCATATTGCCCCTGACCCAACACCAGCCATTTCTCTTTTTGATTTTATAACAATAGAATGGAGGGGGTTAAGTCTAAGTTTGACAAGCTACCCGAGGCCGCAGTGAGGTTTTGATACAGGGAATGAGAATGGGAATAACAAGGAAGGACAAGGGGCTCTGGTGATGGCTTACCGGCCCTTTATGTAAATCCCTGGAACGTGTGGGGAAATGTAGCAGGCAATGTGCTAGCATAAGCCCTTTAGCAACTGCTGGCCCTGATTAAAACAGCACATTAAGATGCCACAGGCGACTGGAAGACATCGCCAACCCCGGCACCAAACTCTGGGTGATTTATTAGCCCGCCCTGCTAACAAGTATTGACTGGCCTAAATGAATGTGCCTTTCCTCTTTTGCTTCCGTTGATGTGTTTAGTGCTACAGCCATTTGCAATGGTGTTGGCCACTACTCCTGACCTCAGCTTACATTAAGATCTGCTGTTGTGTATGGGTGGGTGGTTGCAGGGGGTATTCTGGCATGCTGCTTATCAGTGTCAATGAACATTATTAACCCCAATTTTAACCATGAATTTTAGTCTGATCACTGGATTGTACTGTATTATATATTTGGATAAGATTATGTTTAAGCCTTGTAATGTGTTACAAAGCTGCACAATTCTTTTTGTGTTGATTTAACTCAGCCCAAAATACTTATATGTACTAATCAACCAATTTTGTTTTTCGCCTCAAAGTTAACTTATTATGTATGTAAACACTCTTTTAAATGCTATTTTTTGGCCCCATGGATCTTTTATCTTAAAGTATAACACTCGTTTTTAACTTAATTTTTTTTTTGATTTACTCTTTATGTTTCCAATTATGAATACAATGGGTAATAATGTTATCTGACGATAATAGAGTAACACACCTCCAAAATGATTTGCATGTGGGGTTATTTCAACTTAATATTATAAACCATATAATGGTGGTGTTACAAGTCAAAATTGACCTGTATAGTTTTAGGTTAGGAAGAATACAAAAAGAGTTCTTTAAATAAAAAATGACAGACATTTAATGGTAGTAAATGGTATTTTTTACACATCTGAACTTGAAAACAGGTCAAATTTGACCCTAACACAATATAAGGGTTAAAGGAGGAGTAAGTGATTTACGTGACTCATTCTAATTTGCAACATTTCTAGAATGGAGTCAATGGTAAGTAACACATGCCGTCTAACTATAACGATAACTATAAATATATAGTTTTAAAAATATTTTTTCTTAAGTGGATGGCGGAGTGCATGCCACAACTATAACAACGACTTTCAGAGATTGATTTGATGAACAATAGCTACACTGACAGCCAATGAAAATCCATCTACATTTACAACATGGCACGACAGATGACATTGTGGAGAGATTACATCTTAAACGCTAGCACGCCAACAATTTAAGGGTTCTCAACTGCCAAATCCAACACTAAAGAGCACCTGTACCCATTTGTTATGGCTGATGGGCCAATAACGCGTCATCCCTCCATCTCTATAGCGCTGCATTAATCTCTATAGATACACACCATACACAACTAGATAACAGCTTGAACCCACACAAAACGGTTGTAGTCTTAGCAGTGTACAGTAAAATGTGCTATTGTAAAAAAATATATTTTCACGCTGCCACCCAGGGCAGTAGCAGTCCGGACATTGTGCTGTGTGTTCAGCTTGGTTCAGTCAACACAAAGTGTGGTAGGTTTGTTTTTCATTTACTCCACACACTCTGGATATCTTTATTATCTGTATTTATATTTTTCCATTACAAGTACCTACTTACTTTTTCAATATTATTTATGGCCACAGGTGAATATAACTTATATTATGGTTACCTACTTTTGCATTATTATTTTAATTACATATTCAATTTAATTTTAATGTCACTTACATACACTGCAATATTGTTGTTGTTTTTTGTACTATGGCCATCGCACTTTACTTTACTAAACCTTTATTTGACGCCCCTTTACTTCAGCCTACCTTCTGCTCATTGTCTGTTGTTTGACTGTTTTTCTTGTGTGTTTACTTTGTTTTTTGCTTTTATTGTAGAAAATGCCACTGTAACAAGGGAATTTCCCCGCTGTGGGATTAATAAAGTATTATCTAATCTAATCTAATCCACACCAACCTACAGAAAGTTTTGTTCAAATGAATTACATAAATACTATCCCTGATATTATCTTTATTATATTATTATTATGATAGTAGTATAGCGCACACAGGGAACTCCAGTGTTGGGACACTTTTATACTCAGGCAGACAGTGTGATTATTTTTGCTTTATGATCATTGACATGTATGAAATACTATATGTGCCTGTATACCTTAGTGTGATTTGCATTGATAATACTTGCATGTGAGGGAATGGAGGAGGGGGGTTGTAAAAAACAACACCACAGATCCTGCTGTTTGGTTTTCAATTTCAATTTCTTTAATAAAAAAACATAAATGGCATGTGGGTTTGGCATTGCCACGATGAAGGACTTGATTTTCCTTCTCACCTGTGCAAAAAAGATTTATCATTGTTTTTTGTATGTCTTTGTATTACTAAACATGAGTATTTTTAAGCCTTTTTTTTCAACAATAGCGCGGACCGTTAACATCTTGTGAGACAGAGAAGAAATATTGCTTGAGTATACTTTAGCGTGAACAGTCTGCTAGGTAATGGTATACTAAATCCTTAATTTAGTAGGCAGTACGCAGTACATACAGAGTGAATATGTAGTATGTAGTATGCCGTATGCGATTTTGCCGTATGCAATCTTTTCTGTGATGCAATGCAAACCTACCTATCTCTCCAGTGAAAGTATTGGCTATTACAGTATAGGAATCTGAAGTGAATTTTGAGAGACACTGTTTGTATTGAGCTTTAAAAATGCTGTGCTTAAAGAATAGGAAAGCATCAATGTTTTTGTTCTTTCAGCAGGACAGGACTGACAAAGAGATATCTTTGGAGAAAATTACAGTAAAGCAAAGGGCTCTCTGTGTGTGTGGGGCTCGATTTCAGTAGTCTGACAAAAAGTTAAATTACGTCAGTGGGATGAAATATTGTTTTGCTTCTTTTGTTTCGACCAAACTTCCATCCTTAAAACAATGTCATTTCTCTGCATCCAAACCTTCAGGGTGATTTCAAGTCATAGCTCTCAAAACTGCAAAGCACTTTCCAGCCTCCAACAATGGAATATGTTAACTGCTCAGCCTCAGAATAAGTTTCACCATCTGCTTTTTATTTCCAAACAGCCGCCCTTCTTAGGGTTTTTATTTTAGTTTAGTCATTTAAGAGACTTTAAGGACCATTCTGCACTGCAAAAATCCTCAAAGAGCATTGCTAAAGTGAGGTCCAGGCAAAGTGACCCCCACAGACCTCCATCTGTTGCACCATCTCTCTACAGTTTCAGTGCTGCTCCCATTGGTGCAGAAGCATCTGACGCATTGAACAAAAGAAGTCAGCGTTGCTAAACTTAAAGTAGCCTTAACTCAATATCTGGGAGTTGGGCCAGGCTGTTTAGCCAGCCTGCAGAGAGCAGCAGAGGTGGGGGACAACAAAGATGGACCCTTTATTCCTCCATATGGCAGGTTGAAAGGGGTCTCCACTGGAAGAGAGAGGGACTGTACACCAGCGGCACTCTGTATTAAGGAGCCGGTTGGCACACTACACCACAGCCTGAGAGTAAAATATCATTTGGCTCAGGATGGTGCTTTGGCATGAAGTCTTCAGGGAGATAGAAGGTAAGCATTGAGCCAAAGGATAGAGGGACTTTTGTCTTGTTTACAACAGATTTTGAAACTCTTTGGGGTTGTGTTGAAAGTGTCAGCTGTTAAATATAAAAGTCCCCTATCAGTCTCATTTTATTAATTGTGTATTTAAAAAACTATTTGACGTGCAACGTTACACACGTGAATGTAGTTGGAATAAAAGCTCAATTGACTGTCAAACTGAATGAATCAAAATACCAATGTTACAATAATGGACCCTAAATGACTGAAATCTACATCAAGCTGCTAAGTGGAGCCTTTAAGGCAGAGGTGTTAAACTCAGTCCCAGCCCAATATGTGTGGGCGTGACCAGTAATACGTATCTATGTTCTCCTTTTCTATCTTATGAATGCATGATTTAAGAGCTTGTTCTGTATACTAAAATGAAAGAAAATTAGATATGTTGTTATTATCATTGAAAAAAATCTAAATGATTGGGTACGCCTGAGTAGTTCACATGGTTTAGCGTGCACCCCACGTACAAAGGCTCAGCCTTTGCCGCAGCGGCCGCAGGTTAAATTCCAACCGGCGGCCCTTCGCCAAACATCATTCCTCCTCTCTCGCCTTTCATGTCGTCAGCTGTCCTGTCTAATAAATCTAAAATAAACAATTATTTTTTACAGCCCTGTCTGTCAAAATGACGAGAAGTCTAGCGACGAGAAGTCTAGCGACGAGAAGTCTAGCGCAACCACTGATTACGTCTAAGCAATCCAAAGAAATCTATTTCTGGAAACATTTGATGCGACAAATAGGAAATGTTGGTGCTGAATCTTAAAGTTACATTAAATAGTTTGAAAGTGTGGTCCAAGTTTTGTGATCCGGCACTTTTTCAACTTTGTGAAAAACTGACTCGTATTTCATAAAGTTGGCAACTTTTTGCAAATACACAACGGCTTCTCCTGCTCTCCGTAGTAAAAAAGGTAGAAAGTGTTGAGTCGCCATCCGTCGACACCTCTGGTGGAAATGCCCCATTACAGCACAAAAAAGTCAGCAGTACAGATCAGTGCAGCGAACACCGTTGGAGGACCAAGGACAGAGCAGGGACCCAGCAGGGATCAGCCACGTATCCACCCGTATCTACTTGTAATGTAACCCCACAAAATTCCCCTCAGTGACTTCAGTGGTAGTTACCAGCCTGCTCTAGCTTTTGTTTGACCCAGCGATCAGGTACTGTATGCATTATTCAAGCATATGTATCTTAATAAGGGTGTTATACTAAAAAAACCTGTTCACAGAGAGCTATTCCATCTTTTGAGAATGAAAACAAAACAATCCATTTGAAACGTGGTTGCCCTGAACAGCACAAAAACCTATTACATGACTAAGTTCCTTGGAGAGAGTGGCGTCTTCAAGGTAACACGCAAAGGGCAGTTGGCATCTTCACACCCCCCTGAATGTCACTAATTCCAGCAGATTGACAAAATAATGTGCGCCCATTGATTTATTCCTGCAGAAGGAAAGAGAATAGAAAAGAAAACAAAAAGGAAAGGAAAGGACGTGGGGCGCATTTGGGCTCCCCCCCCCCCCCCTCTCTTTTAATCAGAGGAGGAAGACTGACATGTCCAATCATAACAAAACATCAGCTGGTAAATGGGCCTTCGCAATCACTGTCAGCCAGCCTCCATAAGAAAGACCCCCTTTCCTGGACATCAATCAACGCTTTATGGACTGATTCCTTCATTCATTATTTAATTACAGCTATTTCTTAATTTATTTAACAACTGAAGACTTTTTTGTGAGGCTTAATCACTTCTTTGTTGGCAATCACATTTTTATTTCTTGTTTATGTCAGTTTTTTTGTTGTTATCTTTTTTTTGGTAATAACTTTGTTCCTCTGTCTCCGTCCCTGTCATATAAAAGCAGGGAAAGAAACGGAAGCACTGGTCCTATCACCACCTACAACAGCTAGTGGGAGCTCAAAGAAAAGTGGTCAAAGCATTGTGTCAGACTTTGGGTGCACTTAAAGTGATCAGATACAACAGCATCGCTCTGCTTTCTAACTCCAGTACATTTGATGAACACACACAAGAAATATCCCCACAAGTGGCAACCCTCTGCGGAAATAACATGCAAAATAGCCAACTGTGGAAATGTGGAATTATTTTCTGAAATTAAGCCCATTAGCCGTGAAATTATTTGCTTTCATTTAAGACGCTATGCAATCCAATTTGAGGTGGCACACGCACACTACATCTCTTTCCAATTTCCCACTGATCCCGCGGAACCGAACATCCACAAAAGAAGCGGCTTGGGTCACCTAAGTATAGAAATAGGAGATATATCCTACTGAGAATCAGATTGGAATGGAAGATTAGCAAGGCTTTATCATGATATTCATTCAAATCCCCCCGAACATTGGCAGCCAGCTCGCTCTTTCCTCCAGTTAACACTTTTTACAAAGGTTTTACAAAGGAACTTCAACAAGCTACAACGCAAAATGCTACATGGAAACAATCAGTTGATGGTGAAATGCTGATGGATTTGTTGGATGTGGACTATTTGTGTAATTTACGTACATACCAGGAGGGTTGGATGAGTGCAGTCTAAGGGGGGTTAGAGCTGTTTGCTCTCTGGCTGTCCTACCTGTCTCTAACATTGAGCATCATTAATTGTATTAGGATTACCTGTGTCTGATTTAGAGTACGGCTGTGACAAAACAGGTGAGAAAGTTATTTGAGGAGGAACTCAGGTCAGATGGAGATTTACATGTTTCACCTGCAGCAATTGGAGTTACACTCATATGACTTGGTGTATATTCATTTTTAAGTAGTTGTAATTTTTGTCTTGTTTTTTGTTTGTTTCGCATTCATTAATACAGTTGTTCTGTGATGTTTTTCCAGTGGTTGAAGGAAGGTTCTGTGTTTGAGCCTTGTGTGGAGTTTCCATGTTTTCCCTGGGTGTTTCCTCCAGGGAGCTCCAGTTTCCTCAGAAAATCCATGGACATGCAGGTTGGTCAGGTTAACTGCAGACCCAGTGGGAGACATACATCTACATCAGGCTGATTAGGTCCTCCCTATCTATATCCGTATTCTATTTGTTGGGCAGAATTTTCACTTATCTGAAGTCATTGACCGTTAATATATTTAGCAGGTCAGCGGAAGGCCAAGACTTGGACGTGATTTCCGACCAGCAGAGTGTCACGAGGGGGGATCCTCCCCTGGAAATGTAATGAAACCGCTGCTAGAGAGAGAATGGAGGGAGAGACGCTGTGCTGCTGACTGAGATTATACTGAGCAGCAAGTCGCACAAAAGGGCCTGAAAAGGTGCTAAGTCTAGCGTGAAACTCACTAAGTTGGCAACACTGTGTCTGTTGTGTAATATGATCCAATACATTAACTTGTCCTACACTGAGGCTCATCCAGAAGGGGCCCAGTTGAGTCAGTTAGCGTGCCCGGACCCCCAATACTGCTGGGACTGGTTAACTGGCAACTGTGAATGTGCCCGTAGGTGTGATTGTCAATGTGTGTGTGTGTGTGTGTGTGTATGTGTGTGTGTGTCAGTAAAACTGCTGACCTCTTGCATAATGTCAGCTGGGATAAGCTCCAGCCCCATGTGTCGCTGTGTGTGTATATGTATATATATATAGAGAGAGAGAGAGAGAGAGAGAGAGAGAGAGAGAGAGAGAGAGAGAGAGAGAGAGACAATGATGGTCCAATCATTGATGTGTTTGCAAGTGGCATTTTAACTGTAAAAAATGCATTATTTGATTTCAATTTCAAAAGTGACATTTTGGACCAATGTCAACTATGTTCAGTAGAATCACCTTGATCAGTGTAGTTTGCTTGTTCAGGTGAAAAACATTTCATATGTACTCACCACAGAGTTCAACTTTGGTGAACCTTGACACACAAATTTGTTCTATGACAATACTCATGTTTCCATCTAACTGTCAAGCAAATTTTAAGCAAACTTTTAAAATGTTGCAAAAAGGAAAAAGTGTTTCCATCAGTTGGTTTAGAGCGAATAAACTAGACTAGTTTTGTGTATCCGCGGTGTGCAGGCCCATACGGTTAAAGCTGTTAAACCAATTCATCAATTTACCGGTCGTGGAAGGGTCACAGGCAATAGTGTCACACCCCAACCCCGGCGAGAATGCTGGGGTGTCCGTTTTAAAACCAAACTCAAACTACAATACCAGCAATAATCCTTCCACTGACAAATACGACATGGACCCAGACCAAGCAGTTCGCAAAATATAACACTTTATTCTAAAACAGGTTAAAAGTTGTAAAACAGCTAAAAAAGACACAAGTAAAAGTTTAAAAGGCTAAGTATTGAGAGCGATCTCCTTGCCGCTAGTCCCCAGTGTTCGTTACAGTCTGGAGTTATGTTGGTCTCGAGAACGGCCGCTTCCGCCCAGGGAAGCCTGGGCTCTTCCTTCCTTTCACCTGTCCTCGTCGCGTGTTCCACCCGGCCGACACTGAGGGAGAACAAAAGGGAGCTCTCAGTCAAACAACATACAAAAACAGTTATTTTCCACACACTCTCCCAGAGGACAGCTGGAAGACTGTCCTTCACTTGTCTGCGTTCCTGCGTTGAACTCCTCATTTGAGTTGCTGCAGTCCCCCTGTTGCTTCGGGCTCTAAGGACGTAATCCGGTCTGCACCACCACGAGTTTACCCGTACTTCGGACGACTTGTCCCACCGGCACTTCTCCAGCCCGTCTGCTCGTCGTGGCTTCCACTGTCCTCCGTGTCAGTCGGTTTCTCCTCTGCTCCTCAGCGTCCCCTCTTCTTTCATTTATCCTTTTGGTTCCCTTGCTCCGTTCTCGGCATCGCCCCGCCACCTCCGAGTGGGCACGGCCCGAGCTTTGTCAGTGCATGAGCTGGCCCAGCGCTTCAGCTGCTCCTGCCGCTTGGTCCCCCGAGTTCCCCCTGCTCCTCAGCGTCACATCTGCTCTTTTCTTTCTCTCCTCTTTTTCCCTTCTTTTCCCTCTTTTTCACTGGTCCGTCCCCCTTTCACAAGTGCTTCCCATTAAGCTGAGGGTGTTCCCACCTGTCCTGCTTTGAGCTCGTTAGGTCTGAGAGTTAAAAGGGGAGGAGCTCCAGTCTTGTCAAAGGTGGTATAATCACAACAGTTCATGCAATAAAAAAGCTGTTAATAAAACTTAAGCATGCAGCAAACAGAATAAAAACATGCAAACACTAAAATCCTAAAAACACATGCCATAAGTCCTATTTAAAAAGGCACTCACAGCAATGCACATGCACTTATATTAACTGTACAAAATCCACTTTTGACAATAGCGCACCGCAACTCCACTACGCACCTTGTGCCAGAAGTGTACGATGCACTGGATGGCACCCATATCCCGATCCTTCTCCCATCCGATGGATACCAGGACTACAGTCATGGGAGTTCCATGTTCGCTATCTCACCTCAAGCGAGCGTAAAAACGTCCATCGACATTTTCTAATACGTTGATGGAAACATGACTAGTGACAGCAATAGTGCTGACTGTAGAGGCAATGGAGAGACGTGGGAAGGTCAACATAGAGGAAGCTATCATAGAGGGGGGACAACATGTAGCAAAAGGCAGCAGGTTAGGACTCGAACCCGGGCCACTGTGGGTCGAGTTGCAAAAGGTACCATGCTCAGTGGCAGACTTCTGTCACACTCAACAGACAGGTTAAGAAGGTCCTTTGTTCCCAGGGCCATCCAGTTCTTCAATACCACACAAGGGTGGGGGGGAGAAAAATTGACTTTTCAGCATGAGCCTGTCTCTCTCAGCACCCCACCATTATATCACTTTGTCTGCTGTACAACTGTCATATAGGCTGTATAAGCCCTCCAATAAAATCTGGGCTGTGGTCTTAACATTTATATCTTACATCTTAATAACTTATTCCCTGTTATAAATTCTTATTCTTATTCAATCAGTCAGTTTATGTTAATATTTAATAGTCATAGTTAATATTTAATTATGATCTACTGCACTGTTCAATCCCTGCACTGTCACCATTGCACACAGTCTACCACATTGCATATACATATGTGAGTGATTTAGATTTTTATTCTAATGTATGTGTGATGTGTGTATATGTCTTTGTTGTGTAATGGTTGTCTAAGCAACTGAATGCCTAAACTGTCCTTTGGGATGAATAAAGTATCTATATCTACGTATCTAGTATTAGACCATTTTGCATTTCCTCTTTTTCTATTGCCTTCAGCACCTTCTTGACTTGTGGTGTGTAGTGTGCATTAGCTCTTATATTCTGTCTTGTTTATTATATTTTTACCAAAACATTGTTGAATACGCTGCTTTATGTGTCAGCTCTGAAACATTTAGCACTATTTAATCAAAATGAAGACTGTTTGCAGCATACTGAGACATTGGAGAGGTAGCTTACACTACAGAAGTGAATGTTCCTCATTGCTGTTGAGTTGCAGCTGACATGAAATCAAGCTGACCAAAGTTGTTGTTATCCTGGGAAACTCTCTCAGTCAAACTGAAAGATAGACAGATAAATACTGGCACAAAGTCAGAGCTAAGCCTTGCCAGTAATACACCGTTAGCACAGGTGCCCTCCTGGCAACTTGTTGCCATGAGATGCGGTTTGTCAAAACAGGATGTTTAGTTCAAACAAATGAAAAGACGAAACGAGTGCATGCACCCAATCCACTAGCAGAAGGCATGTAGATATCAGTTCACAAGCCACATCCTGTGGCTGACTGAGTGCTGGATGTGCCTTTACATGCAAGCAGTGGGCACCAACCATCCAGGGCCATGTACTCACTGCAAGTTCTCAGACCAGCAGATGACCACACCCTGAACGTTTGACCAATGGGTGAATGGAGGTCTCTGGGTGGAGGGACACCAGTAGACTTAGGGTGACAACAGGGCAAACATGCAATAGAATGCAAATAGGGACACCTCCATTCTAACCAGTGATGGAGTACTCAAGTCTGTATTATCTGACTCGAGACTCGACTTGGACTCGGATGAAGTTTCTGACTTAATAGGTTATAAAAAATGTGATATAAGATGTTACACTTTTCCTGTTTTGGCCGTGATCTCTCTTTTCCCTCACATCCACACATACGCTTCTCAGTCGGACACCGCTACCGCTCGCCCTCACTGACGTCACTCGCTTAACGCTGCATTCTCGCTCTTTTAGTGCATGATTTGTGGGCAGGTTCTTTTCCCTTTGGTGGTGGTTAGATGAAATAGAAGGTGTTATAATAACAAAAGGTCGGAAAGTAGCTATCTGTCTAAAAGTGGACTGTCCATATAAATACGTTCCTGTAACTACTTGGTCGGGGAAGAAACTCATATCCCCATTTGGAAAATGCAGAGAGATGCGGCCCGGATCTTGAAGTTCACCTACACGGATATTACATCCAAAGCTGAAAAAAGAACCACTAAATGTTGTGTGTGTAATCGCACAATTGAGGAAAAGACTGTGACAACTTCAAACTGTAACAGACACCATCACGGCTGCACCCAGAAAACTAAGTAAAATGCTTTCCATTGGCTAACGTTAGCTTTAGCTTTAGCCTGATCACGCTGGTGGAGGCGGAAATGTTCAATTTAAAGATTTGTCATCTTGGATAAGCAATAACAGAACATTTGCAGTGTTCAGATTTGATTTTGTAGGGCGGTGTATGCACCGGGTTCAGAGAACCGTACCATGGCAACAACAAACAAAAAAAGGTCTTGAAATCAAGACACACCACACCAGTTACAAAAGCAGTGTGCATTTCAGTGTCAGTTTAAATTTCACACAATAAGCAGTTTGAACCCACCGATGTTATCCCATTTATTTTCTGAGTGCAATGTGAAAACTGAGGAGTCCAGCGCATGTGAGAAAAACAGTGTATGCAACCTTTATCGAGCGTACACAACGTTTACACACGAGGCCCCAGGATAGGTATCTGAAATTTAATGTTTTGGGTGAATTACACTGATCACCTCTGCAGTGTCCCCATCAGGACAAAAATTCCCAAGGAAAATCCCCAGGAAATATCAAGATATTGTTTGGTGGGAATGTGCAACATGTAGATGAAGTGCAGGTAAAGTGTGTGTGTGTGTGTTTGCTTCAGTGTGTGTGCTAGAGTCTCTGTGTTTGCATACAGGTGTGCTTGCGTGCGTGTGTTTGTTAATCAGTGACATGCTTGTCGCCATGGCACTGCCACTTTAATTTGTTATCAGAAGCAGTCCAGCGAGGAGGGCACCTTTAAACCAAATTAACATTTGCTTGTGCATTACATAAGTAAACAGCGGTGGCTTGATCATGATCAAAATGAGAAGGAAAAGATTATCGCAGCCAGTCTGTCATTCAGACCCTCTGAAGCAGTTTTCCTGCTTTTTACCTTTTTTAATGAACTATTTTTCCTCAGTTTCTTTGTTCTCAATGTCATTTAAACTTTTGTATTTTCTATGCCAAATATCAGTCATGGCGACGGTTAGGTTACTCAGGTTTTGGCTCATTAAATCTGACTTTAGTTTTAATCAGCACCATAGATGAGAAAACTTTTCATCCCAGCCTGGCCCAACCATACTGAAACAAATTACACAGACAAAGCTCCTACCTGAGAGCCTTAGAGCAAGGCAGGTAACCCCCAAAAAAGGCACAAAACACCAACATTTATAACGGGTAGTTTGAGGCAAAATCAACTCATCTCAAAGTAATTGCAACACTCGATTTACTTGTGGTATGAAGTAATTCTGCACAAATATTTCATGTTTTCGCACGCTAAAGCAAGGAGGACAGTGCTTATGACCAATATGACCAAGAGTCATAAACTGTTTCACTCAGAAATGCCTTAAATTGAGGGCATGGAACACTTTTGCACCAAAAAAAGTGCACACATCATATATCTAGCTCCATATCATATTAGCAGTTTGCTAAGCAAAGTAGCACAGACATCCTCCTCAGCCACACCATCCAGCTTTAAGGGGGATCCTGAAGTGTTCCCTTACCAGATGGGATATATAACGCTCATGGGGGAATTGTTGGGTCTTTGTAAATTATAGAGTGGTCTAGACCTACTCCAAAGTGTCTTGAGATAAGTCTTGTTATGATTTGATTCTATAATTTGCAACTCAAATTGATTTGAATAATCAATGTGTTCTCTGTCTATTCTTTTGTCAAAACACTTCAGCATAGCACCATCCAGATATCCTGATTAGCAAACCACAGCAACTTCTTTTCCATTTGTTTCTTTCCATTTTTTGGGGCGTTTCCAGCCTCTAACTTTGACAGGACAGCTGAAGACATGAGTGGATTTAGCTGATAACGTGAATATTGCAATATTGCACTTTTTAAACATTCCTTAAAAGTTTCAGATACCATAGATGTTATCACTAAAGGTCACCATCGGTAAGCACAGAATTGATTATAATTGATATGCAGTTGGACCTAACTCTGTGTAGCTTTTGATCCCGATGAACTGAGATCCTTCCACTGTCTTGAAATCTCTGACATCAATTCATATATGACTCAAAATATCCTTTTAGGGAATCAGGAATAAACAATTTATAGCGGCAAAGACAAAAACTGTACTATTTCATTACATTACACCTCAGGCAAGACATCTCAATGCAGAGAACAGAAATAGAACATATACTTTAGAGTACTACTGCCAAAGTAAAAAAAAAATTCTTTATCAGAAATGCAGAGGAAGCTTGTACTTGTTTTCATTACAAGTAGGATCAACTACTGCAAAGCACTAGTCACAGGTTGGCCCAAAATGTGTATTTCAGCTTATAGAAAATGCTGACGCTGCCAGTGTTAAGTGGAAAATTGAAAGGCGATGCACTAGCTACCAATTAGTTTTAGCATAATGCAAAACATTTACATTTTCAAACTTCCGATTGGTATGATGCAAACATACAGTATATCTCCGGTAGATCCTTTAAATCCAGTGTCTCTGTTGCTGACTAAGAAAAAGACCTTCTATGAAGCTGAATACCGTTCTACTGTACCCCATTGGGCACTTGCTTATACTTATACAGCTTTAAGTATATGAAAGGTGCTGTAGTAAAAAGATCTTCTTGCATTCAAGTCATTGAGTCTCATTGCCCAAGATAAAATCAGGTCTTGCATGTCTGGTTTCTTATAAAAACCGGAAAATCTTTGAGATTCAATGTATGCTGCCTTGTTTTGAAGGGCAGCTGGAATTTTGGATGTTCCGAGCTGTGATGCATATTAAATCAGTAGCACTTGTTAGTAAAAGTACTTGATGGTACTAGTGGAATTATCAAACACCAGTGGAGTTCTGCCAACCTTCAGCCTTGAAATGCTAATTTTTGAAAAGCTTTCCTGAAGAAGATCAACTGACTAACAAAAAAATGTTCTGCAGTACTGTCTTATTTCAGTGTCAAGGAGCTGATGCCATCTCCGGATGCTTTGGGTTAGAGGCATGAAGAGGAACTGCCCAGTTCATCATGGGGTAAAAACTGTTGATAGGTACAGTAAGTCTTCACCTTACTGTGAAGGAAACACACTTACAGCTAGAACTCTTGTTTGAACATACATGGTGTTTCAAAGCTGTCTTCTGTTTATAAGCTAGCAGAATTTACAAAAGAGGCCCACGTGACATTCACATTGCATGTGCAATGTCCAAAAAAAATATTTTTTTATTGAATCGCAAAATGTAAAAAACTAAAGATACACAATTCTGACAAATAATCAACATAATATACATGTGTAAATGACACATGTGGAATTGTGTGCTACATGTGAATAACATGTAAACTAAGAAAATCCAAATTATATGCACATGCTTTTTTGGTAGTAAGGCACTGCAATCAGTAAAATACTGGACTCAGCCTATGAACTACAGAACATAATTAAAATTTAAAATACAAAAGCAGAGGACATGCCTGTCTACATGTCTGTTCCCTTGGAGTGTGGGTGATTGTAGAGAACCTACACCTGAAGCAATAGAAAATGTTGGTACCTTGCAGCCTGCAGCAGTAGAAAACATCCAACACAAACCTCCGCTGCAATGATAATAGCATAAAAGCGCATGGAGACAGACAGGGACAAACACCGCTATGCTCTTCAGATAAGGCAGGCCTACCACCATTTTTAAAGAGTGGGAGACATGTTGGAATAAAGATTAATGGTATACACCAGAGGAGGCAGTTCCATAGAGGCAGAGGAGTTGCTCCTTTATTTGTTAAAGCCCAAACAGTGGATGGAAATATAACAAAAGGAGTAACTGGTTGAAATAAACCATAACCCAACTGTGCTTCTCTCTTCTGCTTTTCTGTCTTTTGCATATCTGTTTTTGCCAAAACGTAAAATGTTGCTCCAAGGGAGGACGTCCTCCCTAACCAGTCAACAATCACAGTACAACACTGACATAGCTACAGTGAGGAAAATAAGTATTTGAACACCCTGCTATTTTGCATGTTCTCCCACTTAGAAATCATGGAGGGGTCTGAAATTGTCATTGTAGGTGCATGTCCACTGTGAGAGACATAATCTAAAAACAAAATCCAGAAATCACAATGTATGATTTTTTAACTATTTATTTGTATGATACAGCTGCAAATAAGTATTTGAACACCTGAGAAAATCAATGTTAATATTTGGTACAGTAGCCTTTGTTTGCAGTTCCAGAGGTCAAACGTTTCCTGTAGTTCTTCACCAGGTTTGACACACTGCAGAAGGGATTTTGGCCCACTCCTCCACACAGATCTTCTCTAGATCAGTCAGGTTTCTGGGCTGTTGCTGAGAAACACAGAGTTTGAGCTCCCTCCAAAGATTCTCTATTGGGTTTAGGTCTGGAGACTGGCTAGGCCACGCCAGAACCTTGATCTGCTTCTTCCAGAGCCCTCCTTGGTTCTCCTGGCTGTGTGCTTCGGGTCATTGTCATGTTGAAAGACCCAGCCTCGACCCATCTTCAATGCTCTAAGTGAGGGAAGGAGGTTGTTCCCCAAAATCTCGCAATACATGGCCCCGGTCATCCTCACCTTAATACAGTGCAGTTGCCCTATCCCATGTGCAGAAAAACACCCCCAAAGCATGATGCTACCCCCCCCATGCTTCACAGTAGGGATGGTGTTCTTGGGATGGTCCTCATCATTCTTCTTCCTCCAAACACGGTTAGTGGAATTATGACCAAAAAGTTCTATTTTGGTCTCATCTGACCACATGACTTTCTCCCATGACTCCTCTGGATCATCCAAATGGTCATTGGCAAACTTAAGACGGGCCTTGACATGTGCTGGTTTAAGCAGGGGAACCTTCCGTGCCATGCATGATTTCAAACCATGACGTCTTAGTGTATTACCAACAGTAACCTTGGAAACGGTGGTCCCAGCTCTTTTCCGGGTCATTGACCAGCTCCTCCCGTGTAGTTCTGGGCTGATTTCTCACCTTTCTTAGGATCATTGAGACCCCACGAGGTGAGATCTTGCACAGAGCCCCAGTCCAAGGGAGATTGACAGTCATGTTTAGCTTCTTCCATTTTCTAATGATTGCTCCAACAGTGGACCTTTTTTCACCAAGCTGCTTGGACATGTCCCCGTAGCCCTTTCCAGCCTTGTGGAGGTGTACAATTTAGTCTCTAGTGTCTTTGGACAGCTCTTTGGTCTTGGCCATGTTAGTAGTGTGATTCTTACTGATTGTATGGGGTGGACAGGTGTCTTTATGCAGCTAACGACCTCAAACAGGTGCATCTAATTTAGGATAATATATGGAGTGGAGGTGGACATTTTGAAGGCAGACTAACAGGTCTTTGAGGGTCAGATGGTTCAATGGCACTGTTGTATGTGAGTGTGAGGAACTGGAAGTAAAGCAATAAGTGGATCCAGAGAGATCCATACAGTAGCGTATTAGAACAAATTATAAACATACAAATCTGAACTACTTTTAGACATATCACCAAAAAAACTTATTTTAACCATCCACATTTCCTTTTTTAAGCGAACAGTAGCTAGGTGCTTGCGTAAACCAACGCTTGGATGGAGATCTCTGTTGGGGCAGAAAGGAATACTTCACCCTCAAAACGGCCATTTATATATAAATTATTAAGTGGGTGTTTGCTTGAATTCATGAAGAAGACTTTGATATTGATGAATTTCTCCACAATAATGGAGAATCAAAAATTGGAAAGAAGTCTAGATGCATTTCAATAATACACGTTTAACAACATCAAAACTTCCCAAACGAATGTGTTGTCGCTAAAACATTTCTATTTTTAACAATTCATAAGCATTCATAATCTCCTTGTTGCAGGCACACTACTGCCTGAACTACCATGGCTTCAAAGTCAAGGGTTTTCAATTACATACTGTATATAACACAATTTTACAGTCAACCAAAGCAAACTTAATCTAGGTATAACGTTTTACAAGAGTTCACCCGCCAAAATAAAACAACTCATTGGCAATGTTTCGCTTAGTTGCAAAAAAACAAAATGCAAAATGTTGAAATGAAAGAAATAGAATAATGTTTGGATATTTTACTGACTAGACTTCTTCTGACCTTACTATCCACAGAAGACAGACGTCCTTTCCATTTCTCTTGCAGGAACCCTCCCACAGGCTCAGTTCAAGTTTTAATGTTTTAAATCAGAGGGTGAGAAAAATAATCGATTCTTAGATGCATCGCAATTCTCTTTAGAAAGTTGGACAACAACTGTTAAGTTAAGACAAGAGTGCAGAAAAAAACATAAAAAGGTCCACAAGTAATGTAAATGTGCTGTATTTATATAGCGCTTTTCTAGTCTTAACGACTACTCAAAGCGTTTTTACATCATACAGGATACATTCACCATTCACACACATTCATACACTGTGGCCGAGGCTGCAGTACAAGGTGCCACCTGCTCATCAGATAAACACTCACACACATTCACACTGCGATGTGCAGCAGTGTCTTGCCCAAGGACACTTCGACATGGGACTGCAGGGCCAGGGATTGAACCACCAACCTTCCAATTGGCAGGCACCGCTCTACCGCTGAGCCACAGCCGCCCTGTAGCCCTTTTTCAACTCCCGTTGCTCATAAATCCATTTAAAATGTTGTCCCCTGATAGAGGACATATCAGATATTAAACTGATAAGAACAGATAATACACTTGATCTTAGCCAAAAGGCCGAGAAGCGATGGAAAAGGAAAAAAACAATAGGTTTTTTGTATATTCACATGATCTAATAAGACATATATTACATGAAATATTTAGGCAAAACACATAAAGGCTGTTGATCTACTTTATCTCATTACATCTGACCAGCATGTTTCATGTTCTTCACCTTTAAACATTACTGAGAGAGAAGGTGACTCAGCATTTTTAAGGCTCAAGCATGGAATGACTACACAATAGAAACCTCAGTAGACAAAACATTTCATTACAACAAATACATGTCAAAATCTAAACTTTGTCTAGCTGCTTTGTCTAGGAAGGGATTAGCAAACTCTGTCTATCAAACTCAGATTTATCTGTTTTATATTATTTTTTAAAATCACGCATGGAAATGTACATAAACAAATGGTTTAGAATCAGATTGTTGGCCTCTGAATCAGAATCACTTAAACAAAATCCCCAGTGTGCCATACGGGGTGCTGTGGGTCACCCCTTGCTGTACTGACAGGCTTCTAGTGACACACAAGGTATATATTCCCATCCAGAGGCTGCAGCATTACAATTTATTGATATTACTATGTTATATTGCTATTACTATGTTGGACCTTCATCAAGAGGGTTTTGTTATGTTTCTAAAATTCAAACAACCTCTAAGACATATATCTCTGCAGTTTCTGTTGGAGTGTATGAACACAATGATTGTTTGTTGAATTGGCTGTGATGGAAGGAGCAGCAGCTAAAATATTGCCTAGGGCACTAAATTAGTCCGGGCCAGCCCGGCGGCTGCTCATAGACTAATCCTGATTTTGAACAAACTGTAAAAGCACACACAGAACGAACCACTGAACGTCATCACAATGCTACCCTTTGGAGCTTCTGTCCAGGATTATCAACACAACCAAGGACACACACACACACACACACACACACACACACATATACATGTATTCAAACACTGCCTTACCACCTGCCTGGCCCCCCCCACCCCCACTGTCTGGCATTCCCCTGTACACAGACACCCCCAATCCCTCTCCCCTGCCCCCCTCCTCAGCCCCCTATCCCCTCCATATGCCTTAATGATGACCTGCTAAGGCCATCTTTGGCTGAATAAAAAGGGATAATTGGCTATCATTGTTTTCCCCCGGCGCTGCTGAGGCAGTGGCGGCAAAACACTGGTGTCCAGATGCCCCAGGACCCTAGCTCTCAGGGCTTTAATTAGAGTGAACCTGAGGACCAGGAAAAGGCCAATTACAACCCCAGCCCCCTCCCCTTTTCATTTTGCCGAGCCTTTTCTTCTGCATTCATGCAATCTGTCTGAATGCAGGTGAAGGAGTTAGGGGTGAAGGTCTTTCTTTCTTTTCTCAGGGCATGGGCGTGCACTTCAAAACACAAAGTAATCACAGGGGTATGTATGGCCATATATAGGCTTTCCTATAGCTAAAATACTAAATGTAATGTTTTTCTCCTCCAACTTCACCTTTTGGGATGCTCTTCCTCCAGTGTTCTGAACATGAGCCAATTCATGACAATAATTGTCCTGTGTGTTTGTTTCTTCTTTCACAAACAACTTGAAGTCTTTTTGCAACAGCAAACAGCACTTATTTATATTATCATCTGAGCAGGGATTACATTTAAACATGTGTATAATCCCATACTGCATCAACCTGTGTTCCTCCCTGTGCAGTAGAACCCAGGTAATGCATGTTTTCATGATCAGATTACTTATTGGGGGTTTGTGAAAGTCCATTACGTATTACGGCAGGAAAAGCCTGAGGGAATGATTGCTCAATCTTTGAATTAATTCAAGTCTTCCATTAGCAATATTTCCCCATGCAATTTATTAAAGCATAACAGTGTACCATCAGGTATCAGTGGAATTCAAATGACCTGAACTCTCTTTCCTTTCTGAGACAGAATTGTGAATTTACTTTGAGAGGTCATTTAAATGCATCTCAGAATAATCAGAGCTAATTCTTCTGTATGTTGTAAAAAGGACCTTTTAGCAGGGTAACCAAGCACCCTCACATGTATTTACATTATTCATGAGAGCGATTTGGATAATGTTGCCTCCGACTATTACTCCCTCTATGGTGTGTTAACATGTATTAAAAGTGATTTGATGAGATGTGGATTCATGGGGAATGGGGGTGTCAATTACCTCTGGAGTTAATAGGGTTGAGTGAGCAAATGGTGCGAGCAAATTTCACGCAGATCGCACTCATGTAACATTAATGTAATTCTTTAGGAACAAGACTCCCTATGTGTTAGCGCCATGCACATCTGATTTACTACTACTAATCAATGTTAAGGAGATTTAAAAGAGCCAGCACTGCGAACATGTTAACCAGTGGAAAGGTTTGAACTATTCCAGTTTCTTAGATGCTAATTTGTCTCCTTTGGATAAACCACACAACAGGAACAAAATACCATGCCATGCATGCATGGGGATATCTAGAGGAAACAATTAGCAATGTGGTGCTACATGCTACTTCTTGCTGCATTCTCACACCCTTGAGTTCTGTTGTGTCAGGTTGTTTCAATGTTTTCTCGCTTTCATCTACTCGCCATTTACACCAGAATTGATATTTTGAATTTAAAATAGTAGGATGTCTTGATAGTTTGAAATCAAAACAGAAGTTGTCTCAGGACACTTTCCACAGTACAATTTCACCAAACGTATGTATTTGGTGCGATGGTGAATTAAATCATAGTAATCTTTGGAGAGAAACTGTCTTTGTTAAGGAGGTCAGAGGTCAGCTTTAACACCTGAAGAGCTGGTCAGGTTTCTCTTGCTGTGTCTCACTTCAGAGATGGTTAGTTCCAAAGGCCACAGCCTACTAAAGAGGAGGTCCATGTCCATGACCAACTGAATCTAAACGTGCTCCCTACATTAGTTAGTCTACAGATGATTCACATTATAAGCTCCCTTTTCTATTGTCAAAGAGATAACAGACCTAGTTTTTTTCAATGCTGCTGTGTTCCGAGATCTCACTACTTCAAAAAAGAGATAAAAAATATTGCTTTGTTTAACTCATTAGATGATTTTCAGCCCAGGTAGGAAGACATTATAACATAGTTTATAGGAAGAAATATTTCTTTGTTAATTGACATTCCAATTAATATAAAGGAAACTAATATCAAGGAAACTGAGCATACGCACATCATTCAACCAATGATGTGCGTATGCGTGTGACTGACAGATGCTTTCTAACAAGTGCATTGTTTAAAGAAAACTGCAATGAGCAAGGACAGATGATGGAATTACCACATTAAGGATTGCCAATGTATGACAACACTTACCCTTAGCAACAAGCCCTATGATTGGCCAGGATGGGCTCTTTTCATCTAATAACTTTGAACAAGAGAGTCCCTCGAAAGGACAGTTGTTCTAAGCTCTGACGCTATCAGTGTAATCTTCTGCCAGATGAACACGATGCTTATCTTAATAATGACCATCAAAATTATATTTTAATGCTGAGATCGGCACTGGCAATTTTACCCCGGGGAAGGACTTCTTAGAGATGAGTGCGGCTAGATGTTATCCAGTATGGCGGTTATCAGATCTGCTGCAGAGGATGTGAGGCTTCCCGAACTGAGTTGATTGAGGAGAAAGAGAAGGGGAAACCATTCTGTTGCCCAGGACGGCATGGAGGGTGGCTGCACGATGCAACATACACACACACACACACACACACACACACACACACACACACACACACACTAGCTGCTGAATGTGCACTCTCACTTTCTTATACACATACTCTGTCAGAAGACATGCATCAATATTAAAGACCCTCTCACTCTGTTGGTCTGTCTCTCTGGTATGCAGAAAACCCTTGGGACAGCCATGGATTTTACTATGATGAATGCAAATGAAACTTTTTTTCTCTGCATGTCTGACACAGTAGCTTGAACCCTCTGGGGCAATTAGACTGAGAACCCCCCCCACACACACACACACACACACCACCACCACCCCTCCATTACACACATCTTCCAACAAAAACACTGCATCAGAGATTTGGAGACCTGATCAAACCCGTTTGCACAGAATGAAAAACAGATTCCATCAAACTGTAACAGCATCAGATAATCCTATAAAAACAGTGGAAGCCCAAGGCAAAAACGGATATGAGCAGCTGCAACTAAGGGCCCCGTAGCTAACAAGTGGACCTGAATTAGTAACTTTCAAGAGTTAAGTCCTCTGCTGCAGTTCCAGTTGAGACACTTGGACATTTTCTATACTAACTTGATCTCTTCTTGGAGAAAGACATTTAGGGCCCTATTTTAACGATCTAAACGCACGGGGTGAAGTGCATGGATCAGGTGCCTTTAGGGCACCATGTATGAGAGGCTGCATAGGAAATAATTCAAACTTAATCATAATCTTGCATATTCACCACTATACTCATACACACACACACACATTATAATCCTTTTACATGTACTGTATGTATGTAGTGTATGTGAGAGAGTATAGTAGTGTATTTGAGAGAGTTTGTGACAGAGAGTATGTGACAGAGTATAGTAGAGTATGTGAGAGAGTATAGTAGAGTATGTGAGAGAGTATAGTAGTGTATGTGACAGAGTATAGTATAGTATAGTATAGTATAGTATAGTATAAAGAACTGTATGTGAGAGAGTATAGTAGAGTATGTGAGAGAGTATAGTAGTGTATGTGACAGAGTATAGTAGAGTATGTGAGAGTATAGTAGAGTATGTGAGAGAGTATAGTAGTGTATGTGACAGAGTATAGTAGAGTATGTGAGAGAGTATAGTATAGTATGTGAGAGAGTATAGTAGAGTATGTGAGAGAGTATAGTAGAGTATGTGAGAGAGTATAGTATAGTATGTGAGAGAGTATAGTAGAGTATGTGAGAGAGTATAGTAGAGTATGTGAGAGAGTATAATAGAGTATGTGAGAGAGTATAGTAGAGTATGTGAGAGAGTATAGTAGAGTATGTGAGAGTATAGTAGTGTATGTGACAGAGTATAGTAGAGTATGTGAGAGAGTATAGTAGAGTATGTGAGAGAGTATAGTAGTGTATGTGAGAGTTTAGTAGTGTATGTGAGAGAGTATAGTAGAGTATGTGAGAGAGTATAGTAGTGTATGTGAGAGTTTAGTAGTGTATGTGAGAGAGTATAGTAGAGTATGTGAGAGAGTATAGTACTGTATGTGAGAGAGTATAGTAGAGTATGTGAGAGAGTATAGTACTGTATGTGAGAGAGTATAGTAGAGTATGTGAGAGAGTATAGTAGTGTATGTGAGAGAGTATAGTAGAGTATGTGAGAGAGTATAGTACTGTATGTGAGAGAGTATAGTAGAGTATGTGAGAGAGTATAGTAGTGTATGTGTGAGAGTATAGTAGTGTATGTGTGAGAGTATAGTAGTGTATGTGAGAGAGTATAGTAGTGTATGTGAGAGAGTATAGTAGTGTATGTGAGAGAGTATAGCAGTCTCTTGTCCATGCATTGGTGGTGAGATCTGCTGAGTGGACAGTAGGTAATTCCTGATAATTGCAGCCTTGGGCTTGTTTATACTAGTGGACCAACTGACTGAAGCACATGTGAAAGATCTTTATAGCGGTGTCAAACCTGGTAATAGGTGCATTTAATGCTGTAGCGGTGTGTTGTCAGAGACATACCCAACTCCAAATCGACAATATTGGCATACATTTTCATGCTATCCACCACTGTTTGTCCAGTGTCAGTGTAACATACTCCCAACCGAAATATCTACATGGCACCGGTTCCTCATTTGTGTTTGCCATACTGATGACACTAACTGACATGAGCTACATCCAGGGGTTAATCTGACTAGCCTGATGTAGCTTACAGACAGCCACTTAGCCACATACTAAGTCACACCAGACACTCAGGTTTGCTCAGGTGAGACAGCTGTATTTTTCAAATATCTCATCCCTTCAAAAATGAGCGAATAAGGAAAGACTAGATAATGATTACATAGAGGAAGATAGGAAGAAGAAGAAAAACATGTGGGGAGGAGGCCAATTTATCAGTCTAATTATGAGAGACAGTTCAGAGGCCCCAGTGCATAGTGGTATGGTCTGAGTCAGGGCCGGTTGCTTAATATTAATAGAAAAATGAGAGAAGGGAGAAGCATTTTAATAGAGAGACTAATGGGGGATGCGAGTACACCTCTTTTCCAATATCTGGGTTGCTCAGACCTCCTTCATCTCTGTGGCCTCTTTTGAATAGAACCGCTCTCAGATAAGCTAGACCACTGCAGGGCGACCTTCTCAGATTTCAATATCAGATAACAGATTTTAACCCACTGAGCACAAGGGAGGAGAATATGAGGAAAAACTGGGAGCTGGCGCAGTATTGTATAATAATTCCTGTGATTTAACACTTGAGACTTGCAGGATCTTTTGATTTGCTGCCTAAACATGAATTGTTTGTAGCTTCTTTTTGCATTGGAAAGAAAACATTGTGCACACATTGGTTAAGGTTGCAAGGAAGTATTATTAAAAACATGATAATGGAAAATTGGAAATTAAATTTAGTATTGTCCATTTCTAACAAAAAAATTAAATGTTCTGTTCAATGTCTGAATATGAATCATTTGTGCTGAAATGACAAATTGGTAACACTATTTATGAGGTCTGTTAGATGCTCAATAAAGAAACAGTGCTGACTGTCAGTTAGAAATAGGAAACATCCAGTGGTGGTTTGTTATTTGCAATAACAACTGATCTTCTTGGGAGTACAGTCTTGATTTTAGGAGACATAAAAAAGAAGGTGATGATTCTGGCAAATTGGTCAGAGCTGTCATAAAACAATTTCCCCTTCGGGGAAAGAAAGCTGCCCTTGAATCATCCTGAAAACTGTCTGGTCTTGTTGGACTGGAATGTGGCAGTTACTACCAGACCTGATGGCACGCAGCACTCTCACTTAGAGCGAGCGAGAGAAAGGGAGAGAGAGAGGCTTGAGGGAATCTTCCCTTTGATAACATGTTCGATATGTACAAATACCACAAAGCAGTTGCCAAACTGCCCTTTTTCTTTTAATCTCACTACACAGGAATATTGCAATGAGGGTTAAATCTGATCACAGGCCCAGATTCCCTAAAGGTCAATTCATCTGCGAGTAAAGGCAAGGACAGAGGCAGAGGGACAGTGGAAATGATGATAATTTACTACTCAGACACAGAAATACAAGACAATATGTTATCATGAAATCATATATACTGTATATATACACGGACAAGGTTCCGCCACATGCACCGCTGCTAAGAAAAAAAGGGGGTATTCTTATCACATATAATCTGCAGATTGAGGTACTGTACATACACATTATTCAGGCTTCAGTGTAAAATGGATACAATTACATATACCGTATACAGTATGGTATGTGTAACTGTAACTGTGAAAGGCTGTACTTATTTAGGATAAGTTGGAGAAGGTATAAGACCTAAATGCTTATAATATTTATAAAATGCTATTTGCAGAGTAGGGGGGCTGTGTAAACAGCGACCGTGGATAATACATTTCATGCAGACACAGCAGATTTAAATATTGCTTTTATACTATATACTGTATGTTATTGCTCATTGAACAGATTGAATATGATTGATATATATTGGCTGTAAACACACAAAGCCTGCTCTGGAGGACAAGAACGGCCGCCGAGACACGATCAAAGGTCTCTGGGGGACGCAACAACGGGGAAATGAAACGCCACACGCAGTAGATAGATAGATAGATAGATAGATAGATAGATAGATAGATAGATAGATAGATAGATAGATAGATAGATAGATAGATGCAGACTGGTAGGACATCTCCAACATTCAGTTGGTAACAGACTGGTAGGATATCTCCAACATTCAGTTGGTAACAGACTGGTAGGACATCTCCAGCTGCACACGTCCAGGAAATAGTATCTGCGCATTCCCTTCTTGTAAACAGCAATGCTGTTGATGTTCCAGTCCAGCCTGTTGTTGATGTTGACACCCAGGTATCTGTACTCCTCAACCATGTCCACATCTTCTCCCAGGAAGCAAAGGGGCTGCGGAGCCGCTCCCTTCCTCCTGAAGTCAATCACCAGACGGTGATAAAAATGGCTGCCGGGACATGATCCGTGGTCTCTGGGGGACACAACAAAGAGGAAATGAACCGCCACATGCCGGCGACATCAATGAGACGGACCCACACACACGGGACGATTGTGGTTAAGAGAGGAAGAACGCACCAAGGACCTGCCACACACGGGACACGATCCCCGGTCTCCGGGGTGAAAGCTCTGTGGCACTAAGTAAGCCTGTTTTGTCTTAAAGTCTAAAGCTACATTAGACTTGTAGTAAACCTGCAAAATGTCCCTGAAAGTAATGATTATTTAATTATTTTCTTTGGATGACCAACATGTACCTCCAGACAAAACCCTATATTTAGCATATTATATTTAACATAATAAATAATTTGACCCAACTTATAATTTGGGGGTTTAGGATGCAAATGAGTGTTTGTCCTCTTATACAACAAACTATGTTACACATGACTGATGTGACACAGGACTTTTTTGGGGGGGTTGTGCAGACCTTACTCCTACCAGATAGACCTCCAGTGGCATGAGGGGAACCCATGACAACCTTCATCTGGCAGAAGTTGCAGGGGCGGCCAGTGGTCCGGTTAGTTGGACTCCACCTGTGCCTGTCTCCAGGTCCAGGTTTGTCTTTGGGGTTTCCTCACCCAGCCCCTGTACCATCCCCACATAACTTTGGAGTTGCCTTCTTCCTCCTTCCCAGCCGTTGTGGTGGATCTCACACCACTATCCTCCACCTGCGCCCCCGTTAGGGTCTTCACTATTTACCCATAGCTGGGGCTATTTACCCATAACTGGGACAGTGGTTGACGGGCATCAGGGCATTTCTACTCACCGATGGGCCTGCATGCCACTTCTCTGGGGCCCACTGCTGCTCCGAGATCCTGTACAACTTAGCCTGGAACCACAAGGGACCAGTTCCCATGTGTGCCACGGGGAGGCGTGTATAAGGTCTTGGCAGTGGAGAGGCTATGTACCGGCGGAGGAGGCGACACACATCCGGCTCCTCTTTCAGCCCCTGAAAACAAAGGGCTGTCCGGTGACAGTAGCTCAAAGCAGCATGTAGCATGTAGCATGTAGCATGCAGCATGTAGCATGTAGCATGCAACATCTAGCACGCACTAACTACAAGCTCTACTACTCCAACACTACTGCACTGATGCATCACACGCCCTGCGTGCAAATGCCCGCGCACACACACACACAGACACACACACATACACACAAACACAGGCACACACACACACACACACAGACACAAGACAGACACACACACGCACAGACACGAGACAGACACACACAGACCCACACACACACACACAAACAACACAAGACAGGCACCACCACACAAACACAGACACCCACACACACAGACCCCCCCCTTTTCCTCAGCCAGACAGAAGCTTTCTGTACCACTTCTTCTTCTTCTGCTTTTTCATCATCTGGCTCTGAAGATCTTCCAGCTGGGACCTCATGGAATTCTCTGTCCTCTCCCACTCCTGCTCCTTTTCCTGCTGAGTCAGCTTCAGGCTTTCTGTGGCCTGAAGGAGGGATGACTTTTTCTCAAGAGCAGCCATGAGGTTCTTGTTGTTCTGTTCCTGTATCTCCAGCTGGGCTCTATGGGAAGCCTGGGATCTTTCCAGTGTCTACTTTGCCTCCTCCTGTTCTCTGAGAGTTTCCTCCATCTTGCTCAATTTATCCTTCAGTGTTGAAGCCATTCCACTGATTTTAGTTTGATCATCATTAACAACACGTCAACATGAACAACAGCAATCGTAATCAGCATCACCTGAACATAGGTATCAGTATGATCACAAATGACATGCATGTGAAGAGGATCAAACTAAAATCAGTGGAATGGCTTCAACACTCCGGCCCCTAATTGACCAGTAAAGGGCAATTCATACATTTATGCATGGGAAGCATACACTGAAAAGTCCTTCGACAATATTCAAGATTGTCCATAGAATGTCAAGCATAATCCAAAATAATAATCCATTTGATTTTGATAGTTCATTTTGCGAAACAAGTTCATAAAGGTTCAACAAAAGAGTTCAATGTAGATCCTTGTTTGAGAGGGAAAAAAGAAAAAAGTGTCGTTATGACAACAACAATTTATATTCTTATGTTTTTTAATCCAAATGGTTATTGATTCTATTCCATTCTAGCTGTAATTCTATTGTTGCTAAAGGACACCTGTTTGTTTATGTTTTAATATACAGTAAGAATGTAATGATTTCTGATGATTCCTAAAATATGGCAAAGAAAGAACACTTTACAAAATATGGTAGGGAAAAAGATGGATGTCTCTGCAAAAAAGCGGTACACATACATGTAAGAATGCGCCAGTTGGGACGCAATTTTCTCTAACTTCAATAACCATGTGCGCTCAGCAACTACCTATTATTTAAGATGTGCATTTACCACAATAATTATAAAAGAAAAGGTGTGAAAAGTAAAGTGAAAAAATGCAACACTGCTTTATGCTCCCATAATTTAATACAAAAGGCAATGTTTCGACCCTACTGGGTCTTCTTCCAGGACTTACCCAGAGAATTTAAACGACGACAACTTCTCAGTCCCTCCTCCCCTTTCTGCTAAAGCCTGAACGGTCTCCTAAGCCCCCCACAAGGGAGAATGAATGCATGTGCATGAGCACTGATTGACACGCAGTTAGACCCCCCCTCCCCCCCAGCCCTGATTGGTGCATCTGAACAGGGAGCGGTGGATTTTTGCAAAACACATTACTAGGTGCTGCCAGAGGAGCCCGATTTTTTTTAATTACCTGCTTTATGTAGTTCTACTGGAACATAGGGTCAGTTTCAGCAAATATGAAGTAGGCAAGAAGGTCTGTCGTGATAGTCAATACATGAACTTATCGCACAATATATGGAAATGAGCTTTGTAGCTTTTGATGACGCAATATATTACAACTGATAATTTGTATAATTGAAAATAAAGATTTATTCATTTTGACAAAAAAATGTTACCAACATTTCTGTCCTCTTGTCTGCTTTCTGTGTCAGAGGAAGATGTCACGATTTGTCTAGTACTGGAACCCAGAAGCAGACCAGGACAAGGTAAGGTGGAATAACAAGATAAATATTTATTTGTAGTATGAATATGGAAGCGGGTAAGTCCCGATGGTTGGCAGTAGGTGAAATAGGCAGGCTGGAGGGTTTGTGCAGATCCGAGAATGCAACTGTGAAGTGGTGGGCCAGGCAGGCGTGAGTTTCTATCCAGGTGATTAACTGTCGACAGAGGAACAGGAAGCAGGTTAGCAACAGGCAAAAAGACTTTCAAAAACTAGAGGCAAGATACAAGAGCTCAACATACTGGTTACGCTAACGATCTGGCAGGGAATGGATGTCTGGTCACGGCTTATATGGTGCCGAGGTGATAATCAGGACTGGATGTGCAGATAACAGCAGGTGTGCGTGGTAGGAGAATCAGCAGGGATGTGTTCAGGAAACTCAGGACAAACAGACTTCAGGTTAGAGCAAAAGAAAAACACAAGTAAAACAAGCTCAAGATGTGAAATGTGAAATGGTTGATGTGCACATAAGCAGGGTTATTTTACAACATTCTAAAGCAAAACTGTATTCTTATTCATCGCATACACACAGTTACATGTGTATGTAGTGAAATTCAATTACTGCATTTAAGCCCATCCTAAGTATTAGTTGTGCATTTTGACATAGTGTTACTGTCAGCCTTAAGGTCTGTTCACACCAGAAAGTGGCACAGCAAAGGTCCCCACACCCTCATGAAGGTAGTGGAATCATGGTGCCCTATTTACTGCAGCTGGCAATCTTACCGCTAACATGCTAGCCGACCAGCAACAGGCTAGCACTAGTTTGTCATAATAGCTCTCCAACCTATCTAACTTGCCAAACACAATGGCTTCAAACTGTTTATTCAAGCAATGTAGTATTTGTATCCTGGAATCCTGTCACAAGAATCAGAAAACAATTTATTGCCAGGTAAGCACCTACTAGGAACTTGCCTTGGTTCATGAACATATTTAACATTAACGTAAAATAAACAAATAATAAATACAGAAAGAAATGAATGCAGGATGTGCAAAAATGTTGAGGGTGTCATGGATCCCAAGCTGGCATGCTTGGTGTGGTCTGTCTGTCTCTTCTGTGTGTATGTGTGTGTGTGTGTGTTTGTGTGTGTGTCTCTATCTCTCCACCAGTCGACCTGGAATCCTCCCCTTATGAGGTCATAAGGAGCAATGTTACCTCGCACTAAAATAGATTTCAGATACAGTATTATAGTCTATTTAAAAGAGACTTCAGATACAGTATTAGGGACCACTAAGGTCTATATAAAAGAGACTTCAGATACAGTATTAGGGGACCACTAAGGTCTATATAAAAGAGACTTCAGATACAGTATTAGGGACCACTAAGGTCCATTTAAAAGAGACTTCAGATACAGTATTAGGGGACCACTAAGGTCTATATAGAAGAGACTTCAGATATAGTATTAGGGGACCAGTAAGGTCTATATAAAAGAGACTTCAGATACAGTATTAGGGGACCACTAAAGTCTATATAAAAGAGACTTCAGATACAGTATTAGGGGACCACTAAGCCCTATATAAAAGAGACTTCGGATACAGTATTAGGGGACCACTAAAGTCTATATAAAAGAGACTTCAGATACAGTATTAGGGGACCACTAAGCCCTATATAAAAGAGACTTCAGATACAGTATTAGGGACCACTAAGGTCTATATAAAAGAGACTTCAGATACAGTATTAGGGGACCACTAAAGTCTATATAAAAGAGACTTCAGATACAGTATTAGGGGACCACTAAGCCCTATATAAAAGAGACTTCGGATACAGTATTAGGGGACCACTAAAGTCTATATAAAAGAGACTTCAGATACAGTATTAGGGGACCACTAAGGTCTATATAAAAGAGACTTCAGATACAGTATTAGGGACCACTAAGGTCTATATAAAAGAGACTTCAGATACAGTATTAGGGGACCACTAAAGTCTATATAAAAGAGACTTCAGATACAGTATTAGGGGACCACTAAGCCCTATATAAAAGAGACTTCGGATACAGTATTAGGGGACCACTAAAGTCTATATAAAAGAGACTTCAGATACAGTATTAGGGACCACTAAGGTCTATATAAAAGAGACTTCAGATACAGTATTAGGGGACCACTAAGGTCTATTTAAAAGAGACTTCAGATACAGTATTAGGGACCACTAAGGTATATATAAAAGAGACTTCAGATCCAGTATTAGGGGACCACTAAGGTCTATATAAAAGAGACTTCAGATACAGTATCAGGGGACCACTAAGGTCTATAAAGCATCCAAAGAGCACCCTGTCACGGGACCCTTAAGAGACAGCCAGACATCCATTCCCCGCCAAATCGCTATGAAATACTGCGTACTGCGCATCCTAGCATTATAGCGTTTGTTGCCAGCCTGCTACTGCCAGCTTTGTTCTTTGTATCTTGCCAGTGTTTTTCCCTGCAACTGACTTTGATCTCTCTGTCTCAAGAAAGCTTCTTGGATCTTAGTCCTGGAGAGCCGGTCGCCTACCCACACCCTCTCGATCACCACCGTTTGTATCAAAACCCACTCCATCCATCCATCCATCCATCCATCAATCCATCCATCATCTTCGTCCGCTTATCCGGTGTAGGGTCGCGGGGCAGCAGCTCCAGCAGGGGGCCCCAAACTTCCCTTTCCCAAACCACATTAACCAGCTCCAACTGGGGGATCCCGGGGCTTTCCCAGGCCAAGTTGGAGATATAATCCCTCCACCTAGTCCTGGGTCTTCCCATAGGCCTCCTCCCAGCTGGACGTCCTTACCAGATGCCCGAACCACCTCAACTGGCTCCTTTTGGAAAGAAGGAGCAGCGAATCTACTTCAAGCTCCTCAAGCTGAACAGATTTTATTGTAAATTTAGGTTTTGTTTTTAATTGTGGTGTATTTAAAATACCTTTTAAAAAGTGTTAAACCTTATGAAGGGGTTGATGACCACCAAATGTCCGAGAGTGCGCTCTGATCTGATCTGTCATAGCAAAAATAACTTTATTAACTGGCTGGTTGCCAGTAAAAGGCAGTTCAGTAGCTACATGTAGTTCTGGTTGCTACAGGATGAAGTAGCACACACTGCTGTGTGGAAGGCCCCTGCTTTTGCACAATGCTGTCATTTTGGTCTAACCCCATGCATTCAGTGTCTTCAGGATTCAACCACTGATTGGAAGGGATGAGGGGGCTTTTTTGTATATTGATGTAAAACAAAAAAATAGGTACAGTGAGGAAAATAAGTATTTGAACACCTTGCTATTTTGCACGTTCTCCCACTTAGAAATCATGGAGGGGTCTGAAATTGTCATCGTAGGTGCATGTCCACTGTGAGAGACATAATCTAAAAAAAAAATCCAGAAATCACAATTCAATTTCAATTCAATTCAATTCAATTTTATTTATAGTAATTCATAACAAGAGTTATCTCAAGACACTTTACAAGGACCCAACAGTTCTAGTAGTTTCCTCCAGAGCAAGCAACAGTGCGACAGTGGCAAGGAAAAACTCCCCTTTGGGAAGAAACCTCGGACAGACCCAGGCTCTTGGTAGGCGGTGTCTGACGACCGGTTGGGGATAGAATGAAGAGTGGCAATAACAGTCCCAAAAAAAATAAAAATAAAAATAATAGTAGTTTGTAGTAGTTCTTTGTAGTAGTTCATGGCATAGCAGGGCACTGTGCAGCATCACAAAGCACAGCAGGACGTAGCTGGGCACCGCAGATCGTGGCAGGGAAGGGAACGTGTAGCGGGACCATGGCGACAGCTGCAACCATGATTTTGGAGCCTCCCTGATCCGAGGAAACATGCTGGGAGAAAAAGAACAAAAGGACTCCGGGGAATGACTCCCCAGAGCTAGGTTAGTAACAAGCATTTCTGGGACATGGATGCACACAAAATAGGAATATAGAAAGATAGAGGAGAGAGGAGCTCAGTGTGTCGAAGGAAGTCCCCCCAGCCGTCTAAAACTACTACAGCATAACTAAGAGAGACAGGGTAAAGAGAGGAGCCTGGTCAGGCTAGAACTCTCCCCAACCGGATCGGGCTGTATGCCAAGTCTCCCTTTAGTTTTATTATAATCTTGATTATATGATAGATAGATCTGATAACTATGACGAGAAGCAGGTGGGCCGGGTTAGGCGGACGCTGCAACTCCTCACTCCCTAACAAAATTCAATTCTATGCCCTAACTATAAGCTTTATCAAAAAGGAAAGTCTTAAGCCTACTCTTAAATGTGGAGACGGTGTCTGCCTCCTAAACCCAAACTGGAACCTGGTTCCACAGGAGAGGAGCCTGATAGCTGAACGCTCTGGCTCCCGTTCTACTTTTAGAGACTCTAGGAACCACAAGTAATCCTGCATTCTGGGAGCGTAGTGCTCTTGTAGGGTTGTAAGGTACTATGAGCTCTTTAAGATAAGATGGTGCCTGACCACGAAGAGCTTTGTAGGTGAGAAGAAGGATTTTAAACTCTATTCTGGATTTTACAGGAAGCCAATGCAGAGAAGCTAAAAGAGGAGAGATGTGATCTCTTTTCTTGGTTCCTGTCAGAACACGTGCTGCAGCATTCTGGATCAGCTGAAGAGTCTTTATGGACTTTTTCGACCAGCCTGATAATAAAGAATTGCAGTAATCCAGCCTAGAAGTAACAAATGCATGGACTAGTTTTTCTGCATCATTTTTAGACAGGATATTCCTGATCTTTGCAATATTACGTAGGTGAAAAAAGGTGATCCTTGAAATTTGCTTTATGTGAGAATTAAAGGACATGTCCTGATCAAAGATAACTCCAAGATTCCTCACAGTGGTGCTGGAGGCCAGGGAGATGCCATCCAGAGTAACTATCTCTTTGGATAATGCGTCACGGTGGTGCTTGGGTCCCAGAGCAATAACTTCAGTTTTATCTGAGTTTAACATTAGAAAATTACAGCTCATCCAGGTTTTAATATCCTGAAGGCACATTTGAAGTTTAGCTAACTGATTAGTTTCATCCGGCTTGATTGATAGATATAATTGAGTATCATCTGCATAACAATGAAAGTTTATGGAGTGCTTCCTGATAACATTGCCTAAAGGAAGCATATATAAAGTGAACAGGATTGGACCGAGCACAGATCCTTGTGGGACTCCATGACTAACTTTGGCGTGCACAGAGGATTCATCGTTAACATGAAAAAACTGAGATCGATCTGATGAATAAGACTTAAACCAGCTTAGAGCAGTCCCTTTAATGCCAATTAAATGTTCCAATCTCTGTAATAAAATATGATGGTCAATGGTATCAAATGCAGCACTAAGATCTAATAACACCAGTACAGAGATAAGTCCTTTGTCTGATGCAATTAGGAGGTCATTAGTAATTTTCACAAGTGCTGTCTCTGTGCTATGATTAACTCTAAATCCTGACTGAAAATCCTCAAATAAGCTGTTGCTATGCAGAAAGTCACATAGCTGTTTAGCGACTGCTTTCTCAAGAATCTTAGAAAGAAATGGAAGATTGGATATAGGTCTATAGTTGGCTAAAACGTCTGGATTAAGGTTGGGCTTTTTCAGAAGAGGTTTAATTACAACTACTTTAAAGTGCTGTGCTACATAGCCTGTTAATAAAGACTGGTTATATCTAGTAGAGAAGTGTTGACTAAGGGTAAAACTTCTTTAAGTAGCCTAGTCGGGATGGGGTCTAAGAGGCAGGTTGATGGTTTAGATGAAGACATAATTGAATTTTGAAATTGATAAAGATTAAGTGAAGCAAAGCAGTCTAAACATATATCTGGTTTTACAGCTGTTTCTAAGGTTCCTGAGTTTAGAGATAAGTCAGTGCCAGTTAAAGGCAGGTCTTGGTGAATTTTGCTTCTAATAGTTATAATTTTATCATTGAAGAATCTCATGAAGTTGTTACTACTAAGAGCTATGGGAATACTTGGCTCAGTAGAGCTGTGACCGTCGGTCAGCCTGGCTACAGTGCTGAAAAGAAACCTGGGGTTGTTCCTATTTTCCTCTATTAATGACGAGTAGTACGCTGCTCTGGCATTACGGAGGGCCTTCCTATACGTTTTAAGACTATCTTGCCAGATTAACCGAGAATTTTCCAATTTGGTGGAACGCCAAATCTTCTCAAGTTTCCGTGATGTTTGCTTTAATTTGTTAATTAAGTTTCAGTGTTATACCATGGAGCTAACCGTCTTTGTTTTATTATCTTCTTTTAGAGGGGCAACAGAGTTGAGTGTCATTCTCAGCAAGCCTGCTGCACTATCAACAAAATGATCGATTTGGAAGGGACTGAAATTAGCATAGGAGTCCTCCGTTACTTTGTGACTTGATAATGAATTAAATGCTAATGGAATCACATCCTTAAATTTAGCTACAGCGCTATCAGATAGACATCTTGTATAGAAGGTTTTGCCTAATGGCGTGTAGTTCAGCAGTATAAACTCAAAAGTTATCAAACAGTGGTCAGATAGAAAGGGATTCTGTGGGAACACTATTAAATGTTCAATTTCAACACCATAGACCAGAACAAGATCGAGGGTGTGGCCAAAACGGTGAGTCGGTTTATGAACACTTTGAGAGAAGCCAATAGAATCTAATAGAGAGATAAACGCAGTACTAAGGCTATCATTCTCATCGTCCACGTGAATATTAAAATCCCCTACAATAAAAACTTTGTCCGTTTTTAGCACTAAATTTGACAAAAACTCTGCAAATTCAGATAAAAATTCAGAGTATGGACCAGGTGCTCGGTACACTATAACAAATAGAACTGGTTGCAGTGATTTCCAACTTGGGTGTGAAAGACTAAGAACAAGACTTTCAAAAGAATTATAATTCAGTTTAGGTTTATAGCTAATTATTAGACTAGAATCGAAGATAGCTGCCACTCCACCTCCTCGGCCTGTGCCTCGAGGAATGTGAGTATTAATATGACTGGGGGGGGTGGATTCATTTAGACTAACATATTCTCCATCACCCAGCCAGGTTTCAGTAAGACAAAATAAATCAATATTAGAATCTGATATTAATTCATATACTAGTACACCTTTCGAAGAGAGAGATCTGATGTTTAAGAGTCCACATTTAATTCTCCTATACTTTTGCACTATTGCACTTGTGGTTTTAATTGTTATGAGGTTTTCATGCACAGCTCCTCTTCTGTTTACCTTTGTTTTAAATAATTTTAATGGTCGGGGGGCAGACACCGTCACTATGGGGTTTTGACTAGGTAACCCCTGGAATGGAGGATCAGAGAAGTGTGTTAGACTGCGACTCTGCCTCCTGGTCCCCACTCTGGATTGTCAAGGATTAAGTCCACTAATAAACTCGTCAAGATTTCTAGAAATGAGAGCTGCTCTATCCCAAGTGGGATGAATGCCGTCCCTCCGAATCAGACCAGGTCTTCCCCAGAAAGACTGCCAGTGATCTACAAAGCCCACATCATTATCTGGACACCACCTCGATAGCCAGCGGCGAAATGATGACATGCGGCTATACATGTCATCGCTGGTTAGATTTGGCAGGGGTCCAGAGAAAACTACGGTGTCCGACATTGACTTTGCATATGTACACACCGATTCAACATTGATCTTGGTGACCTCCGTTTGGCGTAACCGGGAGTCATTAACGCCAACGTGAATAACAATCTTACTGTATTTACGTTTATCCTTAGCCAGCAGTTTCAAATAAGACTCAACGTCGCCCGCTCTAGCCCCCGGGATGAATTTAACTATGGCTGCTGGCTTTGCTAACTTCACGTTTCTCAAAATGGAGCTGCCGATAACCAGAGTTGGTTTCTCAGCGGGTGTCGCTGAATGGGGAAAATCTGTTAGAAACGCTAACAGGCTGGTGGTGGTCCGTGGCCTTTGAAACCTTACGACTACTTTTGCCACAAACAGTCACCCAGGAACATTTTCCTGGCTGCTCAGGAGTTGCCGGGGGACGGCTACCAGAGGCTAACTCAGGCTCAGGCCGGCCCGCACCGACTACCGGGGGGTGGCTAGCTACAGTAACTAACGACGGATCTATCATGGTGTAGATCCGGACTTCTAACTCACTAAGCCTCGCCTCCATGTCTATAAATAAACTACACTTGTTACACATACCATTGTCGCTAAAGGATGCAGCGGAGTAACTAAACATCTCACACATTGAGCAAGAGAAAGTAGGAGAGGGAAACGACATGGCTAACTGCTAAGCTAAAGTTGCTAGCAGCTAAGCTAAAGTACAGTAGCGTTAGCTACCAAGCGTTAAAACAGCTGTTATTTAATGAAAGTCGTTTAAAAATGAAAAGATCTGTGAGTGCTTAGGCAGAACAATGTATGGTTTTTTAACTATTTATTTGTATGACACAGCTGCAAATAAGTATTTGAACACCTGTCTATCAGCTACAATTCTGACCTGTTAGTCTGCCTTCAAAATGTCCACCTCCACTACATTTATTATCCTAAATTAGATGCACCTGTTTGAGGTTGTTAGCTGCATAAAGACACCTGTCCACCCCATACAATCAGTAAGAATCCAACTACTAACATGGCCAAAGCCAAAGAGCTGTCCAAAGACACTAGAAACAAAATTGTACACCTCCACAAGACTGGAAAGGGCTACGGGGACATGTCCAAGCAGCTTGGTGAAAAAAGGTCCACTGTTGGAACAATCATTAGAAAATGGAAGAAGCTAAACATGACAGTCAATCTCCCTCGGACTTGGGCTCTATGCAAAATCTCACCTCGTGGGTTGATCCTAAGAAAGGTGAGAAATCAGCCCAGAACTACACGGGAGGAGCTGGTCAATGACCTGAAAAGAGCTGGGACCACCGTTTCCAAGGTTACTGTTGGTAATACCCTAAGACGCCATGGTTTGAAATCATGCATGGCACGGAAGGTTCCCGTGCTTAAACCAGCACATGTCAAGGCCGTCTTAAGTTTGCCAATGACCATTTGGATGATCCAGAGGAGTCATGGGAGAAAGTCATGTGGTCAGATGAGACCAAAATAGAACCTTTTGGTCATAATTCCACTAACCGTGTTTGGAGGAAGAAGAATGATGAGTACCATCCCAAGAACACCATCCCTATTTTGAAGCATAGGGGTGGCAGCATCATGCGTTGGGGGTGTTTTTCTGCACATGGGACAGGGCGACTGCACTGTATTAAGGAGAGGATGTCCGCAGGGCTGCCAACTCTCACGCATTGGCCGTGAGACACACGCATTTAACTGGTTTCACACGCTCACATGCCACATCCACAGGGCAGCTGTTGGTGGTTCAATCCCTGGCCCTGCAGTCCCATGTCGAAGTGCGCATCGGAGTGTAAATGTGTGTGCATGTTTATCTGATGAGCAGGTGGCACCTTGTACGGCAGCCTCGGCCACAGTGTATGAATGTGTGTGAATGGTGAATGGTTCCTGTATGATGTAAAAGCGCTTTGAGTAGTCGTTAAGACTAGAAAAGCGCTATATAAAATACAGCACATTTACATTTACATCCCCCGATTTCTGAAGTGTCAACCCGGTCGGTCAAATTTTCTGAAAGATGAGTTTATCTATAGATCTACCTGTTGAGCCACTTATGATCGACTAGTTGTGCTTTCAGAGACTGTGAGGGGGTTCAAGAGCGCTCCCTGTCTGTGGAATTTTCGAATTGTCGCAAACTGAAAACATTATTTTTCACGATCCATCCCAGGTGCATTTCCCCCGGCTTCAGGTATGAGCTCTGAGTATAACAAACCCGTCCGTCGCTTGGTGACCACTCTCTCTGTAAAGATAGAGGTGAGCAGCACGGCGGGTAGTGTAGCAACTTCAGTTCATTTTAGTGGACTCGCTCTGCTGTGGACAGTGACGCGTTGCATCTGAAGAGCAGCGTACAGCCTCCTCTAAACTTTGTCAGATACCAGAGACCCAAATGGGCCTCTGTGTCTGTCAGCCAGTCTGAATGAGATACTACCATATCAGCGGAGCAATACCATGCACAATAGACTATATTACACCTCTCCAAATCTCGGACAACAGAGATGGGAGGAGTTATATTTAGAATGTGCACAAAGTTGTAAACATGAGCAGAAATATGATAAAACACATCTGAGCTATACTATACTATTTATACGATACTGCAATGTTGGGCCACTATTGTGCTTCTCTAACCTCGGTGCATCTCTAAATGTAGCTGTAAATAATTCATTCAATGTTTTATAAAATGAACAAATAGTCTTTATTTCCCCAAAAAAGTAAATACAGTAAGTGGGGCATAGAGGATGAGGGCCAAACATTACTGAGCCTTGGCACAAAGGTTAAAGGATTAGAATGTATGCAAATCAGTGGTTCTCATTCTTTAGAATTTCAGTGGTCTTAGCTGATCCCTCAACATTAATTTAACTTTGGGTCCCTGGTCCCTACACCAGGGACCCCTAGACCTGTTTACCACAGACCCAAATCTTCTCAGCTGTTGCTGACATATGCTACTGTCTCTTCATGTGGCTCATTATGTTTGGCACATTGTCTGGGTCAGTTCTTATATCATAACAAGTTAATAATGTAAATGATGTAAATGCTGAATGCCCTAATGCCTGTTGATACTACGACAATGTAAAGGCTCTTAACCCTACAGTTTTGCACATATCATGTAAGATTTGATTTCCCCATTTTTTTGCACAAAACTCTCCAGAAAGTGCCATTTAATGGTTTATTTTTTTTTAAAAGTTCCTGGGGGGGCATACCCACAGACCCCCGTAGGGAGAGCCCCCCATCCCCCCCCCCCCCCCACATATAACAAATCCCAATCTAAACCCTGAAGGATAATAATGCTGAAAGAGCCAAAGAAATTGCTTTGTACGCGGAAAAATATGGGTTGGTCCCACCAAATCTCACTCCAAGGTTTTTGGAAAAGTTGGCAGCTCTGTGACCGGGGCCATGTATTGCGAGATTTTGGGGATTTTGGTTTCCCTCAGTTAGAGCATTGAAGATGGGTCGAGGCTGGGTCTTCCAACATGACAATGACCCGAAGCACACAGCCAGGAGAACCAAGGAGTGGATCTGGAAGAAGCATATCAAGGTTCTGGGGGGGCCTAGCCAGTCTCCAGACCTAAACTCAATAGAGAATCTTTGGAGGGAGCTCAAACTCCGTGTTTCTCAGCGACAGCCCAGAAACCTGACTGATCTAGAGAAGATCTGTGTGGAGGAGTGGGCCAAAATCCCTTCTGCAGTGTGTCAAACCTGGTGAAGAACTACAGGAAACGTTTGACCTCTGGAACTGCAAACAAAGGCTACTGTACCAAATATCAACATTGATTTTCTCAGGTGTTCAAATACTTATTTGCAGCTGTATCATACAAATAAATAGTTAAAAAATCATAGATTGTGATTTCTGGATTTTTTTTTTAGATTATGTCTCTCACAATGGACATGCACCTACGATGACAATTTCAGACCCTTCCATGATTTCAAAGTGGGAGAACATGCAAAATAGCAGGGTGTTCAAATACTTATTTTCCTCACTGTATTTGCATGGGAGACTGGTAGGTGTTAGCAGGCTGAAATGGCAGCAAGATGGCAGGATGTTTGTTGTTAGCTGTATTGTCTTGGTTGCAGGCTGGCTTGCAGACAGTCAACCTTGAAGCAATAGAAGAAGTCATGGAGCTGGATTTGTCATCGGGCCAAGCAATTCTGTCACCCTTCTCCAACCCTCAGGCCTCCTCTAGATAATTGCAGCAGTTTCACCAGACTACAAACAGAGTGAGACCAAAAGCTTTAAATGCAATATTTTAATTGAGGACATTTACCCGCTGCATCTGCATTTTCAACAATAAAACCTTCTAACCAGTGGCGTACACCTCGCAGCATTTCTCCCTCCCTGACTGACCTCAATTTGTGGACTTCATAAAAAGGTGGACAGATATCTGGCCCCGTGGTCCGGGAGGTAATTACTAATGGTACCGCTTTTCCTTGGGGAGGGAAGATGTGATGCCTTAGACGCCGCTCCTGTTTGGAGTCAGGCCAGTTATTTCCTGTGGAATCAGGCAGCATTAACCTCCTGGATGCAGATCCCTTCGGTTGTAAATTAGCAAGTAATTAGAATGCGCTCGTCATCTTACGGAGACACAGCAGATGAAAAAACACATCAAGAAATGAGAGTGAGGTTAAAGAGGCACAATGCAATATGTGTTTGTATTATTGGTATAATTTTAGTAGTTTTTTATCTCAAACTTTTTTCTTTTTTTTCCATTAAATCATTTTTAGATTTACAGATGCTGGAAAGTCAAAAGGGAGACACAATGGATGACCACAGGAAAGGGTTTACAAAGACAAATCAATAAAAACTGAGCCTTTTTGAACTATAATCCTAGAGTTTTTTATAGTTTATTGTTCCTCGTCATTTGTTCTTTTGAACTGTATTACCATATTGATACTCACTTAGGTCTTAAAGGTCCCATGGCATGAACATTTCACTTTATGAGGTTTTTTAACATTAATATGAGTCCCCCCAGCCTGCCTATGGCCCCCCCGGTGGCTAGAAATGGTGATAGGTGTAAACCGAGCCCTGGGTATCTTGCTCTGCCTTTGAGAAAATGAAAGCTCAGATGGGCCGATCTGGAATCTTCCCCTTATGAGGTCATAAGGGGAAAGGTTACATCCCCTTTCTCTGCAAAGCTCATTGTGGGACTGGCTCTTGTGGCTGTAATTCTGCACCAAGGCTGAATTTTGGGAAAGAGACTTCAGATACAGTATTAGGGACCACTAAGGTCTATATAAAAAGACTTCAGATACAGTATTAGGGACCACTAAGGTCTATATAAAAGAGACTTCAGATACAGTATTAGGGACCACTAAGGTCTATATAAAAGAGACTTCAGATACAGTATTAGGGACCACTAAGGTCTATATAAAAGAGACTTCAGATACAGTATTAGGGGACCACTAAGGTCTATATAAAGAGACTAACCCTAACCCTAACCCAAAATCAAGTTCAAAGTGGGCGGCTCCCAGTGGCTCCTTTTGTTAACAAGTGTGGCTCAACTGACTGGATTAATCAGCCAGGCTGGCCAGGCTAACATGTTAGCAGAGGCTAAAGTTAGCTCTAATGTAAGAGGTAGGCTACATGGAACATACAATACATCGGTAAGGATTTACGTACATCTCAAAACAAAAGCACATATCCAAACTGCAGAAAGGATGAGGGACATCCGGATGAGCAATAATCAATTTGAGAGGAGAGTTTACTTGTGAGAGCATTCATGCCCTCCAGTCGCAAAGCAGACACTTGCGAAGAGTAATATCCGCGGATGTGAAATGATAAAATTGGCCTGTGAGCAGGTTTTATCACACATGAGATATGACATAATCACCCACAATACAATTTCTGCCTACACCACTGGAATGAATCCTATAGTCTTTAAAGAGGCCCCCACTTTTACAGGACAGCTGAAGACATGAAAGGGGAGGGGGGAATGACATGCAGCACAAACCCACGGCCGCTGCGCCAAGGAGCAAACCCCTACACATGGGCGCCCACTCCACCAGGTGAGCTACCCAGGCGCCCTGAATCCTACAGTCTAAGCTCACGTTATGTGATGGCAGCCCACCTGTCACTCACAGTGGCACATCCTTAATAATGCATAAATGAAACCAAAACCGTTTCTTGTACCAGGCTGTACACATGTTTATTTGTGCTGTAAAGTTGTTGTTTTTATTTTAACATATAATAGGGTTCTATGGCGATTGGCTCCCTTTTGGAACCAGCCTCAAGTGGCCATTCAAGGAACTCAGCACATCTGCATAGGCCTCCTTTTTCAGCATCAGAGGTTACCGCTTGGATGGCAGGGGAATCAGCAACAGCAAACAACAAAGCAACAGAGTGATGTAAACAGGGGGGGGGTTACAGTACAGTATATGACTAATGCATGTGGGCCTGTGTGTCATTTTTGAAGGAATGGAAGTTGAAATGTTGTTTGTATCTTATAAGTTGTTGCAAATCTCCAGACTGAATGAAGGGTATGGAAATGAGAATAACTTAACTATAATCTGTATAAAATCTTGTTAACAGTATTTATTATCTTGGATTGTCTATAATAATAAATATAATAATATTTATATTATAATAATAATATTTTAGATTCATATTGCTTTGAGAAGTAGGGCAGATATCAGGCCACTATTTTTGACAGCATGTCAATCAAATCACCAGAACTGCCTTTTTTTCTGCCGCAACATTGATCCATGCCTTCATTACTCCCAGGACTGATTACTGAAATAGCATTCTATATGGTTCATCATCCAAAGTCCTTAATAACCTTCGACACATCCAGAACTCTGCTGCTTGTCTACTCACCCATCCACACTCCTGTGACCACATCACTCCGGTCCCTCCCTGTCCCACAACGAATACAATTCAAAGTCCTTCTACACAAAGCCCCCCACAACCAGGCCCCCTCCTATCTCACTGACCTGTCTCACCAACACACTCCTCCCTGTAGCCGCTGCTCCTCTGATGCCATCCTCCTGTTGCCACCAATCATGACGAAGCGCCGGACCGGGGGAGACAGAGCCTTTTCTCTATAACATCCATCACTGCACCAATCTGGCCATGTTTAAATTACATATCCAAACCTTTTTAGAGCTGCTTTGAATGCTTAATAATGAGTGTTTTTAGTGAGGGAATTCTCGTAATATGTAAATTTACTTTTTTGTTTTAGTATTTATTCCATCTCTGCTCTGCGGGCGTATCCATTGAAGTCTCCGATCCTAAGAACGAGCCACTGCTATTGGCCGCTGCGCATCGGCATACTCTCATTGCAGCTGTGTTAGTTCGCTAGCACATGTACTAAAGTATCACACAGCACACTCCCAGTCTGGGTATAATTGCCAGGATAAAGGGCTTTGCCTCTCTCCTTCTGCTATGTGTGATACCGCTCCTAAAATCCCTTCACTACAGGAAACAACAAGAACTTCCCTGCTAGCAAGCTATACGCTGAAAGCCTGAAAACAATTGTGCAACAAGGCAGGTGTGCTTGGTTCTTTCTTAAAATTCTTGTAAAGATTTACAAGGAATGTGTTTATGGCATTTATTATAACAATGACGTGCTAGCATGTTTGCCAACCAGTTGTGAAAAAAAAAAATATTTTCAAAGTACAGCTATTGTCTGCAGTAAGCTAGTGAGAGTAACGTTAGACATAGAGACATGGCGTGACTATTTCATGGTTTTGGTTGTTTCCCACTCATGGTAATGGAGGAACAGGTGAAAACCCTGCAGTCAAAGGGGGTAGCTGCAGCTTTACCCCAGGCAAGATAAAGACAAGGATGTACTGTATGCATGTTAGTGTGTATTACATTCAACTTCTTCAAATTCAGAAGGGAAGCAGGCTGGATACTCTTAGGTGGCCAGGAGAATAGTGTACAGTGAACCCTCGCTATATCGCGGTTCACCTTTCACGGTCTCGCTGCTTCACGGATTTGCATCGTGCATTGTGTTCTGCATTCTGATTGGCTAAACAGTCTCTCAGCTTCTTCTCTACCTGTGTGTCAATGACGTTGCGGTTTATACACGTATGTAAAACAGCTTGCCAAATTTAAGTTTGGAAATTCTCTAAAACCCATAATGTCGACAAAACCTTCTGCACCAACAGAGGCACCTGCGGTGCTGATCTCCGCAATTTGAACCTTCAGTTCGTATTGATGATTAAAATGATTATTTTACAGTACAGTAGTTATTTGTAAAAAAAACGTTTATACAGTACTTTTATTTGTTAAAAAAATGCTTGGGCCTGTAAAAAGGTTTTGTTCTTTGGTTTCAATGTATTATGGAGTATTTCATCGTATAATAATTGTAAAAAAATAATGGTTACTACTTCACGGATTTCGCTTATCACGGGTTCTTTTTGGAATGTAACCCCCGTGAAAAACAAGTTTATGTTTGATGAGAGATATCTAAAATCAATGGCTAGACAAAGAGAAGATCCAGTGACGTCTACAATAGTGTCATCTGCATAAAAATTCCTCTTATAATTTGGTTCCTTTAATCCAATTAAGCATAGTTAGTCCAATAAAATACCATGATCGACTGAATCAAATGCTTTAGATAGGTCTATGAAAAGTGTAGCACAGTGTTGATGATTGTTCAAAGCTTTACACACACCAAAAAGGCATAGTGCACATTTTCCATAGTCCTTCCTTGCGATCAAATATGTCACTCCAAAACAAACAGGGGAAATACAGGGAGGAGGGACGAAAAAAACACAACAGCAAGAACAATGTCTGCAGCTCACAAGCAAGACACAGAAACAGACACAAACAAACCAATGAGACATTGACAGGGAGACCATGGATACAGCAATGCTGAGCCAAGTGTCCAAAGTCTTTCCTGGGGCTCCCTTTATGCAAGCCGTGGAGACCTACATATATACTGTATGACATCAAAAAAGTAAAGGGTCCAAGTACGAATAGACAAGCCATGAGGTGGTTTCCAACGGGTTGCAATCATTTTCTTGGAAGTTGTAAGTCCAGCAAAAACAGCAAATTTGGAGCTTTAGAGAGCTGAAAGGCTGACAGGTCATTCAGAATCAAGACATTGGCAGTAACAGGTACCGTAACATTAATCAAGGCAAATATTTTGGATGCAATATTGTTCCAGAACTGACCAACAGGAGAGCAATCCCAGATCATTTGACGATATATACCTTGAGCTTTTAGTGGGCAGAACGTGCATAAAGGACTGTTAATTATCTTCACGTGATGCATTTTCCCGGGGGTGAGATATGTCATATGAATGAAATTGTAGTGAATCTGCTGATGGTCTGGATTCAATTCAATTCAATTTTATTTATAGTATCAATTCATAACAAGAGTTATCTTAAGACACTTTACAGATAGAGTAGGTCTAGACCATACTCCAGAATTTACAAGGACCCAACAGTTCTAGTAGTTTCCTCCAGAGCAAGCAACAGAGCGACAGTGGCGAGGAAGAAACCTCGGACAGACCCAGGCTCTTGGTAGGCGGTGTCTGACGACCGGTTGAGGTTAGAATGAAGAGTGGCAATAACAGTCCCAAAAAAAATAGTAGTTTGTAGTAGTTCTTTGTAGTAGTTTATGGCATAGCAGGGCACTGTGCAGCATTACAAGGCACAGCAGGACGTAGCAGGGCACCGCAGGACATAGCAGGGCTCCGCAGATCGTGGCAGGGAAGGGAACATGTAGCGGGACCATGGCGACAGCTGCAACCATGATTTTGGAGCCTCCCTGATCCGAGGAAACATGCTGGGAGAAAAAGAACAAAAGGACTCCGGGGAATGACTCCCCAGAGCTAGGTTAGTAACAAGCATTTCTGGGACATGGATGCACACAAAATAGGAAGATAGAAAGATAGGAAAGAGGAGCTCAGTGGGTCGAAGGAAGTCCCCCAGCTGTCTAAAACTATTACAGCATAACTAAGAGAGACAGGGTAAAGAGAGGGGCCTGGACAGGCCAGAACTCTCCCCAACCGGATCGGGCTGTATGCCAAGTCTCCCTTTAGTTTTATTATATTCTTGATTATATGATGGATAGATCTGACAACTATGACGAGAAGCAGGTGTGCCGGGTTAGGCGGACGCTGCGACTCCTCACTCCCTAACAATATTCAATTCTATGCCTTAACTATAAGCTTTATCAAAAAGGAAAGTCTTAAGCCTACTCTTAAATGTGGAGACGGTGTCTGCCTCCTGAACCCAAACTGGAACCTGGTTTTGCGAGATACTTCTGGATTGTTAGACCATACATCATGCCAGTCGAGATCGATACTCAGTCCTAGGCCTACCTAGGTCCTCTCAATAGAAAGGGCAGAGTCCAAAGCATAATATTGTTAAGTACACATTTGTTCTTGTACTATGACTTGATCTAAATCCTGACTCCCCTGGATATAATATGTTTCTTGACAAACATTCTAAGTTGAGAATTTACTAGGGCCTCAATTTAACCATTTAGAGGTTGGTTGGTAGTTATTTAAGTCACTTGGATCAGTGGTTATGGGATAACATGTGCAGACATTCAGGTTTTTAGTATTTTAACTGAAATATGTGAGCTTAACTTGCTGCATTTAAAGCAGGGCTGAGGCACAGAAGGAAAGGATTTAAATTATACCCTTAGATTTGTTAAAAACTGACTAGTTTACCATAAACCTCGCCCAGGCTTACTGATATTAAAAATAATATATTGCCAGAGTGGAAGGTATTTGGTAAGAACCAGCAGATGGGGAGCCAGCACTTAAGGTAGCACTGTGAACTGTTTGTTGAATATATTACCAGAGTAAAATATGATTAAAAGCTTCACACATATTTGATTTGTGCGTTAATTATTTCATTTTAAAAGCAGGTTTTAGGGTTAGGGGGTGAGGCAGGGGAATTGTTTTTCAAGGATTTGATAATTTTCCAAAACTTAGATGTATTGCCAGAAGTATGTGCAAGCGAGCATAAGTAGAAGTCAGCTTTGGCTTTTCTAATACGTACTTCTGACATAGTTTTTCTTTTGGTGCCTAACATTCTGCCAATCAGTCAGATAATTAATAGTTTTAGTTGTCTTCCAAGCTCTGTCTCTAACAAAAAGAGCTTTGTAAATGTTTTGCGAAAACCAATGATTAGAGGGGTGTTTTACTCAAAAGTTTCTTTTTAGTAAGTAAGTACGTTAAAAAACTGTCTGCAAATAAATAAAACATCAGAAAGGTTTGAATTGAGTTGAAAGGTTGGAATTTTTTTACGGTCAAACTGACACAAATCCTCTTTTAAAAAATAGTTCAATTGTTTAAAATGGTCCTTTCTTTCTTTGCAATGATTAGTTAGACGGGGGAGGGGGGGTATTTCTAACACATGCAATGGTCGCTGATATCATCAGCAAATACTGCACTAGTGATTTACTAATGGATTATTTGTATAAGATCTATTATGTAAAGCGCCTATATTCTGCTCATTTTCAGATACATAATGGTATTTTGAGGTTGTACCAGAATATGTTTCCATGGTTTCATTTTCTAATAACACCATATTTTTGTTGTACTGCACATTGCTGCAGTTTCGGTTTTCACCCTGTGTGTTTAGATCTCTGTTTTAGCTCCAGAGTGAGACATCTCCCTTCTATCCTTTGTTGGGAGCTGCACATGCTCAGTAGCTCGGTAAGATCCCATCAGCTAGATAAGTCTTTCTCCAACTCTGGTCAGTCCAAGGCAGGATCAGCTGGGAGACTTCTTCTAGACCAGGGCCACTTGTGGAATAACTGCACAACAGGGACAGGAAGTAGAACAGGGACAGGAAGTAGTTCTTTTGGAGATTATGGTCAACTAGTGGCTGTGGCAGTGTTTTGCCATTGAGAACGAGCTAGCATGCTAGCAATAGCATTAACCATCTCGTCTCGGCTAGTTACGTAGCACCAGAGGCACCAGAGACACAAAATAACCCCAAATAACCCCAAATTCCAGAAAAAGTGATTTTTTCATTATATTGGTCACTTTAATTGGTTTTGTTTGTTTGTGTAGAACTACATATCAAATGAGTTGTAGTAGAATGTTAAATTACTTGACAATGACAGATATGAAACATAATTTTGTTTTCTTTATTATCATTTTCATCAAAATGTATATACTTTAGAAGAACCCATTATGGCAAAGTTTAAAGAGCCCCATTTCCTCCTGATAATGTATGCACCCTTAGGTGCATACATTATCATTATCAGATGCATCGTTTCTCCAAATCGGACCAGTGGCATAGCATTTATGGACTTGTAGTGTAATATTTTGACCTTTAATTAAGGCACCACCTGCCAGGCCAATCAGTGAAATGTCTGAAACCTCATGCATCGGCATCAACATATACCATCAGTGCCGGTTAAGTCCAAATCTAAGCAGCAGCCTCACATTTGCGTACAAAATTGTGACATTTAATCAGAGCGCCCTCATTAGGTCAATCAGTGTCATTTTTTTGTTGCAGAATATGCTGCAGAGTTGTTTTATGTTACTCCTTTCATTAGACTAATGAACGTTTTGAATTATTTATTTTTTGACATAAAACAAAAGTAAATGCATCAACTCTTCAAAATGTATAAAGCCCCATTAGTGGCCCCTCGAGGGTGCTGTAATAAATGTAATCCACAACATGAAGGTGTTGAACAAAGCAAACAAAATATTGACGATTTAAACTATTCTTAGGGCCTGAAAGGTTAATTCAAATGTAAAAGGTAAATTCTCTAACTTTCTCTCTTAAAGCCCATGTTGCAAGTTAACCACCACTGTTGATTATTGGGTACAAAAAACACTCAAGATATGTATATCATTTTTAAAAATGTCTCCACATAGTGTTAAAAGTTAGTTTTTGGTCATTTTTGGTGTTCGCGGGTTTATGAAGTGAATTCGGCGATGACGTCATCGTGGGGAGTTAAGTCTGAGCCTAGCACTAGAACTACGGAGACTGACTGGGATGAGGGAGAGGAGGAAAGGCCAGCAGCCGAATAATTACCAACCTGCCAGATGTGAGAGGGCAAATGAGGAATTGTCAAGATTGTGGGGAAGTCTTCTTCATTTATCTCCTTCATTTATCTCCTTTATTTAGCAACGCAGCAGTGCATACGATGACTTTACTTTTTACTGTCAGTGAATAGCACCGAGTGAACGTCAACGTATTCTTTCGATCTAGTGACAGGGATCATGTCGTTACTTCAGATAAGTACTGGTACACTTATCTAGATATAGGAATAGAAGGCATCCCCGAGTGTTATTTCTAAGTGCTTACCTCCTCCTCCGGTGAAAACGTGTCGCTGTTTGGCCGATGCTTGTGTGTGTGGCGGCGAAGCTGCGGTGGAGAGTGGGTGCTGTAGGCGAGCCTGCCGCCGGTCGGGGAGTGAGTCTCCGGTCGGGGAGCGAGCCGGTCGGGGAGTGAGTCTCCGGTCGGGGAGCGAGCCGGTCGGGGAGCGAGTCTCCGGTCGGGGGGCAAGCGCCTCCGGTCGGGGAGCGAGCGAGCACCTCCGGTCGGGGAGCGAGCGCCTCCGGTCGGGGAGCTCGCCCGCGATCAGCTGATCTGAAGATGCCTAAATCCGTTTGTGACATTTCAGACAGGATCATGGTCCTCCCCAACCAGCACGCACCAGTATTGTAATTGTTTATATTTCAAACATCACGGCAGGTTGATTGTGGGCGACAACGCGGTCGTGTTAGCTTACCGAAGCTCTACTGCCGAAGTTGCTGGCTGGCTACGCGACGTTAGCTATATCCGCTAGCATCCGTACAGGCTAACTATAGCCAGTTAGCTTTGTGTGTAACGTAACAACCCCCCCCCCATCTAATAGGAGCGAAGCTTTCTGTTTTGTTCAATACAATTATGGTACAACAGGTGCACTAATGCCACATGTATGATGTTGACAACATGGACGCATATATATGCAACACCACAGGCAGTCGTAATATTTACCTAGCAGGCTAGGCTAACGCTGTTGTGCTAACGTCCGGCGGCGCAGCGTTAACTAGCGGTCTAAACTTGTGAAAAGCCGAACAACATCCCCCGTCTAAGCTGTGTTTCACTTTCCCTCCAATATTATTATAAATATAATAAAGTCACATGGACTCGGTCGAGACCATAGACTGTTAATATTAAAAGACCAGAAGCCACATTAGGCCAGACCAGTGGTAAATACAACGCAGGCTGCTCTGTTATCTCCCCAACATGATGTCATGCAATGCATTGTGGGGGGAAAATGAAACACTGTAAAATTGTGCCCATTTTTCTATATATATTCAGTTTTGCGATATCCAACACAGTTCAAATATTTACTACCAACAAGCAAATTGCACAAATTCGTTGTAAAATTAAACCTGCAACATGGACTTTAACCCTTGTGTTGTCTTCTTATCAAAATTGAAAATCAACACTTTTGTTGATGCTTTTTATCAATGTGTTTAAGTTTTTATTAAGTTTTTGTCCATTTTTTTCAATATTTGTCACTTTTTTGACGTTTTCAACACTACGTAACACTAACTTATTAATTTAAGTTTACAGTTATTTTGGAATTTATGGCAAATAAACTTCATTAATAGGAAATTAAACCTAATGTTTGAGTTAGAAAAGCAGAAATTAGGAATTATTTAGACTAAAAGTAAAAGAATGGATGTTGATGGTTAATCACAGACTGGAATATCTCAACTTTAACTCAATACTATTTTCATTTTTTTTTTCAAATGCTATAAAACTGAATATGATGCCCCAAAATGAATGAGGATGTGTGGAATCAATCATGTATGCATCATGTGAAGTATAGTCAAATTTATTTTTTGTTTACAAAACCCAAACATAGGTTTCAGCCCTGTGATAGTCAGGCGACATGTCCGTGGTGTACCCAGGGCGTCCAGAATGCCTGCGACCCTGAACGGGATAAGTAGTTTCAGATAATGGATGGATAGAGAAAGGAGAGGTGACTGAATTAAAGTAAAGGAGAGTGGACACAGGTTGAAGGGAATGGATATGAGAGAGGAGTAAAAAATTAAACAAGTGGAGATGAAGGGAAAGGAGAAGTAATCAAAAGGAAAGGAGACAGGAAAACAAGAGAAGATGAGAGAAAAGAAAGGAAAGGAAACAAGGAGAGAAGGACATAAAAAGGGCAACCAACCAAGAGGAAAGACTCCCAAACCCTTTTCATCAGCTTCCTTGGTATCTCTCTCTGTTATCTGACAAACCTGGCGCTGGCCGTCATGGCTGACTGATTGAGGCGGCCAATCGCCAATGTTGCCACCCACCCTCTCCTGATGTAAATAACCTCCCCGCTGGTTCAAGGTGGGACGTCACTCTAACTCCATTAGTTTTTTTTATTACCCGAGAAAAGCTGGAGGTGCTGGTGGGAAGGGGATGCAGAGAGGAAGTGGGGGTGTAGGAGACAGGGTGTGGGGGTACTGGAGAAAATTTCTCCTATAGTGGGGATGGAGATGGGCGAGACAGATTAGCAGAGACAGACGCGAGGGAGGACCATTGCAGAATGATAGAAAGAAGCAATCTGAAAGACCCAGACGGGTCTGGAAAAGGCAAAGGAGGGTAACAGTTGACATGAGAAGCTATGTGTATGCATGTGTCTGATGTTATTGGTTCTTTGATTTGGGCTTGCTATACCTGCATTACATATAAATCCCCAAAATGTACACAATGTGGAACTGTTAAAGACTAGATGTAGAAACAGACAGCTGCGCTGGTAAATGACTGCACAAGAAAAAATGTGTAAACGCCTTGCTCCTTTCTTTAACAGCAGACCTGCAGTCTATCACATTTTAAAAGATACAGATATTGACCTCTGTAATAGCAACACATTTTATAAACCTTTAGACTATAATAAGGGGCGTTGGACTGGAGGGAAAAGGACAAAAAGAAGTGGTCATGTGAAAAAGGCCCACAAAGATAATGGGTAACCCATAGAGAAGGGCCCAGACTCTGACTAAATCCCATTCATTACTATTATTATGTTCACCATGTAATAAGAAATCATATACACAGCTGTTATGATGTGATGTCATACACATTACATTAAATGTCATTTAGCTGACACTTTTATCCAAAGCGACTTCTTAAGTGCTTTCAACCCTGAAGGTGCAAACTCCAGACAACAAGTAGTAAGTGCAAGTACATTAGCATTAAATGGGCAAAACTACATAGGGATATGTGAAAGTGCTGTTTCAAGAATTGTTATTTTCTTTTGTTTTTTTTTTCTTCTCTCTTCTTTTCCTTCATCATGTTGTGTAGTGTAGTCGGAAGAGATGTGTTTTTAGGGGGGAAGATGCATAGGCTTTTGGCCGTCCTGATATCAATAGGGAGCTCATTCCATCAGCAAACAGTCAGTTTTCGTTGATAATGGCTTATTTTACTGTCAGTATTCACAAAGGTAAGAATATAAAAGAAACGTTTCAATGTCATCATGTTTACTAGAATTGATTACTAAAGGGTTTGCTTGGCTCCACAACATTATACAACAACGTTATTTGAAGAAGAATGCATGAAACAGTTACATGTTGTATTAACACTACCTTGGTCACAGGTAAGTTAGGCTAGGCGACTGAACATAGCTCCGCTGTCAGCCTCCTTCGCTGTTTGAATAATGTTGGTAGGTTGGCTGAAGTATTTCAGAAAGGCAAGACATCTTAAATCCAGTGTTTTAATCATTGCTCTGAACCCGTCTTTCTCGGCGGTCTGTAGCAGGACCGTCGGTGGTCCGTCATTGTGTTCATTGTGTTGCTTCGCTGCATGCTTGAGGTGACAGTAACGTTAGCACTGTGCTGCACTTTGTCACCAATACTGTTTGTAGTATTTATGGACAGGATATCGAGGCGTAGTCGGGGTGGGGAGGGGTTGCAGTTTGGTGGGCTCAGGATCTCATCGCTGCTCTTTGCAGTTGATGTGGTCCTGATGGCGTCATCGGTCTGTGACCTTCAGCACTCACTGGATCAGTTCGCAGCCGAGCGTGAAGCGGCTGGGATGAGGATCAGCCCCTCTAAATCTGAGGCCATGGTTCTCAGCAGGAAACCGATGGAGGGCCTTCTTCAGGCAGATTATGAGTCCTTACCCCAAGTGATGGAGTCTTGGGGTCTTGTTCGCGAGTGAGGGGACCATGGAGCGGGACATTGGTCGGAGAATTGGCGCAGCGGGTGCGGTATTACATTCAGTTTATCGAACAGTTGTGACAAAAAGAGAGCTTTGCCTTCTGGCTCAGGTAGGGGGATTATATCTCTAACCTGGCCCGGGAACGCCTCGGGATCCCCCAGTTGGAGCTGGTTTTTGTGGCTCGGGAAAGGGAAGTTTGGGGTTCACTGCTGGAGCTGCTGCCCCAGCAACCCGATACCGGAATAAGCGGATGAGATGGATGGATGGATATACATATATTTTTTTTAATTCTTTGTTCAGAAGGACTTTTAACATCATAATTTGATGCCCTGCTTGCTGTTTGCCTTAAGGCTTCCTCACTAGAACCATGGCCAGCATATTTAAATAAAGGCTCTGATAGCAGGCGGGAGCGGAGTGATAAAGGTACTGATAGTGTCACTCATGCTTCACCTCTGCCTCACTGTCTCTCATGGCCTATAATTTCTGTTTTTCCCCATGGAACCTCCTGTCTATTTCAAAGCGTAAGTAATCGCCTTCAGTGGTCAGATCTATCTGATCCAATCTTTTTTCTCGCTGGCTTTAATGTAAGCAGATTCCCAATCAGCCACGATGAATCCAATCACAGCGAAAGGGGGAGGCGCAACAATCTAGGGCACTTTTCCCAATGACTGCTGCAGGCCAGAAGATTAGAGGACATAGAGAGTGAGAGGAGAGGGGGGTTAGAAAGACTTTTACACTGAAGAAGAAGCCTTTCATTCCGTGATGCAACACTAAATTGCACATGCATTCATCACATCCATCCTCCCCCTCCCCCACCAACAACCACATCCATATCGGCTCTTAGAAATGGAAATTCAAACTTCCCCCTTTCCTATTCACACCTTTTTTCTAGCATATGGAAGGCAACAAGGATAGGAAGGGACACAGTGTTTCTTCAAATCAGCATGACTACTGGTTGATTTATCCTCAAACTTTTCTCCTTCCCTCTCTCCCTTCCATCGCTTCATCCCTCTGCCACCAACGCCTGGTGGTGACGGCTCTCCTTCCTCTCTTCTCTCTCGTATTTCCAAAGCTTAAATTCATTGTCTCAAGCCCCACTCCGCTTTCATCTTAAGACAAAGATTTATGTAAATCTTTGGGCCGGGCGTTAATGCGGAGCGCCGTGTGGGAAATAGCATCCCTAAATCGTGGCATTGTTGTTGAAAATGACAAGGCAGGCCCGTTAATCCTACAATGCGATCATCCAAATGTGTCATAATGCCGTGTGTAGGCAGGCGAATCTGAATATCAAAAAGACACCACGCACCTCTTATACGGCGCCTTCAGTACTTCCACCACTAACGGGATACTTCCATCTATCTCCCTTTCTCTTTCTCTCCGTCTCTTTTTAAAGGACTCACCCTGTTTGTCACTTCACATGCACTGAAAAAAGGAATTAAACACATAAGATGCCACAATCTTAAGTTGGTTGCAGAGCAGGAGTCACTGTCACATTTATTTTCTCTCATTGTGTTGCTTGATTTGTATTCCACATAAGAAATCTTTGATTAGTTCAGATAATAACAAACAGTAATTGTAATTGTCTAAGTGGCTGCGATTGTGAGTTGAAAGTAAATCGATGGCTTTTGCTTTGTCCCGGAGATGTATTTATTTCAGAATCAGCAATACGAGGCTTTGTGGTGGAACAATATGAAGATACAAAGGAAAACAAAGGGTTGAGTCAAGCCACTACATCTATAGAGCATTTAACTAACAATCAGTTACCTTGTATTCCTTCATTTAGGATCTGAAGAGGAGGCAGTGCTGGTTCTTCTGCTCATTTGCGTGCAGCGCTGCAGTAAAAGTCTGATGAGGATTCATTTGCTGGGGGAAATTGACAGTGGAAATGAGGCCGGGAAGCGTGATAGCTGCTTTTTTGGAAAGAGCCATAAAACAGGCATGTCAATCAATTGGACAGGGACAAGGCTGGAGAATGATAATGTTAATAATTACCAGCCACGCCAAGGGACTCCTCCCTGAATGGCTGAGAAACTTTTGCATTAATGAAACTAGCCTTTCAATCCTTTACCTTCTGACATTGTGACACCTCCTCATCTGACCCCTTCTCACTTTCTCCTCCAACCCGCCACCCCCCACCCAACTCCCTCCTTCATTCCTCTGCCATCCAGTCGGTGAGGAGCCCCACGGGGGGATTTTGTCAGGGAGAATAGCAACGTTGATCTTGAAGGCTTAAGACCCTACTGTACCTGTCAACAGTGTGGCTTTGGCGCTGACGACCAGCAGCTTAAGTCATTTGAAGTTGCTTCTTTTTTTAATGAGGAGGGGAGGAGGCGCAGCGAGCGCTGACAGCCAGTCAGGGTCTTGAAATAATTCCATACCTCTGAATAACCAGCGGTGTCTGTCTGACTTAATCCCCCCTCCCCTCACACACACATACACACATACACACGCACACTTACACACCTTTAAGGTAGTGGAAATAAAAGCAGGTTGCAGGCTAATCATGTGGAAGTGGCGGCAGAGAGGAGGACCTCCTCGTCCTGTCACAATGCAGACTGCAGTTCTGCTGTAGATTCATCCTTACATTACAATTGGTGATGTTCTATGATAGCATGTTACTGAACATTACTGGGATCCAAAAAGACGTAAACTTGGGCGGCACTCAAAGATAATGTTGTATCAATAAATCAATCAATCAAAAAAAGGGGAGCGCTCTACTTGAAGGGGTGTACATAAAACTGACATGACATTGCCATAATCATGACATGAGAATGTCATGAACATAAATGAGTCTTTATGAATGTTCATGTTGTCATAAAGTGTGATTTGGTAAATTATGATAGTTAAACAACTGCAGTTGGCAAAGTTAAAGGTGACTTTAACAACAAGTAAAGCTTTGAAAAGTAAAGTAAAGCATGAGTCTAAAACTCATGAATCACCTTGGTACTGTATTCACTGCTACAACATAATGACATCTTAATGACAAGTCCCAACGGTTCCACTTTACTTAAGTCAAGGGAATTTTTCATGAAACATTTACAAAGGCAATGACAACCAATGTAAAACCAGCTACTTAATGACTTTCCTCACTGTATATATATATATATATATATATATATATATATATATATATATATGTTTAATGTAATGTTAACACATAAAGCTTTGCTTTTTTTGATAACTAGGCCTGCCATGACATATTTATGATGCTTATGTTTTCTCTTGGTTTTTTGTCATGTTGTCATAACGCAAACATCTCAAACATTGTCAACTTTGCATTAAAAATGTCATAATTTACACAAAGACTCTTAGGACTCAATGAGTAGGTTGTTGTCCTCTATATCTTTATTTGTAGTCTGTGATCAGGTCTTGCACTGCTGTGTCATCAGCAAACAAATGGCGCTTTGATGGAGTTGGAGTCAAAAGTTGCTACACAGTTGTGCGTTAAGCAGAAGATTTAAAACCGCCCTGGGGTGCTGCAGCATTAAGAATGAGGGTAGAAGACCCTCACCACCTGGGGTCTCCCTATCAAGAAGTCAAGGACCAACACGCATAGTGAGGTGTTGAATCCCAGGGCCCTGAGCTTTGTGATGAACCTGGAGGGAATTTACCAATCCTTGTAGATCTGGCACAGGTTTGCCTTGGACCAGCTCTTAATTATGCTGTTATAGTTTTAGACTGCCGGGGGACTTCCTCCATCTCTCCTTCCATCTGTGTGCATCCATGTCCCAGAAATGCTTGTCACTAACCTAGCTCTGGGGAGCATATTCCCCGGAGTCCTTATGTTTTCTTGCCTCACCATTTTTAGGATTAGGGTGGCACCAACATAGTTGCAGCTGCCGCCGTGGTCCTGCTCGGCACCCTGCTACACCCTGCTACGCCCTGTAACGCCCTGCAGTGCCCTGCTATGCCATGATCTACTAAAACTACTATTTCTAGTCATAGTTCCATTATCTTTATTGTGAGTTTTCCCCTCGCCACTGTTACTGATACTATAAATAAAATTGAAATTGAAATCAAATTGAACTTGGACCAGCTCTTATGTTATTGTGAGCATAGGTTCCCTTCTTTTCTGGGTGAAATAGGGTGGTGCGAAGGGTGTGTGCTATGGCATCTCTGATGAATGTAGAAAAAGACTTCTGAAAAGCTCTAACCAGGGAATGTTTGGCATATTTGGCTGACTTTCTCCATTAATAGATTATCAAAATAGTTGCTTTTCAATTTTCTGTCAATCGACTAATCAATTAATTCACTAATGTTAACATACAATTATTAAATCTTTAAGATTTGTTTTGGGATGCTGTTTTACCGGTCACAAATCTGTCCATGATTAATCATTATAGCTATTTTAAAATGAATTACTTGTGATTGTGAATCTCTATTCTGAGGGAAGCTTCACTTCTTTCTCTATCAATTCCACCCTCTCTTATTGGGTCTCATTACTTCGGTCTCACTTTCTTTCTCTTGGCTGGGATAATCCCCCCCCGTAGGGGACTTCAAAGTGCAGGCTGGCCAGGGAAAAGCCTTAATTACCCGTTTGGCTCGAAATTCAAGCCACATCAAAACCCTCCTCGGTCTGTCCGACTCCGCACTCCTGCCTTCCTCAGACTAATTGTGGGTCTGAATTTCTTCTTCCTCCTCTGCTGTGAAAATGGAAAGATGACTTTAAAATCAAAATAAGGGAGACAAATCTGAAATCTTAAAGCAGGTGATGTGAGAGTTAATTACCTTATTATTTTGTATATTTATATATATATATATTTTATGGGTATGCTTTGCCAGGAGTAAAAAAAATTGAAGCCAAAATTTGGTAGCCTCTGGTGTATTCTAATGCCACTATTCCATCATACACACTGATCTTAATTATGACATAAAACGAGAAATAGGCTCCTTGTTTGTTTTCTGTAAATAACTATTAATAATAATATTTAAACCCACGCCTTTTCATGACTGATCAGAACTTTTGTAATTAAGAATCATCAGGCCAGATTCCTTATTTTTTATTGACATCGTCAATGTAAGGGTTATTAAGACATACCACAATGATGATGATGATGATGATGATGATGTGTTGTTTTACTAGAAACATAGATGCACTCATATTGTAGGCTTATATTACTGCGGGAAGTTCCATTACAGAAAATGTAATTTTCTAATCTGACATAAATTAGCAGAATTTGTCAATGGCGTAAATCACATAAAGGCTGATTCATTAATTTGTGTATTTATTAAACCCATACGCCTGCGTGACATTTATGGAGTCCTTTCAGAGGACTGTAGTAATCGTCACGTTGTTGCCAACCGTGTTTTCTGAAGTAGTCTACTGGATTCACAGGATTCATGTGTTTTGTCATCAGTTACTTTGCTAACATTTATCATACACTGAAAACGATGGTCCGCTCTCTAATGGGCAGGACACGGACACTCTGATACAGACAGACGGGCTCATTTCTCTTATCATGCTGGCATTGTTTAGTGGACGTAAAATGTAAGATGCATAGTGAATTGCAACTTGTTAAGAATCAAAACTATTTTATTGGAATAAAAAATGTATATAACAAAGTAACAGGTTAAACTTAACTGAGTAATCAGCTGTTTAGCTCCTCCTTACAGACGCTCCTCAGTCGATCAATTTATTTGACACTTAAAATGATTTACCGTACATTTCCTGTGAAATGTAAAAGATGCCTTGTACAGACCATGAGGACCACTGACCAAGCTGCTGTTGTTGTGGACTTGGGACTGAGAACGCCATGTGTTGTTTTACTGCTTTGACACAAAAATGCATTCGATGACCACACCATCAAAATTAACTGGCTACCACTAAGTTTTATAAATTATTTTAAGATTTCACAGATTAATTGTAAAGCACGTCATGGTTTAGCTGCTTCCCTATGAGCCAGAGCGCAGGCTCAGATCCTCAGGCAGGACTCTGCTGGCTGGTCCCTAGTCCCAGTGACACTGTGATGAGCTGTAAACCACTCTGTGACTGGAAGAAACAGCTGATACGCCGCATTTCTTATAATAGAATTTACAAACAAACTTCTGGGTTCTGCCTCACCTGAACTCTTTCATAGAGTTCTTCAAGGATTTCACATCTTTGTAGCTGTAGACATTGCAGTAATGGTATGTTAAGTGTTGAACATAAATATAATGTAAGTTGCGACAGAAGTATGTAAATGTGAAGAAAACTGATTAAGTGCACAGTTTTGGTGGTGTAAAGACAAGGACGTAACTTTGGGTTCAACATTGGCGGGGTTGAGATCTCCACTTAAGAGCAAAACTGAAATTTTGAACATATGAAACACTTCATTTCCTGCATTCTGCTGAGCAACAATTTTTGCCTTTTCTGCATCAAGTTATAGTGCAAATGTCTTTATTTATGTAAAGGAAATTACATAAATTAAGGGATTTTGGGTGGGGTTGCAGTGGACAGTTTTGATTAGTGGGCAGTTTCAACCCCCCCCACCCACCCTGTAAATTGCACCTACATGTATGTGAATAAATGCATGTTCAGTTGTACAAAAAGAATTATAATGTATATATATATATATATATATATATATATAACTAATTGAAAGCTATACTTCAGCTAACTAAAGACTTTTAAATCACATTTAATGATATTTTATTTATTGTGGTCATTGGAAAATATGGAGGGTTAGAAATGTTTTCACTGAAGATAGCATAAAATAAAATTATTGACACATCCAGAAGAAATTGAAATATACTTACAGTGAATGTATTTTTACTTTATTACAATAAAATGTAGCCATTAACAAGACAGCAGTAAATTATGTTAAGTTGAAGGTTACAGGACTGAAAAATAAGCTGTGATGTTTTGACAGTATGTTCATAATAAAATAGAATATACTCACATTATTATGTTAGTATCATATAGGTTAGGAGTAAGTGTGACGTCTTAAAGCTCACTGAACTTCAGGTTGACACTGGTCAAAACCATCAGATAAACAATTAGTTTTAAAAAAGATTCAATAAAGGTTTAGAGGCTCAGAGTGAATTAAAACTTACTCATGTAATTTTAGACTTTTAAATGGGTAAAAATATCCCATTAATACAGTGTTGTCAGTAACAGGACAACAATAATCAGTTACACTTCACTTGAAGATATCAGCATAAGAGTGACATGACACTGTCGTGAACGTGTCATAAACCTTATAAACAAGTCATAAATGTTTATGACATAACGCTTCTTTCAGTAAGTGTCATTTGGTTTTGTCATGACAAGTTAGGGTTAGGGTTAGGGTTGTGGTTATGTTATGGATATGGTTCATGTGTCCATGTGTCCATGTGTTATGACTGTGTCATGACAGTGTCATGTCACTCCCATGTAGAAAACTTCAAGTAAAGTGTCAATAATCTCTACTATGCAGTAAACTGGGTCAGCAAAGGAATAACAGTAAATTGGGTATATCAAAAAAATTGGTATAGTGAAAACTATTTATCATGTTCATGGCTACACAACAGTTAATGTCTATTAGCAGCATAATGGTGAATTGTGATGTGTGATAATAATAAACAGGAGGGTTAATTATAGATGCAGAAAATGCAATGTAATCTAAATCAGGATGACAGTCAATGGTGATGTGTTGAGTCATTCCTATCTGAAGTATTCAATGGACTCTTTTTGTGGACTTAAGTGTTTATTTCAGTTCATTTCCTTTCCATGTGCTGCTAACGCACCATCTTTAAAAAAAAAAAAAAAAAAGGAGAAATAGACAGCGGGAGTCTCAATGTCATGTTTACTGTAACCTGCCGCGTCTCAGTGACATCATAGAGAACACAAGCCGCAGCCTATAGGAGTCAGTTCATGTATTTAAATAAAGTGACATCACAAACAGCATTACATCTCTTCTCCAAAAGCCCCGCCCCCAGTCCCAAACCCCTCCACCTCTGTGTTATTATTACATCTCAAAAATGACAATTTCTTAACTTCACCCCAACATTGCTTTTTATTCCTATCATTTTGGGAAGTGGCTGACAATACAGGTCTGCTGTCAACAGAAATGCAACCTTACTGGATTAGCGTATGCTTCTTTAACAGAGGTGATGCTGATGGGAAGTTCAGTAGCTCTCAGGGTTTTATCTAAGCACCAACTATTTTCTATAAGTTGTTTAAAAAAGCATTAAAAGAATGATATACACAGCCAGGTTGTTTTCTTCTTCATCATCTTGGCACTTCTTTGATTAGCAGGTGTTCATATACGCTGCAGAAAATGATTTTGGCGCTAAGATGTTTTCTGGTCTTTTTCAAGAATAAATTATGCCTAATACCTCAAGCAGAATTTAAGAGTTTGTGAATATTTCAGGTGTATGTCCATCAGTGTTTCCATGGTCCCCTTTCTGCTGGCCAGCTAAAAGAAAATGAGACAAACAAGCAGAGGATGAAGAATTGTAACAGCTTGTATTTGTGCTCTATTGTCATGCCGAGAAATATCAACAGGGCATGTGCCTGAAAACTTACATGGAGGTCACAAAGGTCAAACAGAATAACCTGCTCTAATCCCCCCCACCTCAACCCACACACACAAACACACACACTCAAACACACACACACACACACACAAAGGAAGTCACCGCCAGTGCCAGTTAGAAATCACAACCAAATAAAAAGAAAACAATGGTCTAACAAAATGAAAACAGCGTAGTCATAGAAAACTATTTACAACCAATTGAGCGGTAAACAAAACATCGACTGGTGTTTTTGTCACTAAACACAAGTCCTTTAGACCCTTTTCTGTACAACGTGTTTCATTACAACAGTACAAATTCATCAGGTTATTTATCCTGCCCAATGAGAGGAGTAACAGCTTGCGGCAGCCAGTGAGTTGTATCTCGTGATTGGCATGAAGTCCCTCTCCCCCTGCACCAGATACAAGATGTCTTGAGGTACTCAGAGTACTCTATTCACAAAAGGATGCACATACTGTATGCCTACAAGTAAAAAAAAAAGACAAGCTCCTTAGGAAAGACAGCGAGTGCCTACACGTGTATTTCAAACTATCCATGAAGAATAATCCATTCCAGAAGAAGAAAAATAGATACAAGTCAGGATTCTTAGTGTTTTTCCTGAAAGGCAGAACCAATGTTCTGCCACTTTGAAGGGACAAAGCCCATCCTCCCACCCCTGTCCTTAACAGCCATCCCACCACCAAATCCAAGTTTGTTACAGCTCAGTCATTTTTTAATTTGTTTATTTTTTTATTTATTACACCCAAGGCAGAATAAAAGTTACGAAAACTTAAGACTTACAGTTACAGTGACAAAAACAGTTTAAGAGACCCACAATTTAAATTGGACTGCAAAATAAAAATTAAAAAACAACCTTTTTCTATTTTTTGTAAAATGCCCAGGCATTCTCCAATATTACAAATACTTGTATACTATTACAGTAAACAAAAAAGTAATATATATTCATATATATTTATATATATATACTAAAAACCCGTCACCAAAAAAAATAAGAAAAAAAATATATACACATCGCCACTACGGCATTCAGAGAAAATGTATAAGCAAACCTGGAGAAAAAAAAATACTTGTTTGTTTAAAACACACATACACACAAATATTATTTTACCCTTGTACTTGTTTCAATACTGTAAACTTATTTTAAGACAGAGTGCACTAAATTCTCTTTTTAGTTTCTGCATTTCCTGATTTTTGTCGAGTCTTTTCTTTGACTTTTTGTGTGGCTTTTGTCCACTCCCGGACATTTCTGTTGTGGGACAGACTCTCGTCCTTATGAGTGAGGAATTTGATATATATCTTTATATAGGTTTGTGCCTTTATATGTACATATGCATACATATATACACACACAGACACACAGATATTGTGCTGGGTACTCCTAAGCCTAAACACAGCATTGTTTCATTTGTATTGATTCAAACATTTCTGTTGAAATGTCAAATTACAAGTTCACAACATTTGAAATGATCTTTTTTTGTTCAATTTGATGCTTAACAAAAATTGTTGCATTTGAGACAATAAATAGGAAGATCGCTATTCAAGGCACACTCATGTCAAATTGAATCGCAGTACAAAAACTGTCCCAAATAAAAAGTTTTTTATTTGTATTTATTTCTTTAAATTTTAGAGTGCCAGCATTGGGAAAGCCTAGCCTAACAACCCTGGGCACTTCAGCGTCACGAGATCCCAAGCTCTAGACCCTTTAGCACCTTTTCTGTCCAGCTCTGTGTGTGTGTGTCGGACGGAAAAAATTATAAAGTGCGGGTCTGTTGTTAAGATCTCTGAATTTATACATGGACAGCATTCACATCAGATCTGATTTTAAAAAAGAAAGTGCCACTATGAAGGTGGATGGGGCTTAATGAAACTGGGGTTATGATGGTTAAAAGAACAAGGGGCATGGAGGGAATTGATGCTCTTACTATTAGTCTTACTACTTCAGCACACACTGATATATATATATTTATGTATGATTCCTCTTCTACACAAAACTGTCGCACCACTAACTGTGAAACTTTGAAGGATTCCTATTCCTGGAGAGGTGACTTCATTAATCAGATTCTACAATCACTATTACAAGTCAAAATAATCGTCCCATTATTTGAAACAATCTTTTAATTATTTTAGTACAACAAAATGCATAGAGATGTTGATTTGTATAAATGTCGGCAATAAAATCAGAGAATTCAATTTTCTGCAGAGATGTAGTTAAAGTAGTGGCAACCAGCTATGCTCGCGTCACACATGAGGCGGTACGAAATCTGCAATGGAAAATGGAGGACGGGGCACCGCGGTGGAATTGAGCCGAGCCGAGCCAAGCTGGTACTAGCAGTGGGTAAGCGCCACAACTGCTTGGAGGATAAAGCTTGGACATTAGCCCGGTAGGGAGGACAGAGTGCAACAAGGCATGCTGTAGGGGACACAACTGGCCCTAATTATTTCATCATATGAAATGCTTCTGGAAGAATAGGAAGTAATGGGTAAAATTATCATAGCTCACCCTGAGATGTCCCTGTGCTCCGTCTCTTGTCTCATTCTTCTATCTATCTGTATGCATACTCTTATTGCATGGCTTCATGCTCAGTTTACTCCAAATAAACAATATAGTCTAGACCATATGGCGTCATGCAAACTAGAAAACATGGATGTGTCAGTGTAGGTAAGATGGGGGGGGTGGTAAAGCAGAAGAAATGAGGAATGGTTATCGTAGCATTAGGGCTTGGTACTACACACCAGTCAGCAGCTGCCTTATCTTTTCGTTTCTTGTGGTTGGGAAATATATTCTTAAAAGGAGACAGGGTTTATGAACCTTGGGATCCTCTTTGATTTTAGATTTACTGTCAAATATGACGCTCAGTGCTACATATCCAATTAGATTGACATGTTTTCGACTCAGTTCATGCTACAATGCCAAAGGATTGTTGTCCGCGTATCGTCATCACACAAAATAGACTAATTCTAGCATTCTCAGTTAACGCCACTTTCAAATTGAAGATTGAATTCAGCTTCTCTCCGAGAAATTACACGTTTAGCTTAATATACAATTTCCTACAAGCAGCGGTCAAAAATGATTACTTAAAATGGACTTGTCTTCTAAAAAACTCTCAGGATATCATTTCGGTTTTTAAAAAACAGAGTAACTCAAAATCAAAGTAAAACAATTTTCTTTTAAAGTCTAACTAATAATGTACCTGCACATGCCAAAATACAAAATCCAATAAATACAGAAATTATTGCACAGTTAAAGGCTCCACATATGTTATAACTCAACTGACTGATTGTTTTAAAAGGAACCCCAAATGAGGCAGTTTAGACAGCTTCAATTGGTGTTAAGATCTCTGTTTTCACTTTTTTTCTCAGTTGGCAGTTTCTTAAAAACACAAACTTAACCCAAAACTAACATTTCAGAAAAAGAGTATCCAGCTACCCCCTTTTGTTTATTTTTTTAAGTCAAAGTGTGGCGCAGAGTATGGAAACAGGGAACATGGTTTAGGTTCTCTCTGCTTGTTCAATTTTGACCTCATTGGTCATCAAATGTTCTCCGTGCCACTTTTTCATATGTTTTTCCAGAGTGCTGTACACGCTGAAGGGCATTTGGCAAATGTCACAGCGATAGACCTCCTTACCATGCTGGCCATGTGTCTTCATGTGGCGAGTGAGCTTGGAGCTCTGGGCGCAGGCATAGTTACACAGCTCACACTTGTAGGGCCTCTCGCCAGTGTGACTGCGCCGGTGCACCGTCAGGTTGCTACAGTTTTTGAACACCTTGCCGCAGTATTCACAGGTGTCGCACCTCCTGCTATCCTTGGAGCTAGGTCGGCCTGGACCTCCACCCAGATGAGGCGTGCTGCCTCCACTGGCGGTGCCACTGCGGCCCGACAGGCCTCCATCCAGCAGGTCGCCCGGGAGGCGTCGAGAACCGCAGGCTGCCGTTCTCGGACGAGTGCTCAGAGGAGGTGGCAAAGGGCGATTGTCTGGAGTCAGTGAAGCCTAGGAAAGGGTCTTTGATGAAGTGCCGTGAGGCAGCATAGCCCACTAACCACTGGGAGTAGACGTTCTCAGAGGGGATGTGGGCTGCTGGGGGTATGTCCAAGTCCTTCTCAATCTTGATCCTCTTGTTCGAGGAGTTGGACAGGCTTGGACTGGTGATAGGGGTTGGCTTACGGGGAAACAGGCCTGAGAAAGAGTCACCGGAGCCACAGTTCCGGCCGTTAATGGTTGTCCTCTCTTCCTGCTGGTGGTGGTCCATCTCCCCAGCCACTGAGTCTTCATCCCCAGTGTCCCGCTGGCCATCGGAGCCCCTCTTGGAGAAGGGCATCCTTTTACGATTGTCAACTATCAAATTATTGTACTGCTGTATAGAGTTGAGCCCTCCCCCTTCAACCATCTTCTCAATGGCGAGTGAGGACTTCTCCTCTGAGGGCAGTTTAGAGCCATTCTCTCTGTTCCGGTAGAACTCAGACTCCATGCTGAAGTTGGATTCTGGTCGACTCTCATTCTCGAGTTCCTCTTCTTCCTCCTCCTCTTCTTCCTCCTCATTGCCTTCCCCATGGAAGTCCCCATCACGATTCTTCATGCCCTCACCTGTGACATCACTGGTGCCTGGCTCTGGGGAGCTTGTGGTGGACAAACCATCATCTGAACGCCCCGTCAGGGATCCAGCCTTGTGCATGTGGGTCTTCATGTGTCGCTTTAGCTTGCTTGCCTGAGAGCAGGCGTGGTCACACAGCTGGCACTTGTATGGTTTTTCTCCAGTATGGCTGCGCCGATGCACCACCAAGTTGCTCTGGAACTTGAAGGTCTTACCGCAGAACTCACAGGACTTGACCTTGTTCTGTGTCTGGGGAGGCGTGGTGCTGTTTGGGGGCATCGGTGGTAAGGGAGGGGTGCTCATAAAGGGTGATTTTGGCCCAGGCTGGAAGGGGTTGGGGTTTAGTAATCGGTGCATAGGGTTGGCCCTGTTGGGTGACAACGGTGGTGTGGTGCTGTTGTTGTTCCCCGCCAACTCGCGTAACCGCCTGGAAAAGTCCATGGACTGGGACTCCATGGCCATGGGCGTTAGCCGCATCACCCTCTCAAAGGCACTGGGGTGCTGTGAGATGAGGCCCATTTCTTCTGCACTAAGGCGTTCCAGCCGATGGGAGTCCAGGTGGTGCCGGGGAGGCGGGCTGATGAATGGAGGTGTGTTGGGGAGGCGGTTCTCCATGAAGCCTGGGGGAGGCTCCCGGAGCAGGGGGCCCGTCATCCTCAGGAGATGGAAGGGGTTGTTGTCCCCGAGAAAGTTGGTGAGGGGGGACTGCGGAATGGAGTCGTTGCCCATGGGTGGAGGCATAGTGATGCGTGGGGTGAGGGCTGAGCTGGAGGGGTTGGACTCCAGGTATATGCGAATGTTGTGGGTGTTCTGGACATGCTGCAGCAGGAACCAGGCGCTGGGGAAGGGCTGCTTACATGTGGTACATATATAGCTGGAAGGCTCATCCCTGCCCCCTGTGACACACAGAAAAAGAAATTAATTCAGCTGATAACCAACTCATTCATACTACACGTTTAGAACTTCAGGCAGAGATGAACACGCACATCTAAAATGACAAGTGAAAAATAAAACTTCCTATAATTAGGTCAAAGTAAAATCTACTTCATTCATGAATCAAATTTTCATTAATAAATTTGCTTTTTAAATAACAGCCTATTTGCAATATGTAACCTTTTCTATGCTGAAAAGCAGTAAGATTAGTGTGTATGTTTTATATGCTGCCTAATACTTCTAGTAGCTGGTAAGGCCTTGGCTTATCATGTTGTCACATAAATGCAATGTACTTATCACACTTTCGACAACTGCAATTTTACAGTCACACTGGATTGGCCCACACTGGGTCCACACTTTAAGAGGTGCTTAATCTCTCATGGAGCACAGAGTGAATCTCCCACTACAAACTGCTGAATTATTACAAGTGTGACTATGTGTGTGTATGTGTGTGTGTGTGTGTGGTTTACACGTAGAGTTAGCATGAAGGTTGATGTATGTAAGTGAGCGTACTGAGTGAATGATTTTAAAAAGCTGTAGGAGACCCATCTAAGCAGTCTGTAATGTTTGCTGAGTTAGAGATGCCAAACTCAAATTGGTAAAGATAGACATTTTTCAAAAATCAGGCTAGACTACTACAAAGAAGAGCAAAATGATGATGATTGCATACGGTATATGACACATTGACTTTATTAAGGCAGTTGTACCTGTAATATAACCTTATCTGAATAAACAAGGCACAGTCTTCACATAATGAAGAAAAATGTCTTTATCAACCATTTGAAAGTGAGACTTTTCTAAGCCTCTTTCTAGAGCGGAACCTTGAATTAATGACTCCACAGTTAAAAACAACACTTCCTTTAGAGCAAATATGCCATCAATCATTTGTAAGAACTGAGGTGGAATTGGGAGAGTATGCCTTGCTCTGTTTTCTTTTTAACTTTTTAACTAATTATGCAATTGCTTTTATGTAAAATACACACAGGTTCTTGCAAGTCAAAAGGGACTTGTTACCACCGCAACACAACCAAGCCGGATCCAGGACTCAAGGACACTAAACAGGCTAAGGAGCACTCCTACCGGGATTATACGCAGATAACCCCTCTACACACACAAACACACACACACACACACATACACACACAGACACACAGATAATGATAATTGTATTCTTGCTCTTGTATTTATTAAATGAAAGGTTGTTGTCTTGACCTAGTACACTAATTTGGGGAAACATATGCTGCTGTAATTGTTTCACTTATTTGTGTGTGTACATGGTTGTGGCTTTTTCTGGCAGCAACATACACACACACACGCACATCAACACACACACGCAAGCATACAAATAAATACAGAAATGCTATATGCGTGCAATTTATATATGTAGTATATTTAAATCCCATGTTTTAATTCCTCCAAATAATGTTTGCTACAAAATAATTTTGTTGAAATACATGTGTGAAAAGCACAAATAAATTATCTATATAATGAAACATAATTACGTATCAGTAACATTTCATCTGTTTATTAAAAATCTGCAGAAAAAACTCATTTAATAATCAAGACAGAGTAATTAAATAATTTCAGTTGTATCTGATGATGAAACATTAACACATTTTCTCCTTGTCTCTCGCTGTCTTGTGTGTGTGTGTGTGTGTGTGTGTGTGTGTGTGTGTGTGTGTGTGTGTGTGTGTGTGTGTGTGTGTGTGTGTGTGTGTGAAGGAGGACAGGCGAGAGGCAGAACAGCTGTTCACCTCCACAATCCTTTTGAGCCTATTGACTTAATTATAGTGGACAGCACATTCACACACATACACACACACACACACACACACACACACACACACACACACAATGAAAATAACAGCTCCCCATGCCTCAGCTTTTGACTGCACCTTTCTCTCTCTATGCTTTTACACACACACACACACACACACACACACACACACACACACACAAACACACAAACACACATACAAACATACACAAGCTGTTTTACTGCTGAATCTTAACACCCTGAATACTCCAAAAAAAGACATCCATCCCTTCTTCTCTCTGTTTGCTCAACCCATTGAACCATGAGTAATAAATGGAGAGAGAGAGAGAGAGAGAGAGAGAGAGATCCTCCCGTCTTTCAGCTGAACTTCTTGTCTGCTGAAGTCATCGGGTCAATGTTTCTGCCTAACAATTAGGAGCTGTGTGTGTGGAAGAGGAAGAGTGAGAGTGAGAGTGAGAGTGAGAGTGAGAGTGAGAGTGAGAGAGTGAGTGAGAGAGCGAGTGAGAGAGCGAGTGAGTGAGAGAGCGAGTGAGTGAGCGAGCGAGTGAGTGAGCGAGAGAGTGTTTGTTTCTGCACTGAAAAGCCATTTCTCTCTGGCTACAGTGGAAGGAGCGGGACGTGGTTTTTGTTTGGGGGAAGTGTGTGTGTGTGTGTGTGTGTGTGTGTGTGTGTGTGTGTGCGCGCACGCCCTCCCGGGGGACGGCAGTCCAACGCAGATGGCAAATAAAGTATGCAGCCCGAGGCGGGAGCACATTATGCTAATTCTAATGTCAGCTGTACTTTAATATACGACTCTATTTAATCACCCCATTATTTCCTATTTCCATATGAAAAAACAGAGAGAGAGGGAGGGAGCTGCTCATCACTTGATTTGGTTGGTAGAATGCAGAGACCCATGTTTTATGGAGTACAGTGTGTGTGGGGGGGGATTCTTTCTTTCTCTTCTCTGTCTCTGACCATGGTTATAAATTGTGTCTTGGGCGATTGGATCACAAGTGGACAGCGCTATGAACGACCAATAAGACGCAGTGTGAGCCACTCACTCAAACCACTTGCCAACATGGTCTAAGATGCATATGATCACATACCTTTTGTAGTGTAAATGCAAATGAATACATCATCAATGCAGGATGTGGTGGTTGTTTTGGTAACCATTTTATTATGAGTTGGACAAAGTGTTGCATGTCCATTTTCCCCCTATGGAAGGAGGTGCGTTGGAATCTGCTGAAAGAGATATCTCCTAATTTGAATAGAAAAGCAGAAAGGATACAAGATAAATATATATATATACATACATATATATATATATTTTTTTTTTGTATTTGTTTTTGTTTTGTTTGTTTTTTTCAATTTGTCGCGTGATCACCCAAAGGCTTGGGGTGCCCAGACAGAATTGTTGTCAATACTACAATTCTTCATGGGGGAGAAAGACACTACGCACCATAGCTTTAAGACAATAGAGGATCAATACAATAAGCTAATATGTTAATATTACTGGTAATAAATCTTGCTAGTTTAGCGTCAGAATAAGTTTGAAGATTTATATTCTTCTTTATCTTGGTAGCCTTAAAAAATTGTTGATTCCTTTTTGGGTAAAAACAGACCAAGTATGTATTTTCTGTACCAGTATACTGAAATGTATCCTGCTATCTGCACCTGAGGGATTACAAAGGAATCATATATCCAGTCCAGAGTTCAGGGATTAGTGGTAACAAAGCATTTGTAAGCAGCTGTGAGCATTATTTTAACCCAGGCATTAAATATCACTGTACTCATGCTGATATATGCACCATTTGGGAACTGGTTCAATTTCAAACACAATACAGTGCTCTTACCTAGAATCTCATTTAATGGAAATACAGGAACTTGAGTTTTAAAATTGGTATAAATTGCACAAATTAAATTAGAATTGGTAGTACAGTAAGACAAACTGTATGACAAATTGAAGTGACTTAACATCAGTCTGTCAGTGCGAGACTCCTTTCTCCCACTGACTCTGGTGCTTAAAGCCTGGCCTGTTGCCTGTTTTGTTTGGCTCCCATTCTCACACACACACACACACACACACACACACACACACACACACACACACACACACATACTTGGATATGGAGGAGAAACATCTAAAAAGAAACAATAGACATTGAGAAATACACACTGGCTTGCATCCCTCTATCCATCCGTCCATCCTTCCGTAGCACTTGCTTCTAGGTATTCTGTCCTCGGCACTCATCCTTCCTGGTTTGGTTTCACACAGTAGAAAACTCTCATTACTGACTGATTCTAGTTTTCACTATGATTCAATTTTCCATAATTACTGCGGCTGCGGCTAATAAAAATAGAAAGAGAGAGAACGGCTAGAAATTGGTGCGAAGGTCAACTGGCAGTTAGCGGTGTTCATTTTCATCTCAGTGTATTCATCTGGGGCGGCTAATGGCCCAAATCCCCCTCCCTCAATAAATATTGCTGGAATTACAGGTTAAATGGCTAAATTAAATCACAGCTATTACAGATGAGGGAGGGAGCGAGGGAGGGAGGGAGGAGGAGAGAGACAGAGAGAGGATTAGAGAGGGAGTCAAATCTGTGCAATTACAGAGGAAGCACAGATCGCCGCAAAGTGTGCGATTAATGTGATGTAATTAATGTTATGTAGCGAGGGTCGGATGAGCAGCACCAGAGTATTGTGGCAAATTATTACATATTAGTACATCATTTTTCTCTAAAGAAGAAAAACACACTCATCTTTCCTCTTAAACTCCACTTACAGGCTTTTACATTCAATTTATAGCTTCTCTTCTTTTCACTCTTCATTTTCTACCCTCTTACTTCCTGTGACACTTTGCCACAAGGTTTAATGAAAACCGAATTGCATCACATGAAACATGAAACACTGGTGTGTCGAGCAAAACCTCAAAACCTGCAAATAGACTCAGCTGACAACACTTTTTTTAACAACTTCACTACACTACAGCACAGGATTTATAGGCAAGTACACACACTGTGTCTATGATAGAATGTACTTAACTCTGGTTCAACTGAACTCAACTTCATTTACTAGCTTTTTCACCACAGCTATTTGATTCTTTAAACATGGAGGCAATTCGTGGAGGCTCAAGTGGAGGCATACACCTGTGGCTGGTCGCTTTTCTTTGCAGAAACTCAAACCAAATCACCTCATATCTTCTCCGTAGAATACATCCTCCATACTTTAACACAGCCTTCTTTTCTTGGGTTGTCTTTCATCTTGAAAATGTTCTTAAATTGGTCAACCAGTAAGAGCTAAGGGATACACAGTAGTGAAATCATTATTACTGTGTTAATAAGGAATGTTCTTCATCCTGTCCATACACTGATATGTAGGCCTGTGTAAATACATCTATGTTATGAGGGCCACTGTCAGTACTGGATAAGACCAACTGGGCAAAATAGGTTACTGAACTCCCAGGGGCCCCAAAACTACACACTCAGTGCTTCCTGCTAATTTAATTGAAAATGTGAATGAGATGACAGTATGTGCCACTCAAGCACAATATCAACTGTCATGACGGGGCCTTAACCGTCCTGCTTTATTACCTGAGAGAGTTGCCCTGTCTTTAGGTTTTTATTGCTTCATTTTGTGTCTATATTGTGCATATTAATACTATAATGTGTTAAAACATCACACAGAAAGGTACTGTACACATTGCATAAAGACAAAAGGATGAAAATGGTGGTTAGTGTAATAGCACATCATTTTATTCTTCATGTGTAAAACAACAACTCTTTTGTCACTACAACTGTCTCGAAATCTTCAATTTAGACAATAAAAAATGTGTACAACAATAACCATATCACCGTGATATGATTTTGCTAAAAGTCAATAAATGATAAATGAACATTGAATTATTACACAGCCCTATGGTGCACAACCACCTCTGACAACAAAACAATAAGGAGAAAGGTAAGTAACATTTAGAGGCTCCTTAGCTGAACAAATGGCTTTTTATGGTAAGTATTCTGAGTTTTTCTGAGAGCATTTCTGTGTATGTGCAGGATAGGATGAGCCTAGCTGTCATACTATACTGTGTCTATGTCACTGTTAACACGCAAACTTTGGACAACTGTAGCCACATATAGAAGGGATCACTGCAAACCGCTCATATATAAAGGCTCCAGTTTGAAAAGTAACCTAGAGACAATAAAGTCTTTCCTTAATTAAGGTGATTCAAATACAATGACAACAGTTCTAATCCTGATTCATTTACTGTCTGCCATTCACTTAATCCCTCTGGTTCAGGTAGTACAGTCCTCTCTTCCTCCTGAGTCCCTTCACCTTGATCTCTAAATCAAGGAGGCTTATGAACACTGTCCTGTACAGTAGCCTCCGCTCGCTCCATCCAATCAAAAGTGCATTAGATACCCGAGCAATGTCAGCGCTGAGGCATTTACATACAGAACAGAGCCGACGTGAGCCAAGGGGGCAGTGGCTCAGTGTGTGTGTGTCGGTGTATGTGTGTGTGTGTTCCCCTCTTGACCTTTCATCGCACTTGTGAAAAGTCAAATTTTTTTCAGTCACAAATCCTCTTCTTGCACGGCTAATTTCTTGTAGCACGGCAACAAATACATGCAAATTAGATGTGTGTTGGAAGTGTGTGTGTAAGAAGATTGTTTTTGTGTGTGTGTGTGTGTGTGTGAGAGAGAGAGAGAGTGTGTGTGTGTGTGTGTGTGTGTGTGCATGTGAGTGTGTTTGTGCGTTTGTGTGTGTGTGTGTGTGTGTGTGTGGGGGTGTGTGCGGGGGGGGTCCTCCTGATGAGATCATTTCTAAAAGCAGAGCTCATTTGGTGCCAAGTTCCCAGTATTCTTTAAGCAGTCAGTTAGTTTTGAATGAAGCGGTTTGAGAGCAGGGTTTTAACGTCATCCAACCAGCTTTTTGAATTGGCTTTAATAGCTTGCGACTAAAATCACTTACAGGACCACACAGAAGCAGCGTTAATTAAATAGCCCTAACTGTACGGAAATGAGAATCTCACACTTTTCCTCTGACAGCACAGTCAGTACGGGCTTGATCTGCTGCGTCTGAGTCACTGATTCACTACAGCGACTTCACAGCTCCAGAAGCTTCGCTCCTTCTGGGGAAACTGAGTCATCTCTGAGCTCAGCTCGCCACAGATGCTGTTGGCTAAAGACCAAGAGGCAAACCCCAAAGTCTCGCCGCTATACAGGCTGTTACTGTCAGCCTACATGCCATGAACATGGCATCCATTTCTTTGTGAATTATGATGTGTCGAATGTGAATAAGTGATTGTTTTTTTGTTTTGTTTTCCAAAAGAGGGATAAAAAGGGGCGTGTTATTCTTAATCTCACCTACAAAGCTCTGTATCACTCAGTTATTTTCCGACGTGTGAAATAGCCATCAATGAGTAAACTGCAACAGACCTACTTTCCTTACTTTACCTTACTTTTGGGGTACTTTTTTTTTTTTTTTTTTTTTGATAGACAGAAAAAGGGGTGAGAGAGGGGACGACATGTTGGAATCCAACCCCAGGCCGCTGCAGCAAGGACTCAGCCCTTTGTGTATGGGGCACTTTCAACTAGGGCTGAACGATTTAGGAAAATAATCTGATTGCTATTTTTTTCCACCAACATTGGGATTACGATTTAATATGCAATTCTTTTTTAAGCTTTTTGTCTTCTATATCATTCAATAAATACAACCAATAAATCATTATATAGTACGAACAACACAAGATTAGACAGATTAAACAAGCCTGGAGGCCAGGCCTGTATGTGATGATGAAGTTAGGTGATGCATACTTCAATCCCAGTAGTATAATGAGCACTGACCAAGCCTCAGAAACAAATCACACAAACTAAAGTTTAGATTGCAGAAATATAAAAAAAATGTGGCTTTACCACACTTAGTAGTATTTACATTACTGTTTCCTGTAATAAACATATGTAACATGTGGATCACACTCTTTGAACTTTATTAGACAGTTAATTAAAAATATGAAGTAAAAGAAAACACACACACACACTTTTTTTACAGCGCACACAGAGGAGCTGCCTCCGGCCCCTACCCCTCAAGTTAGCTCACCGCTAACTTGCACTTGCTCAGAAAGGCTATCGTTGCGTTACTCGTACTAATAAAACCGGTGAAACACCGCGGCCACGCTGCTGTCAAAGCTCCCTGAACGTCATTTATCAGAGTGTGGTTGTTACTCCTCCACTCCATATCTCTATAACGGAGCTAGCTAAGTGGAGCTAACCGCTAATCAGGGCTAACCGTTGCTAACCGAGCCTTCAGTTCTCTGAGCCTGTGTCCATTAACTGCATGTATGGACTCGAGCCCAAATAAAACCCTTGATTTTATTAAAACGGCTGTAAAAGTTTTAAACTACAACTCAGAGTTGTTTGAATGACAGAACTCTGCTCAGGGCACGGCGTAGCGTTAGCGTGTCAAGTTGATGCTTTCTCTGCAGAGTAAATTGCAGCCTTTGCGATTAGGAAATCCCGTTTTAACATATTGTGATATTATTGCAAATGAAAATAATTGTTCAGCCCTTCTTTCTACCGGGTGAGCTACCCAGCACCCAACACCAGACATACTTGAAAAAAGTGGATGTGGTCTTCAGGTTGAGAAAATTCTATCGTAAGCAGCAATGGTCCCAAAATTGTCAATAGACTACCTATACTCCAAGGCAGGTGCAGTGCTACCGACCTTGGTCACACCCTCACAGCTTCAAATGGGTCCATTTATTGTCACAGGTCAAGTGGAATCAAGAAAGAAAGAGCAAAGTTTGAATCGAAAATAAAAATGAAATAGATAAAAGTCGGACAGAAAAGCACGACAACCTTCCAGTAGGTTATACTGCTAGTGCTATGCTAGTGACAGTGTTAACATAGCTAGCCAGTTAGTGTAGTAAAAGCACTGCTATGCGATCTCATATTGAGCTTGGCGTGTTTTGTATACGTGCTGTTGGCATTAATTGAGAATCCCTGTGTTGTTGAGATACAGCTGAATTCATTCCTAGATGTTGTGCTGTTGGCTTTGAGTGTATGTATTGTAAATCCTGTTGAGGGACCAGTGAATTTAGTTATTATGCTGTTGGAATCCAGCAGAGCGGCTTGATCTCGCCAGGACTAACTCCGATAAAAAGGTTAACAGGAATCAACACGAGCAGCATTTATTTTTATTTTATCTCTCTCTCCCTCTGTGACTCTATGGCCTTCACTCATTTTATTTCAGTCAATGCAACCTTCTTTCTTCCCAGCATGATATGAATTTTAGGATTACCACATCTTCTCTGCATGTTCAGCCAACAAAGGTGTGTGTGTACACAAGCCATGGCAGAGGGGAGTAGGAAGAGATGAATGAATTGTAAAGGAAGACTCAGATGATCATAACCAAATTAGAATGCATTCAGATCATCAGGGGAGTGCAGAGTAGCAGCAGGAGGTGGAAGGAAAGGAACTCTGTCTCATATGATATGGAAAGAATCAAGTAGTCCTTAGTGCAGTAGTGAAAATTAGGAGTTAAAATGCAATCCAAAACAAACTGCCGCAGTGAGTTTGTGTGCCCTGTTCACAAATTAGAGGGATTACCAGAAGAGAGTGCCAGAGCATACCAGCTAATCCCACACACTGGCCCGCACCACTGCACTTGGGGAGTGGTGTGTGTGTGTGTGTGTGTGTGTGTGTGTGGGATGTGATAGCAGAAAGAGCTCTATAGGGGCATTGTCTTCCCCAAAACACACCACCTGGTGCCAGTGGTCCTCCTACACATCATGCAGGATGCCTTGGTATTTGTCAGTGTGTGTTGATGATTAGACGGGGAGGTCGGATGTGGGGGGCTAATGTAATAGTTAAAGGGATGGGCCTTTGATTGTTGTTTCAAAGGTCTCTTGCAAAATAAGAAACAGTTTTTTTCAGCAAATGGGATTCAGATGTGTTGCGTATAAGGTGTACAAGCTGAGGTCGGTGGCAATTAAGTATAAAAAAATCATCTATGGGCACTGCTTGGTGTTGGAGCTGGTATTCTTTATTTGGTGGGTGTAATAGAACTTGACTGGCCGACACCGAGCCCTAACCTAATGCCAATACGACACATTTGGGATAAACTGGACTGTGAGCCAGAGCTTAACACCCAACATCAGTGTTGGACCTCACTAATGCTCTTGTGGCTAAATGGGAGAAAAAATCTGCAACCAGGTTCAACATCTGGTGGAAAGGTTTCCCAGAAGAGTAGAGGCTCTTACAACAGTATATTAATGCCCATAGCTTTGAAATTAGATGTTTAGCTTTCACATATAGGTGTAATATACATACAATGCTCTACAATATCACTATGCAAATGCTGGTCTCCAGCAAGAAAAGCCAGATGTTCTACCACCACCAGAATGCTCTTGCTGTTTGTCTCCACTATAAAAGAGGAAGATCTTTAGTGCTTTTTTATCCGTCAAGGACGGCTCCTCTGTGGAGACTCAACGAGTTTTTGTCTTTTGAGGTTTAGTTATTGACATCTTGTCAGGTGAAGAGTTGGCTTGGTGTCTGTAGCCATAATAGAGAAACTCTGCCTGAGCCTGATTTGACCAGGACAGCGCTCCCAACACATTTTTGGATCCCTCTCTCTCTCGCTCCTCTAGGTCTCCCTGTCGCCCGTCCCATCCAAATTCTCTCCCTCCTTCCCTCCACTTATATAAAGCTCGTCCAAATCGTACGCTGCCAAGTGGGAGTCTGCTGGAACACACCATACACACACACATCCATGCCAGAGCCCCATCCCAGACTATGATGTAGCAGTGCCCCTTCTGTCTGAATAAGACATATTACAGCGCTGCCTGACACCGACGTCAAGACATGATGTCTCTCTTTCTCTCTCTGCTGTTCCTGGACGTCTCTCCCTCTCTCGCTCAGCCAGTGAACCAGACAGAGTTGAGTGTAATATCAGGTTTATGAATTCAACATTATGTCCTCTGATCAGCTTCCCCTTTTCAACTTCCAAAGCAAAGCAGAGACCTTTTATTGTAAATGTAACCTTTAGCAGCTTTTTTAATATCTTCCTCCCTGTAGCTGCCAGCATAAAAGAAGACATATTGGAGTTGACTAACTTTACCCGTGGAGACGCTAAGGTGGAAAAAGAGGTAAAGCAGGGAGGGGAGAGAGGGGTAAAAATGAAGGAGTGTAGCCTGGGGCCTGGGTGTTATGGTCAGACTCCACTTGTTTAAACAGAAATGGCAGCAAGAAGTAGGAGCAGGGAGGAAGGGGGATGTGGAGGGAGGCAGGTCGAGGAGAAGAGCAGATCCAGACCAGATGGAGGTTAGAGGAGGGCATGGATGGAGGGAAGAGGGGACAGGTCTGTGCTGTAGGCCCTTATAAGGCCTGGATGACTGGAGAGCTCTGGAAAGGCAGCAGAGCCACAGCAAGACATACCTGCCGCAGGGACAGGGGGAGACACCTAAAGTGAGTTTAACAATCAAATAAATTCCTATCAAATCATATAATCTAGCATAGTACTGTTGGATCCTACTCATTTGATACTAATAATATAGGGAAATTCCAGTTTCTTGCAACTTGGATCTTATTTTCGTTGTTGTTGACAATATTTCTATCAGTTATGCGAACATTGCGCTTTGCAAAGTCATTGTTGAGATCTTGGGACTCGGATCACTATGACAAACATGAAAAATAAGATGATCAGACAGGCCAACCGTATCTCCAGGTTATCTAAACTAACTTATTCAGAAGTCAAATACACCCAAAATATAAGTAATAATCTCTCACTGTACAGGGAAACCGTGTGTGCACAAGACAAGTCCAGGAGGTCAAAGTCAGACCAACCTGGAGGTCTGTTTAAAATCCATTCATCATCTGATATGTGTTTCTTGGGTCTGTCTGACGTTTAAGTAATTCATAGTATAATGTTATTATTACCAACATAACCATGACCGAAACTACACAATTAAGATATAATTAAGTAAGTTATAAGTTATTATCCTCAGGGCTATGAGCATGGTTTTAGAAAGGTTCAGGTCATTACAAATTCATATAAAAATATTGTAATATATTCATTTTTGTAAATGCCATTACCTTGCATAAAGGTTTTAAATATAATTTTTTGATGAAGAAAAGCTTTTAGAAAATGCATTATTTGAGAAAACATATATAGATATAAATAGAACAACTCGTTCATTTAATTGCACAAAGATTGCCCAGTTTTCTTTTTTTCCTGAACACTATTTAAATATCTATAGATATATATATATATATCTATATCTATAGATATATATATATAAATAAAGTGAGGATATGCCATCAGTGCCATGCTGGCAGCTTAATCCCTGATTGTCATTCAGGACTGAGTCTGAGTATCACTCCTTTGTGTTTGTATCAGTGGCCGTTGACACAGCTATGGCCGCTGCCTGGAGATCCTTCCTTTATGTTTGCCGTCTGCCTGCAGCCAAGCTTTTCAACAAAAAAACAACAACATTAATGAGCTGTTTCAGTTTATACCTTTGAGAACAGGGAGTAGGATTGTTGCCAAAGGTCTTCCACCACATTCCTGAATAAGATTAACCAGGCGTTTCTACACATGCAACTTTTTATTGTCACTCAGACAGTCCGGCTGGTTCGCTCAGCCAATTATCTACTCCAGCTTCTGACAAATGTGACGTGTAAAGGACCTGAGATTATGTGGTGAGAGTTAACAGCTGCTTGTTACCATTCACAATGGTTAAAAAGTACAGCAGCTAGTGGTTTGGAGCATGGACATGCATCTATCATAATATCCTCAATTTCTAAATTGACCTACAGCCAAACCACACCTGTATTTTTTAGATATCTATTTTGGAATTTTTGTAAGATTTTGTTATTTTCCTTTTACTGCTGTTTGTTTTCAGACGTAATTGGTTGATGGAATATTCTAGACAAAATATACTGTATAAGCCTCAACTTTTTTTCTTAGAGGAGAAAAAGAGGAAAGGAGCTCCTTGGTACCCTTGCTGTCTCCACACTACCTGGAAGCAGGCCTGCTCCCATAACCACTCCAAGCTGTTTTTATTTGCTGAGCCTCATACCATATCTCTCTCTCTCTCTCTCTCTCTCTCTCTCTCTCTCTCTCTCTCTCTCTCTCTCTCTCACACACACACACACACGTCTGAAGTGTAGTCTAGCAAGGCTGCCCCATCTCTTAAAGGAGAAATTCACTGGCTTTGTTTTACAGCTCCATTAACACATCTCTGACAAAACAGTAAGTCTGACAGAAGATCAGTAAATGTAATATGTATCACCCAAAACAAAATCTAAATAAGATTACAGATACAGATTACAAGTTCTGTACCAGGCTAACACACGCCACATCCTGCAGCTGCAACACATGGCAACATGCAGCAACATCCTGCGGCATGCTACAATGCGCAGCCACAATCTGTGACATGCTGGGACATGCTGCAACACATGCTAAAATAAGTCAGAGCATGCTACAGCTTCCTATGGAATGCTCTGACACACCACGCCATTTCCTCTGCATGTTTGAAACATATAGATCTGCAAAAGGAAGGCGTAAAGGGTTGGACAACTCACTCATATGAGGACATGGCTCTCTGAGAGGCCTGGAAGGAGCGAGCACGGTGCAGCCTAAGTCATAGCTCAGCAGTCATACAGCAGCCAAACACAACAAATATGGGAGCAGAAAGTGGGGGGAGACAGATGATGAGTGAGAGTGGGGAAAGAATGCTTTAAACTCATCTTTTAGAAATAAGTTACCCACGAGTATTTTTGCACAAAGAAATGAAGCTGGTCTGTGGGCTCACCTCTCAAAGCCATTTTTCAATGCAAGAAGGAACTGAGGAACTTTGCCTGCATTTTAATCCAAGGAACCTAGACCTTAATTTGGGTTATAAATCCTAGTTCTTGCCCAAAAATACAATATGCACGTACCCAAACACTGCAATCAGAGATCCCTTAAGGTTCTTTTTAGCATTGTTTGTGGTTGTGCCAAAACCCAGAAAAGGCTCTGATTCTAAGGGGTGGGTACTTCTCTAAATGATGAATAGTCTAGAAAACTACAAAAGAAACTAATCTGAAACCTAGGCTTACCTATTAATTTAATGAGGCTATGTACTGAAGGCTTCCAAAGCAGAAGGAGATAAACAGAAATGACTCGAGGCAGTCAGTCATCACTACTTTGGAAAAAAAGTAGTCAACAAGACTTTCCACTTCTGCACATGACTTTAATTTAAACATCACAATGAAAAACTGGCAAAGAAAAACCCAAAAAACAATTCTGTTGTTGTCTCGTCATCTACCAAAATTGCATATTGAAGGAAGTTGCTTTAAATCCATAACCAAAAGTCTAATTTAAAATGTGTGGTTCCTCAGGAATAGAAATGAAATGTGCTAAAAGGCTTTCTGTTCCTGAGTGTATTTCCTGGGGCTCCTAAGTGCATTGGCAATCTATTTGAGGTGTGTGTTTGTATTTGTGGTCTAAGTATGCTTCCATTTCCTACAGAATTTATGTCACACACACACACACACACACACACACACACACACACACACACACACACAGTAATGTGGCTAGTGCCAGTGTTGGTCAGAGCTGATCGCAGCCTGCTCCACTGCTCATTAGACTCAAGTACTGACCATTTAGGTCAAGGCGTCCACTGCTGGATCTCTTCTGTGTGTGTGTGTGTGTGTGTGTGTGTGTGTGTGTGTGAATGCTTTGTCAAGCTGTTGCAGTCAAGCTCACATCAAGCTACCCTGGATGCACTGATCTGATTTCCTTGCTAGCGAGACTCCTCACCACAGCCAGCCAGATTCGGTTCTGGGCCGGCAATCATGAAGGGGGGCCCGCCGAGGGCCGAGGCCCGCCGGCTGCTGCCGGTCACACTTTATCCAATGACCAATCACAGCTGGGCGGAGAAAGAAAACACTTCAGATCCTGCGGTTGTTGTAAAAGCACTCATGGGTGGCCGCGTATTACTGCAGTGTACCTAAGCATCTTGATGACATAATAATGTGCTGTGGGGCAGGGGGAGCAAAAACAATGGAGAAACCCTCTGGTGATTAAGCAGCTTTGGACAGGAAGAGAGAAAACACTGCGCCTGCCAACCTGCAATCTTCTCCCAGGTTTGCTTTTTATCTGCAAGCCTTCAAGTGGTGCCAAAAGGGCAGTTAAGGCATCCTGTGGTTGGCCGGGAGTGTCAATAAATGGGCCAAAAATGTAGCTGTGTGTCAGGTACAAGCAACAAAGTGTGTGCAGACACTTTGACGTAGCACACAAGCATTCCTCGTCATGGATAGAGACGCACTTGAAGATGTTTCTGTAACTAACAATCACAGTAAGTAAGATTACTTTGTTGGGCATTGTTAGGCCTTTACCTAGATAGAATAGCTTAGACTTGAAAGGGGGGGGAGAGAAGGGGAATGACCTGCAGCAAATGGCCGCAGGTCGGAGTCAAACCTGCGGCCGCTGCATCAAGGAGCATACCCCACTATATGGGCGCCCACTACACCAGGTGAGCTAACCAGGGGCCCACAATCACTGTTATCCTATACTCATTGTGTGCAGTAATGCAACACATAAAGTGAGCTTCATCTTTCCCAGTACAGAAAGGAGAGCAAAAAGAAGAGAGATGATCTGCCTGTTTCTAATCAGAGGGCTTGTACTGCCAGCTGTTGGCCCTCAGCCAGCATTGTTTACCCCCAAGCTCGCTCTGAATGGCAGATTACCCCAGCAATGGTAGCCTAACCAATGGTGGAAAAGACTGTTCCCACATGGTTCCACATACACATGCTCTAACTACCTAAACAGAAATCTAAATGAGATTTAAATGCCTTTTTTTTGCTTTGCTGGGAAACAGGGCACAGTTTGCTTTCTCTGGAGAAAAACTACGCGTGTTATTGATTTATTTACAGATGAAAAAAAGAAAGATGGCAGCAGCCCAGCTCCTCTCCACCGGCCCTCTTTTTGTTATCTGTGATGTTGCTCAGAGAAATCAATACAACAACTGTAGCTAGCAAGCTTTGTTTATCTTTTCCTCTAAGTGAATAATTCAGGGGTGTCAGCAGGGTGAGGCGAAGCTTTGATACAAACGAAAAGGTTTGGTGTTCAGGGGGGGAAATCTAACCCCCCGCTCTTCTTTCCTTAAAAGTCTGGAGGAGATCAGAGATGCTGAAGGCAGCTGAAAATCTGGATCTGGGTGAAAGATGGAGAGAGACCGCTGCTCTGGTTTTACCGCACCACCACCAAGAATGTCCCTCACACAAAATAAATAGATGAATATGAGCGCTGGAAACAGCAACATCTGCTAAATATTGGGTGAAGGGAAATGCCAGTAAAAGTTAGTGGCGCTGCAGTGGTGGAAGGGGTGGTGCTTAATGGTTTTAAGAGGTGGTAAAGGGCTAAACAGTGCTGTGGGATGCTACAGGGTTTCAAAGGGGAAGGAATGGCTTCTATTGTTTTCTACGACTTTGTTTTGAGGATGCTAAAGGAGGTGGAAAGTGAGGCTAAGGGGTATGCTTGAAACAGATAGTAGGTACGAAGTGTCTCCTGAACACATGTACAGTAAGGGCAAAAGGGCTTAAAGCTGTCCCAAATAACCACCACAACAACAAAAATCATTCAGGCTGGACATACAGCTGACAAAGTGGCAGAAGTAGTCATGTGAAGAATGTAATATTAATATGATTAATGTAATTAAAGACGTCTGAGGGGTTTGCAAAAGTTTAAATGGGGTATTGGGTGGGACTGAATCCTATGTATTAACCCAAATAAAGGCTTTTAATGTTTTTCTCATGACATGACACAAACAGGAAGGTTTAAATTGCTGTTGTGTCATAAGCTTTGATTGCGAGTCATCCATCCTCACGTGTAGCCCGGGGTGGTGTTAGTATGTGAAACTGGGGAGACTTAAACCCTCCTAAACAAGGGGATCAACATGTATTTGTCAGGCTATGCCACCCTCGGCTGCATGCACATATACACACACACCCACAAAAGTGCATGACAAGACAGCAAACATTTCCAGCAAAGTCGCTAAACCTCAGTGTCCCACCTTCACCACGGACACACAAAGCCCTCAGTCCCTTGTAATTGAGGTTTAAATCCTTTCCTAACATCCCTCCATCCCTCACTCTTCACCAAACATGGATTGCGCCGTCACAGGGCCCCTAATCCTTCCCAGTTTAACCAAGTGAGAAATTAGCTTTTGTTAAGTGGTGATTTGGCCGGTGCTAAACGCCAACAGCCCATTGTAGAGGACAGGGGCAGTAATGAGTCCCCCCAACGCAGCAAAACACTGTGGTAATCCCATCCCGTCCGTGCGGCCCGGCTGGAGCTGCCTGCTACTGTGCAGTACAATACCGTCAAGTTGTTTTTAGTCATGATCTATGTCTGTGTCTGTTTTGTCCAAAGAGGTTTTTTAAAGCATCAACATGTCAGCTTGGCTACAGAGGCTTACCTTATATGTACTACCTGTTTCTGTGTGTGTGTGTGTGTGTGTTTTATATGCAGCCCCCCCCTTCCTCCCCCCCATCTTTCTGCCTACTCCGACTTCAGAAACCTGGTATGTGGAGTTGTAGTGAAAGCTGCCAGTGTCAGGTTGATTGAAGGAATTCAGATCCTCAAAGACGCTGAGAAAGAGCAGGCGGCTCTGGCAGGAGGAGACAAGACAAAGCACAGCGTCGCCTCTCAGACTCAGCGGGGAGAACTCTGCCACAGAAAATCCCTGCTACTTGTTCTCAGTCCAAGCACAATTCAGGAGTTAATTCAGAGAAATCTGCAATGGCGGGTGTTACTCTGGAGAGCAGGAGATATGTTAAGAGTTGTTAGTGAGAAAGTTGATACTACAGTTCTAACCCATGAAGTAAGACACAGGGAGTTTGATGTATTTATGTGGAACATAATTTGCACCTTAACTGATACAGGTCACAGTGTCTATACGTATAATTATATAATAATACGTATATATATATTTTTACAAATAAAAACCTATTCTTCTTTTTTTATTTATTCCATTCTAAGTGTAACTTAGTAATAATAAAATAAGCTTTAATATAGGTTGACCTGTTATCCAAGTATCAATCAGTGAAGCATATTACAAATAATAACTAATAATAATATACATTATTTATATCTAAATATTGTGGATCATTACTTCAACTGCAGATGGGATATTTCTAGATATGCCAGGATGTGACTGCCACCTTCCTTCTGTTACTGAGAATAACTGGGGAAAGGGGTCGGCTGACTGTGAGAATGGATCATATGGAGCTCCAATCCAGCATAGTCTGCCATGATTAAAAATACTTTATGAGTCTGCAAACACAAAACTGAATGTGCCTCTAGAGACATTTTCACAAATGATCCCACTTCTTACACACTTCTTACTCTTCTTTACAAACACATACACTTTTACAGACATGTAACATGTAACACAGACATGCACATGTTCAACGTACACACAAAACGTACACGCCTGTACACACACAAACACGCACACACACAGGAAACTGGAAGCAGGCGACACAGTTTCTCTGTTGACACACACACGCTGCAGCCTACATAGCGTACAAAGGCATTGAGAAAGAGCGGGGGGTGCAGCCTTTCCTGGAGGGCCTGGGTCCTGAAATATCAGCAGCAGTGAGTCCAGATGAATGCAGAGGGAAGTGTAGCTTTGCATCCAGCCATTGTCACCTCCACAAAGCTTCACAATCAGCCTCCATCAGCCTTTCTCCTCTTTTTATTCACTTTCACATACTACCTGTCTGACAACAGCTCCTAGCTCACGGACACAATTGGAAACTGCTACCACTTTATCTCCTGATCTGATCTCTCTATATGAAAGCCTCTCCCATAGACACAGTGATTATTTACAAAGGAACATAGTGAAGCGATCATTGTGTCAGTTCTTCTACTGGACGGATTTTACAAATTGTGGCTGGACTTTAATTTAGTGTCATATTTATATGGTAAGTCTTTATTTATGTCACTTAACTAAAAAATTAATTTGTTTAATTATTAATACTGTTTGTAGGTAAACCTTTGATTCCAAAAAGAAGTCATGAGTTTGGGTGAGCAAAGGGATTCTTAGCTATTCACAGTTCCTAATGCCCCATAAAGAGCAAAGTGAAACTGCAATAAAAAAACAACCGTGTTCTGCTCCCCAAAAAGCACCTGACATTTGTAATACATTACTGAACTTTGGAACACACTTGCCCAACAGCATGTCGTCTTGATAAGGTTGTATTTGAAAAAAAATTCTGTCCTTGTTTCCTTAATTAACGGTTTCAGACAGCAGAGTTTATAGTTAAAGCGCCCATATTCTACTCGTTTTCAGGTTCATAATTGTATTTTCAGGTTGTACCAGAATAAGTTTACATTTTCAAAAAAACAGATTTTTGTTGTACTGCACATAGCTGCAGGTCCTGTTTTCACCCTGTGTTTTTGTTTGATGGGAGCTGCACATGCTCAGTAGCTCGGTAAGATCCATCAGCTAGATAACTCTTTCTCCAGCTTTGGTCAGTCCAAGGCAGGATCAGCTGGGAGACTTCTTCTAGACCAGGGACACTTGTGGAATACCTGCACAACAGGGACAGGAAGTAGAACAGGGACAGGAAGTAGTTCTTTTCGAGATTATGGTCAACTAGTGGCTGTTGGAGCAGTGTTTTACCATTGAGAACGAGCTAGCATGCTACGGTTAGCCACCTCGTCTCTAGTGACGTAGAAAGCCGTGCAGATGCAGATGTAGATGATAGAGAAACCGGATCTCACTCAGAACAGCATGGATGTTTTTTTTCCAAGTTTGTATGCGTGTGAAGGCACCAAAGACACAAATACCACATTGAATCCCAGAAAAAGGATTTTTTTTATAATATTGGCACTTTAAAAAGTTTGAAAGATGTCATGAAGGGTTTAAATGTGAACAGCATGTGCTGTAGTATGTGTCATTTATCTTAGAATGTGGACAAGTAACCCTAAGAAAATGTTTCTTTTCTTCAGAAAGCCCAAAAACACCAGGACATTGGCTCTCCATACTCAAAAGAGAAAGTATTGCATGCCAGTTCAAAAACTATGTTTTTACACTATTGTTGCATACATTTAACAATCTGTCTTCCACAGGATGCAGAAGAAGTGATGTTTTACATTTTCAGAAAGTCAACAGAGGAGGAATAGCTAGATGGTTAGCATGGGGATTTGGCACCTACAGAACCTACTCTGATTGACAAGTAATCAGTAGAACATGAAGAGCCGACCAGAAACCTCTCATGAGCTCTCGCCACTAAAATGGAAAGAAAACGAAAAATAGTCTATAATTCTGTCGTTACGCTCAAACAAATCAGACTACCACACAAAAAAAACACACACATTTGCTCTCCTTTTCACCAGTGCTCTCCACCATGCTCGATGTTTTTGCACATCTAATAAAAACACACATGACACATACATTCAAAGCTTTGCGCCTAAACCACAAGCTAAGGCCAAAAGAATACCATACATAAACGGCCAAGGACCATGAAAGAACTCTCTAACTGGGTTTAGGGGGAGATTTGTTAAACCTGATCGTCCCTGTGGGGCATTAATATATTAAATGGTATAAAGCCAGCATAGTTTGAGAAGCTGAGAGCAAAAAAAATGAAGAACTGAGAGTAAACAACAGATTCACAAGTGCCTGGCAGCCTGTGTGTGTGCATGCGTGTGCGTGTGTGTTTGAGTGGGTGTGTATGTGTGTGCTTCTCCTTTTACTCTCAACCATTATTTCACAAAAGTTATGGACAGACATAGAAAGGCGCTGCCTTCAAAATCAAACCACAGCCATTCTGCACCTCCCTCCCCTCCCCCACCCTGCCTTCATCCTCATTCACGCGTGCACATGGACCCTCGTCCACCAATCTCATCCCTGACGCCAGGACATCCATTTTCACAAGTCGCCGAAAATTACCATGCATGAATGCAAAAAAGGCTGATCAGGAGTAATTAACACGGCTTCATATGCAAATTTTATTAATGCAGAACTACAAAGTCATTATGCAAATGAGGATTTCATCGAGCCTCTTGACAAATACTCCCAGCTCCAGCCATCTAGCAGCCGGGATGGATGACAAGTCTGCTCGCTCAGTTTAGACTGGAGGGATGCATGTGTGTTTTAGTCTAGTTAGCAATGGTTAGCTCTGGTGGCTAGCTGTGCGTGTGTGTGCGTGTGTGTACGCATGTGTCCGTGTGTGTGTGTGTGTGTGTGTGTGTGAGATACATGGGCTAGTTTATGTGTGTAAACTGTGTGTTTAGGGAAGTGGCTGATGGCTGTGCGGCAGAGTAATGAACCTGAGATCCAGGGGATGGATGGATGGAGGGGAGAGGGGGGTAAGATGATATGAATATGCATGATGCTCACTGGCTTTGATGATTAAAGACAATTTTAATATTTAAATGAGTGCATGCAAAGTGATTAACGCAGCAGAGAGAGGCGACGAGGCGAAAATTGCAAAAAGGGATTTTGAAAATGCTAAGAAGCACATGAGATGCCGATTTGCCTTTGCATGCTCTATTAATGGCTCTTTCTTTCTCTCCGTGTCTATGTATGTATTTCCACGCGCTCTTTCTGTCTTCTCCAGCCTTCATGTCTTGGGTGTTTTGCCTATAAGTATCTGTTTGTGTGTGTTTGTGTCCAGGATGCTGGATTTCCAGAGGAAAGGTAGAGCATCACCTTAGAAGAACTGGCTGGAGGGAGGAGTAAGGGGAAAATGAAGAGCATGCATTAAAATACACAGAGCAGAGGTCTGAATTTCAGGAGGGATGATTAGTTGTGGTGAAATGTCTTTAAGTCTGATGCTGGGTAGTAAAGCATTAGCAGCAGGTTCAGTGGTGTAGAACTCCTTTCATTATATCATTACTAGGAGAACCGTAAGAGAAGCCCTCATTGGAAACTGTTTGGGAAAGGGCAGCCTGACAAAAAACTCTCACGTCCTCCATTGTTTTATTAACCTTAGGTCCTCACTGGATGCTGATTCACAAATTCACATGTCTTGTCAGATGGCTTGCTAGGCACTGGTGCGCATACATTTATGTAAGTGGGAAGCTGTGTGAACTGTATGGCTTGACTGCAGTTTACATGCAGCTACCAGGGCTAAGCTAGCTGGTCAGTGAATACCTCCAAACCGTAGGCCAGCTGGTTGTTAAACCACAAAGGCATGCTTTCTATTTCTACAGATGTTCAGTATAGTTAGGAATGGGTTGTACCAATACAATCCCTGTACAACAAAACAGTACTTTTTTGATACATATTACATTTCTCTAAAGACATTTTTTCTCATTCAACAGAAGAAGCCTGATATCTCAACTGTTAAATAAACCGAAGCAGTCATACAACTTTGCCTGAATAGAAAACTAACGATCAGTCACTACCTGACCAAAGAATAAGTAAATACAGTTCCGAAGAAATACGATCAATGTTGGCTTTTAGAAAGTGATAGTTTTTGGTACTCGGAGCTTCAGTATCTAAATTGTTTGGTGGAGTGATACTCAGCCCTACATGATGCACAACATGTAACATGTGGGTGCAGCAGCTATGGAGTTGTTTGGAAGGCATGTTGAATGAACACGACCATGTCACAGAAAGTCATTTATTAACAATTAATGTCATAAATTGTGCTGTAGAGCATTAAGTAAAATAATCAAAAACTGTGTGTGTGTCAGTGTGTGTGTGTGTGTGTGTGTGTGTGTGTGTGTGTGTGTGTGGGTGCATGCGTGTGTGTCCCCTTAACACATCCTCTTAGGCCTATTAATTATTATTAAATGCATCAGGACTGTACTGACACAGACACACAAACACCCAGACCGAAACTAGCCAAAAGCACACAGGATACAGAGGGCGAGAGAGGTAAAGAGAGGCAGGGAGAGAGAGTAATTACTACTTCAAAAAGGAGCTCCATCCGAGAGGCCTTCCAGCTTTATTGAAACAACGCAAAAAAAAAAGAGCAGTGGGTGCTGTAATGCCTCTAAGTACAGACTGTTATATCAAACACACACACACATTCACACACACACACTCACACAGATTCTGTGCCACAGCTCTTTGTTAAGTCTTTGTGCAGTTTCATTTGGAAGATAAATAAGCATATGGTAAATATTTTAGGGACATGCCGATGTGCTCAGTCATTATTTATTGAAGATGTGTGTGTGTGTGTGTGTGTGTGTGTGTGTGTGTGTCCATGTGCATAATGTTTACATAAGATTCAAACATGCCCTCTTGAAAATGCTTTTTTTCATTATGTGTGTGTTTTTTTTGTGGCTCGCTCTGCATATCGCACATCCTGTTTGAAATGATGCGTATTAATTATTCTCTTTTTCAGTCTAATGATCAACACTGTGTGTGTGTGTGTGTGTGTGTGTGTGTGTGTGTGTGTGTGTGTGTGTGTGAGAAACAGAGAGAGCTCCTTGTCTCAGTGTGGGCAAGTAACAATCTGTGTGTGAAAGACAGAGAGTGAGACGGAGGGAAAGTCAGCTGGGGAAAAACGACAGAAAAAGCGGGTGAAAAGCAGAAGTAGAGCTAGGCACCACACACACACACACACACACACACACACACACACACACACACACACACACACACACACACATACATACTCGGCCCGTCAAATGGCTCTGTCAGATTAAAAGGGTGTCATCATATCTGAGTTTGTCAAAGCTTCACGCCCCTTTATGCATGCATGTGTGTGTGTGTGTGCATTCGTGCTTGTGTGTGTGTGTTCCTCTCTACTCCAACTAGACTTAGTGTAATTTCTGAACTAACTAAACCCTAGATGACAAGGCTTTAAGGGCAGCACGGCACTGTGTCAGGTGGTGTTACACTCCTTGGTGATATGTTTACACTACGTGGATGTATGTGTGTGTGCCTTAAAGTAAAAATGATATGTTTCCTTCTCTTTTCTCTAATCCGAACTGTCAGGATTCCACCTCCGTGGAGTTATATCTAACCCGACTGAGAGTCGGCTGGGGAGACTGGAGGGTGTGCGACCACAAGCTTGTCTGTTTAAATTCCCAGACCCAAAGACAAGGTGCACTTGAGCAAGGGGAACTTGAACCTTTTAAATAGTGGAAAACTATGGTGGTACTGGTACTGGTTCATTTGAGTGTGGGTATCTTTGGGAATGTGAAGTGTTGCATGAAAAGACAATGACGCTTTTCTAGCTAAATAAAGGATAATATCTTTGACAGTGTTAGGTCATGGTCACACATGAGCGAATGAAGGCGAGTGGCCGTCACCTTTGTTGAGTTTCCTAAAGTACGTGGCCTAAGGGGAGAGCGTTTTTGTGTCATAAGTTGCTGCTTTCAGATAGATATTCTCCATGTTGTATTTCCTCCCTTGCACACACGCATTGGCCTACTGACGACATTTATGGCTATCCTTTATGTCCAGAAGACGGGATTAGAAGTATGTCCCATAACAAAATGACACATGGCTTGCAGGACTTCTAATACATTGGCTGCATGTCGTTCCCCCTCTCTCTCCCCTTACCTGTCTTCAAGCTATTCTGTCTATTAAAGGCCATAAAAGCCCCAAAAAGACTTTTTTTACTTAACCTAAACCTAAACTTCTGAGCTCCCCGATCACTTTCCCCTTTGTTGTTGTCTCTCTCTTCCTGCTCTCTCGCTCCCTCCGCTATGCCCCTCTCCCATTTCTCCAGGTAATGAAAGGTGTAAAAATCTATTGGAGGAAAAGCTTGGTTCCCCCCCCCCACCACCATCCCCCAAGCGTGTTCTTTCCAAATTAAACTCTGGCTCGATTAATAAACCCTTCTGTCCTCTCCTCGTGTTAATAAGGTGCTAGTTGGCCATATTTCATGGGGAAATTGTGAAATACCGAGGGTAATTTTGAAACATAAAATGTTATTGGAGCAATATAGTTTACAGTTGCCGCAGTGCACGTCCAATTGAGCCGCTAATATGTTTTTGCTTTTAATGTGAAAATCATTGCGCGTTCTATTATGAAGAAATATTGTGCAATTACAATTTCAAGCCTTTCGTTGCTGCACATGTGGCGTTGATTTCACAGGAGGACTCCAGTGAGATATATTGCAAGTATTTCAACACGGGAAAAAATCTACCTGTGCACATAAATATGAATAATGCCGACCTAATGACATGACCAACGCCGATCAATTAGAGCACACGCTTGAGTGCGGACACTCTGAGGATGTATTAGAGCTATTCTCACCCTCCTCCTGCTCAGATTGTTATGCATTAAATGTAAAGCCGTAGCACAGTTCCAGCTTTCAGAGGTTCAGATGGCTGTGCCGTCTACACCAGCGCTGGGCAGCTGCCTAACACAGCTGTAAAATATTGATGAAGTTCAGGCCCGAAGAGTGTTTTACAGCGCAGGCCAAACCGCAGACTGACTCTGTCCTCATCCAATGCACTACATGGGGAAACAGAGTCAGGGGGGTTACCTGTGAGCGCATTTCCTCACATGGTTTTGAGGCAACATTTCCCTCCAAGTTCAGATGAAATGTTGCTACAAATAGAACAAAGCAGGAGTGAATCCTGAGGTAATTCCAGCTGACAAATCATGGTATTGAACGATTTTGGTTGAGCTGGAAAGCTGAAGATATTATGTGCATACATTTGTATATAAATCTATTAACAAATGTATTCATGCCTTGCATGTGTATTGGTGGACATCTGATTTATTGTACAAAAGATTTTGTACAAAAATAATTTGTTTGTGCAAGTTTTTTCACATAATTTTGTACATAAATCATTCATCATCATTGTATTAATTCCTTTTTAAAAGAACAAAACAAATTATACTTATTTGTATTGTTGTTTCTATGCCAAATATCCACATTCACAAAAATACTTATGACCAATCAATGCCATTGTTGTGACTTAACCAGATGAGAATGGACTGTCATTGATTTTCAAATACTAGTAATTGTTTATGAAACACTGTTTTGTGGATGGAATATACCTCTGGAGCTTGGGACTGGTATACTTATTGGTTCAGGTGGTTAAACTAAAACACGGTCTGGGCGCCTGGGTAGCTCACCTGGGAGAGCGTGCGCCCCATGTACAGAGGCTCGGTGCTTCGACCTGCGACCCTTTGCTGCAACTCATTCCCCTTATCGCTCCCCTAAGCTTTCCTGTCAAATAAAGGCCTACACTTACAAAATAATAATGTTTAAAAAAGAAATAAATATATGTTGAAGCAGCCTCAATAGGCTTAATAGCTGCAGTGCAAACAGTCCTACTGGCTTACAATACGCAGTGTTTTATTTCAACTGCAAAACATTACTGTCTAACTAGAGTTTTTAATATGCTTTCATCTTTCAGAGGTTTGTATCTAGGAGTCATTTTAGCACCTGCTGGTTGTTGGCGAGTACCTGCTGTCGAGTTCTGGTCCAGCAACCAGTGACCTCTAAGAAAGCAGGACAGCTGAGAGGACTTGAAATATTCTGCTCCTCCCCTCTGGCTTTCTTTGAGCGTCTTGACTGGTTTGAGCGATAACTGCTGGTGCTCTCCCCCCACCCAAACTGCTCCCGTACCCCTCCGGATGGGGGACAAACTAGCCTCTTTTTAATCCCTTTTTCTGTATTTTTTCCTCTCCTTCTCCTTTCGTGTTTTTTTCCCCTCCTTTGCTTATTTGAATTTTAATGAGCTTTTCACCTTTTTAAGCAGATGGCTTAGGCTGGATTTCTCCATGAAAGTCGGGGTGAGTCTCTCTGTCACGTTTTGCACAATTTGTTTCAACTAGCTGAGTCCTTGAAGGGGTTTAGGGCTTTGAGTGGGTAATGTGCCTGTCTCTCCCCTCTTTCTCGTTTCTCCCTCGCTCTGTTGTCCTCTTGCGCTAATGAAATGAACATCTCTCTCTCTCTCTCTCTCTCTCTCTCTCTCTCTCTCTCTCTCTCTCTCTGCTGGAGAGGATGGGGCAAGTCTCAACAGGATGCCTCCACCAAAGTTGAAAAGGTAATTTATGTATGGGTAGGTGCAGTTACATATTAAAAAAAGTTGTGTATTTAGGGTGATGAAAGAGCTGGATGAGTTCTCTAAAGGGTGTGTGTTCATCGTCCCTACCTGCCGGCGTGTTCTCTTGCTTCGGGCAAATTCCTTTGATGAGCGTCCTCTCTCCCCTCACACATCTTTCCACCTCCTCCTCCTCTGGTGTCACTTGGATGCCAATCTCCACCGGCTCCACCACCTTCCTCAGCTCCACCCGCTGTGCGTTGTGATGAAGGCTCTGCAGAGTCGGACTCCCTCCTTCTCCTCCCCGGTCGCTCATCTTGTCGTAGCAGCCATTGGCCAGCAGCGGCGTTTGGCACTGCTTCTTCTTGTGCTCAATGAAGAGCACGATGTCGCCCAGCGGGAAGGTCATCTGGCACTGGCCGCAGGTCAGCAGGTCGTGGTCGGCGTGGAGGCCGGATGGCAAGGCGTGGGCCAGACTAGGGTCCAATGGGTGGGGAGGTAGGCGGAGCGGGTGGAGGGATAGAGAGCTGGAGAGCAGGCCGCCATCTGGATGCTCAACCTCCTCTGTACAGTAAGAAAAACATGAAAGATGTAACACCTGGACATTTGCTAAACTGTGTATAATTATGAGTATATTGTTTGGGAACCACTAATCCATGTGTTCTGGGAAAATTGTTGATAGAGCTCCAGAAGTCAATGGTAGCTCTTTAGCAGAAACTACTGTAAGTTGGGTGGTATAGACACAATGCTGTGTACATTTAAATTCCACATAGTAACGTTGATCAGAGTGCTGCAGTGGTTTTTTTCAGCGTTAATCCCCCGAGTTAACAGATTTATCAGTTCGGTCCAGTATTTCAACTGTGACTAACGTTAAACTGAAGGGCAAGAGAAAGAGGAAGGAAGGGAAAGAGCAAATGTTGGACATTTTGGAAGGGAAAGAACAGTCAGACAGCAGATGTGTGGTAAAATAACACATTTAAAAGCCTTTCTGAACAGTATAAAAGGGTGGATTGGTCTAGATTATCACTTGAAGGAACCAAACTGAAGGACTGAGGAGATCTGCAGGAAGAGAAGAAGTGACCCCAGAGGTAATATCTCTCCCTCCCTCCCTCTGTCCCTCCATCGTTCTCTCTAATATAAGTTGATGGATGAGCAGCAGGTTGGCCATTTGTCTCAGCATCCACATTAGAAATGCAAACACATTTGGGATGGCAAATGCAGATGAAGGCTCCAGATGGAGCAGCCCACCTCACCATCTACCTGCTTCGGGCCTGCTTTACAATACGCCGCTCTTTCACCTGTTTAGCCCTCTGCTTTTCACACAGGAAACACATCAAATCTGCAATCACATAATATCTGGTGGGCGCCAAGCTCTTTAATCTTAAGTTTTTCTTCACATGTGTGCTGTAAAAAGTCATCCACAAGTTGAAAAAGAAAAGTTACTGTCTTCTTTAAAAGAAGTACTAACTTCTACAAGAAGTAAATGATGACATCAGTACTTGGAAAATAGCCAATCAAATTGCGGCGGGGCAAGAGGCACTCAGCCCCATTTGGCATCAAATTTGTGCCATCCTCTTTATTGCCAAAGGCTTTGGGCATGCGTCTTGTTGTTTTCCTACATTCAGGGCACTTTACAATGTGAGTGTGGTGCTTTCATCCCCAGAAATCTGCCTCTTAAGCCAAGCGCAATTAAAAGACCATAACACTATTATATATTTTTTTTTATATTTGACACTTTGAACATTTTTGGCTCTTCATTGTTTTTATTTCAACGTTTTTGTAGCATTTTTTGACATTTTTACCACTAGTTTTACACTCATTTTTTGGAATTCATGGGCAATTCACCACATGTAGTCTATATGAAATTATACCTAATTTTTTAGTTAAAAAGCAGAAAGTATGAATAATTCTAACTAATATATAAGATCAAAGTGACTTATGTTGATGGATAATCACAGACTGTCAAAGTGAAGTCAGAATAATTCTATACAATTAAATAAAACAACAAAAATTCAATACAATTTGGGGAACCACTGTTGTTTTAGTAGTTATAGCAATATAAATAGGACAATAAGTGACTGGTACTGCTCTAGGTACCACAATTAAAATATTGATCAAAACAAGACAGAAAAACAAAAAAGGAACAATACCAAATATAAAAAATGTATAGGCTACATGCATATATTAACATATGCCCATACACATATTCAGCATATACATACATTTACATTCAACAATAATATTAAGCTAAACCTACAGTAGGTAAGGATGTGGGTGGAACTCAGGACAGATACATTAACAAAAAGTGTAAATATTAAAATAAATCCTTTATCATCATAAATAGAAATCCTTTACCTAGTAATAAGAAAGTTAAAGTATAATATACAAAATAAACGCATAATTATTGTATGCATCTATATCGCCTCATCATCCTCATCATGATCATCGACAAAATGCAATATATATACATACATAAAATATATAAGGAGGCTCTAATTTGGGTTAAAGCTTTATTTGTATTGCTACGTGTGTGTGTGTGTGTGTGTGTGTGTGTGTGTGTGTGTGCAAGTATAGGTACACAGTGTCTGAGCTGTGTGTGTCTCACATCTCCACAAACCAACTGCACTGCTCCTTCTGCATGTGTGTGTGTGTGTGTGTGTGTGTGTGTGTGTGTGTGTGTGTGTGTGCAGGTTTGTACTGCATGCATTGTGTGTCGTATCATGTTTGCATGTGCACATCTACATCATGGGTATGCACACACATACTGTTTGCATTGTTTGTGCATGCGTGTGTGTGTGTGTGTGTGTGTGTGTGTTTGTGGCCTGCAGGCTGCAGCCATCTGTCCTCCGCTTTGAAATGAACAGCCATGTACAGCAGAGTGTATTTCTCTGGTAATACACATTAGAGAGAAATCTGGAACAAACACACTCTACAGTTACACTGACCCCTGCAAACTTGACTTCATCACAGAGATTAATGATTATCAGAATATGATTCATGTAAAAAAGACCTCAAACCTCAAATACACAGCTAGCTTCCTGTGTGTGTGCAGACACTTACCATTTACAGTAAAACTGGTTCCGATACTTTTCAAACCACAAAAATACTGTTACATTTACACTCAAATAAATTGTACGTAAATATGTATAAAAAAAAAATGTTCACAGCCAACGCCAGTTTCTGGAGATATTCAAAGACTGTGATAAAAAAGGAAATGTGGATTTGGTTGTGGTTTCTTTGCCCATAATTACTGCATGAAGTCGACAGACAGATGCAAAGGAAGAAGCGTCACTTTGGCCTGATTTACCTAATAAGGCTCAGGTGAGTCAGGCAACAGCGCTAATAGGATTTAAAGAAGAAGAACAAAAAAATCAAAGGAATTGGAACGTCTAAAAATGAACGGCTCAAAAATAACACAAACTATCTGCAGTTTTTGCAGTGAGCGTAGTACAAGAGGTACTTGGAGAGCTCAAATGATGGTGTTTGGCTTGTTTCAAGGCTAAAACGGTGCTGCTTTGAATTCCCCGTGATCAGGGAGAAGTTCTCCGAGCAGGCTACAGTCTCTAGGGCCGCCTATCACTGGAAATGTGCTTTTAATCCATCTAGACCCTCGGCGCTCTCCACACAACCGTCAGACTATATTCACAGACACAAATGAGATAGCATATTAGCGGAAAGCTGCTTCTCTAATATTTGTTTTCTGCTCTCTTCAACCAAATTTTTACTTTTTTTACTAGCTTCATAACTTTCCCCATTTAGACTGATGAACGCCTGCAAATTTCTAAACTGGCTCTGCCAGTTAAGAAAAAAAAAGAAAGGTTTGAAACTATAAAAGCTGGACTTTACTGTTTTTTTTTTTTACTGTTTTCTCAACCACACACAGATATACATGCAAGGGCTAGAATCAAGATGAAATGTTTGTGGGTGAGACTGCCCAGCACACTCACTCAGTGTCACACACACACACACAGATCAGAATTGTAGCAGCATCACAGTCATTTGTCGCCCACTAAGCAATAGCCACACCTCGGCATTTCTCCAAACCCAAAGAAACTGACGGTTCCTACACATGCACACACACTTACAGCGCACCAACGGCTCGGTCACTCTAGCTCATTTGTCTTAGCCTACCACATCAAATTTGGAGAAGGAAAACTACTCTTTTTTGGAAAGATATTGCTCATGTTTAGAATGCGAGTGCTCGATCAGTCATTTCCTGCTTTACAAAAAGCTACTGAAATCATCCAAATCATCAAAGTAGACCCCAGAGCTGATGATACGGCCACACACACCACTGCAAAGTGAATACCAGTTCACACAGAGATACATGACAGTCGTAATATTAGAAAAAAACAACAACCTCTCAACTCAATGTGATGTGCCACCACAGACACTGCTGAAGTGCAGACATGGCTTCAGAACACTTTTAACACCAATGTGTCCTGTCTGAACAGGAAGCAGCTTTTCATCCAAACTCAGAATTTGCACAGGCTCATTGTACTGAGGTGTGTTCTGGGTGGATTTATGATTACAGTGGGTTGTGTATTAGAAGTCATTCATTTTATCTTGGAGGTTTTTAGGTGGCATCCTTTGCACGGTGGACTTTGTGTTGGTCTCAGTGTTTAAGGTGCTAACCTTGTAATCACAACACCCCCCCACTTAGTTGCATGTCGTCTCTTCGCTTTCCCCTAATCCTCATCTCCTCCCTACTACCTACCAAAATAAAGGGGAAAAATGCCTGAAAGAACACTTTACTGAAGTATATTTTACAGCAGAAATACTACTACAACTACTACAGTAAGATCAATATAACTAGAATGTGTGTGTTGTAGCAATTCAAATCGTGCCTTCATTTTTTAACAGAAAGTGATTGAAAACAAAAGTTCCACCATTGTGACTTTCAGCCTATTTTCAGATTTGACCTGATTTGAAAACCTTTTTATGTCAAAGTAGAGCCGGGCAACATATCAATATTAAATCGATATCGTGATATGAGATATCCTCTTAGATTTTGGATATTGTAATATGGCATATGTGGTGTCTTTTTCTGGTTTTTAAGGCTAAATTACAGTAAAGTGATGTCATTTTCTGAACTTTCCAGACTGTTGTAACTGTTCTCTTATTTGCATTTACCCACATAGTCATTATATTCACATTAATGATGAATATTTATCAAAAATCTCATTGTGTAAATTAGTGAAAGCACCAATAGTCAACACTACAATATCGTTAATTTAATGTCATTTTCTCCATATCGCCCAGCCCTACGTCAAAGCTAATTGAAGTTTATCACGAGGTAACACTGTGGTATTACCATAGTTGGATTCCCATATGGTGATAAAGCAAGGGGGGGGGCACAGAGCCACCTGCCAGGTGCTGTGGTAGGAATGAAGCGCGCCACACAAGCACCAACAGAAACGTACAAATCCTTTGACATTAGTATTAATTACTCCATTGTAATTGTATTTGAAGTGATTTTACAATTCTATAACATATTTTGTGATTTGGCTTAGTAATACGCCATTGACAAATGAATAATAGTATGTAGTCGATTAATTTATCTAGAGATGATTTGCATCGTAAATATGCCGCCATTGCTTTTTAATATGGACAATATTGATGAAGCCGTTTAAAAAAAAATTAATTAAAATAAAATAAAATAAAAGAGTTGATATATTCAAACCAAACTAACAAAATGATTTAATTAGGCAACAATTACAATTATAATACCTAACAAAAGTTAGGTATTATTATTATATAAACAAAACTCCAGCCAAATTATTAAGATTAGCTAAGTGTAGTCCAATCACTTAAAATAGCTAGAACTACGCTATGTCAATTTACTACAGTGTATACCCACACACATACACACACACACACACACACACTCATAGTGAATGCTATAGATGTCAGTCAGCCACTGTCATGAGTTTACAGGACATGGTGAAGGTAAAAAGTACCACAGAGACAGTGAAGTAACGAGAGGGCAGGTGTTGACAGTTAAGAGTGGAATGTGGTCTTTCAGCACTGATGTCATCTGTTTAACACACACACACACACACACACACACACACACACACTGATACCCCTCTCATTGGCACAGCCAGCGCAGCACTGACAGCCTGAGAGCTCCCCCTAGCAGGAAGAGAGAAAGAGAGACATAGAGGCAGACCGAAAGAGAAAGAAGGTGAAATAGAGAGATATAGGAAAATACAGAAAGGGGGGTGCGTTGGAGGGGGATCGTCAACAGACAGACAGCTCACCAAGCCTCAGCTGAGCAAAGCAACACTCTGGTATGCAGGCAATGGCAGGGTGTGTGTGAGTGTGTGTAATGTAGTATCAGTAGTGGGAGAGTGTGTACAGCCTGCTGATCAACAAAAGAGTTTAGGCATGCTCTTTGGAACTGAAACCTGTCATCCTGTACACACACACACACACACACACACACACACACACACACACACACACACACACACACACTAAAAAGTCACACATGTTTGTTTTTTTAAATAACAAAAACTGGCCTTTAAAAGATAATTACATTTACATTACTGTAATTTATCTATTGTGGTGAATAGAATTTGATGTGTGGTGCCTGCAGCATTAAAAGGGGACATTTAAAAATGTCCTGGCAGAGTTTCCTTCCAGTGTCCTGGTTAGAATACACAAACCTCAATGTCAAAAGTTTTTTTTATCGGGACTATTCCTTTAGAAAATAGCTTTTGTTAATTCGAGTGAACTGACCCTTACAGCGTTACAGTGTAGTCTCTGAACTATAGAGAACATTCATGGTATGACTATTAGGAATAGTATTATGTATTTAATATAATCACTTAATAAGACTTATTTATCACACTTAAAAAAAAACACCTCATCTACAGAATGCTTCACTGCATATAAAGAAGGAGTAACTATGTTCTCTCTCTCTGTGTCTCTCTCTCTAACAAAGACTTAGCCCCAGCAGGGTGCACGGCTATTTGACAAGCCAAAGGGAAACATGCATCTCAAGTGGGCGACTGCAATTTACACGCAGCTCTCTCTCCTCTTGCGTGTGTGTGTGTGTGTGTGTGTGTGTGTGTGGGAGCTCTCGTCCTGTTTGCGTCTCTTCACACTAAATCAGCCTCTTGGCAGAAAGCTGGGGTTATTTGCAGTGAATGAGAAGCAGAATGCACATCTGCACCTTCGGGTGTAAACTGTCTCGGCGTGGAGATGCCAAAACCCACACCAAATCTGCTTGGCAAACGCAAAGAAATATATAGGTTCCCACCAATTCATCTGTCCCATGTGTCTCTCCCTGGACGGATCTTTTCATTTTGACATCACATTCATGGACTGCCTTTAATAGTTCCAGGTCAAAACGGTGATGCCTTACTGATTTCTCTTTTCATATTGGTTTAATCACACACAAATAACATTCAAACAAATAGAAGCAAATTAATTAAAGAATAATTTTAAGCTTTGAGACAACTGGGAATTGTGCAAAATAACCCTAATACTTTGAGCACTGAATGTTAGAATGTTGCACTACAACTGAGGCCTTGCCAAACTGCATTTAAAAAATCAGCAATTTAACCTCCAGAAAATCTATCTTACCTTTCTTCACACCTCCACTCAATACCGAAGGACAAAAAAAGGTGGAGCAACTCTTGTTGTTCTTCCTCTAAAATCGAATACCCATGCACAATGTAATATTTGGGATTGTGTGATGCACGGTTTTGTGAAATCCAAATTAAAAATGCTTCGATTAAAATACAGGTCAGACGGATTTCATGACCTGACAGTTCAAAAAGAATTATGCGGATTTTGAGGGGGATTCACAAATGCATTTGCATAAATGTGTGTGTGTGTGTGTGTGTGTGTGTGTGTGTGTGTGTGTGTACTCAAACATACTAAATTGCCGAGCATCTCTTACACATAAATTATGGAATGTACAGCACCGTGCTGCAGCCTGAATGGTGATAAATCCGACAGACAGACAGACAAGTCTGACCTGCTCTGTGGACACAAATACCAAACTGCATTTTACACTTCATACACACTCATGAGCATAGAGTGTCTTTCTATCTGGTGGAATATATATACTGGGCTCTGCTGCAGAAGCTGATGTCACAGTGTGACCCATTTCTAAAGGTAACTGAGTACACACTGCAGCCTATGAGCAGCAGTTGTACTTCTATTAAGAAATCAAATCACTTCATGTCAAGATCATTTGACATCTAAGCCACGTGTACCATCTTTAAGTGTGTGTGTGTGTGTGTGTGTTTCCGTGTCCAACCGTGTGGGTTGCCTCCAGGCATCACAGCAGAGGAGGGAACCTACAGACAGCCAGGCAGCTTGGCCCAAAACCTGGACAAGGACGCTGAGCGTGCTGAGGCTTTACTGTAAATATGGGTGTTAAATTCTACACACCAGCCACTGAAGTGCACACTGATACACTGTAGTGTAAGTGAGCTGATCTGGCAGGCTTCACACAAGGCAAGTCTCCCCAAATAACCTCAAGATGGACAAAAGGATAATATACCCCAAATGTAACACAGTACTTCATGTACTTAATCACTTCCCCTTTTGTAATTTAGGCTCATTGTACTATAATACAATACTGTAAACAATAACAGTTGTTTTTAGCTGGATTCATTTCATCACTAAATGTCCTTTACTGATATTTTCTGCTTTTAGCAGTTAAAGGTCTGGACGTTGCAGCCACCATCACCCGAAAAACTGATCTGAGGCCAGAAATCATTTCACTGCTGAGAAGTTTTGCTGCAAAAGTCAGCGCCAAAAGATAAATGAGATAACTAAGGAGCAATAGCGATGTTTCCTCTTTGAATCGTTTGCGTAATTTAGGTTTGAAATTAGGACAACAAAAGTTCATTTTCTCTTTCTAAAATATCTTTTTGGCACCCTTTACTTTCCACTAATAAAACGCCTTTAAGTGAGTATTAACCTTCACATAAATATAACTAGGAGTCTTAATTTAATGCACTCTGCATAAAAGCACCGCGGAGGAAACTCTGGAATGTTGCGCCGTCGAGGCGTGCTGTAACCTTTTAAATAATCCAAACCGAGCATTAATATTACAAAGTATAAGCTTTGCATCCATCTAGCAGAAAACATAACGAACGGGACTAACTAATTAAACTGTATACAGAGAGGCACTATCACAGATGCAATAACCTCCGCGTAGTGAATGGTTTATTTTAATTTCATTTTTTATCTTTTTCCTGTGTGGCTGCTGGTACAATATTTAGGTTTAGGTCTGTTAGTTATAATAAAGTATCGGCATTTTTCTTAAAGTGAAGGAGGAAATTCATTTGTTGGAATTAAATAATCGAAATATGACTGACTTCTGTTAGTGTGTTTTCATGTAATGTGAACACAGACTGGTATGTTTATGGGAAGGACGATATCCGCGTAACAAACTACATCTGATTTAAATTGATGGAGTTCGTATTTTTATTGAAAGTTGAAAATTGAGTGTAATTTTCTCCTCAATTACAGTGCTAGTTACAATTAAATTAAGACAATAAGTGGGAAAATAAAGAATGGCACGTCTTAATTAACTGCTGGGACGGATCTCCGACTTCTCCGCGAGCTGCTTTTACAGGAAAAGTCAAACGCAGCCAAAGACTTTCCCAACTCTCTGCTCGGTGTGTAAATCTACTAAAACACTAGCAGGCTACGTATAAACCGTAATAATTCGTTAGTTAAATTAAGGCCTATATCTATTTATGCCCGTAAACCAGGAGTGGAAATAACTGGCCTTCAAGACGCACTTCGACAAACTTTCTATTCGGAAAATATTCATTTTTACGCACCGATCACGCAGAAGGAAAAATCCACTTACTTCTCAGAATGACACCGGAGAGGAAAAAGTGAACCTAACTGTATGCTGTGATGGTGTGATGTTGTGATTTTTGCAGGCATACTTACGTGTTATTTCTCTCTGGGACAGGTGCTGCGGGTTCCCTTGCTTGCGTCGGGACATCGCCCTGGCATTTACACTGGCATCGCCCGGAGAGCGGCGCTGGAAGGGTCGGCTCTCCTCCTCCTCCTCCTCCTCCTGCTGCTGCTGCTGCTCCTGTATAGCGGCCGCAACCTGGCCCCAAAAGCGGCCGCTCGCTGGCCACCCCGAACTGACCGCTCTGCACTGGCCCAAAATGTGGCCCTCGAACTGACCCCTGCGCGATGGATCTCCCTCCAGCGAGCAGCGGCTCCTGCGCTCTGCGGTGACCGGCCGTGGTGCGACGCTGGGCGGCCGGGCGCTCGGTCGGAGTTCAGTGCCAAAGTGGTGGCGCGCCTCCCTTCTAGTGGTGAGGGAGTGGGGTTGTCCGGCTCTGCCTTCCGCCGCCTTCACACCATCTGTCAGAGGAGAGCGGAGAAAGGAGCGGAATGGAGTGAAGTGGAGGAGAGACGCGGCAAGTCGGCGGTCAGCCTGATGGACAGTCACTACCTGCGTCCACTCTCCGGCCACCCTGGACACCGCGCGTCCCTGTCCGGAGAAAGCAGGTGAAATGACGCCAATTGACGCCTGGAAGTGTAAAAAATACGAATCCAATTTCCTTCTCGGTACTTCTCGGGTGTCGCCAAGTGGTGGGCACTTCTTCTACTGCACTGGCAGTGCCAGCCAGGCGGGCGGGTTAGTCTTTAACTCTTTAAGTCAAAGCCCAGTGCTGGTTTGAGGACAGACTGCAACCCTCTTTTCTCTTTGTGCTAGCTGCAGAGTCCCGCATCCCCGGGCTGTGTGCGGCTGTGTGCGGCTCTGTGCGGCTCTCTGGCTTCTACAATGGGAGAAAACTCAAGTTCAAGTGCGGACGTGACGTTCAGTCTGCGGTGAGAAGGGAGAGTGGAGACTGAAGAGCACTGGGGGCGACTAGTGGTGGCTTTCACATACACAAACACACACACACACACACACAGTCGCACACACACACACCCGCGCATACACGCTGGCGTGTGGCGCGCACGGCACCAGTGGTCAGAGTCGCTCAAGTTAATCCCCGCCGGTGTCCCATCAATATTAGGACAGGATTTGGTTCTGTTGAGTTGTGACCTGGAGGTCTTCCGTACCTCGTCAACAGGATGTTGGACACTTTGCTCAAGCCTGTGTCCACATTTAAAATAAATGCAACCTATAGTGTTCAATTAAGAGCCGTTCGTTAGACGCTTTTCCCACTTAGTGCGTTACATTCTGTGATTATTAAATATTGTTTTCACTCAACATTTATTTAACATGTCAACCTTTTGAAAGCACTTGATTACATATGCGTGTGCAGACACCTCTACCACCATAAAGGCCTGTCATTATACACTCCTCGATCATTTACCTTTTGTCATTTAAATGCGTGAAACAAAATAGCCATATTATGATTTTAATCGACTGATTAAATGTATTATTTTTTACAAGTTTACCATGAAATAGGCCTGTAATCAAATCTTTAATTCGAATCGCTGGCTGTATTTTTATAGTCTAACTGATGCATCGTGGTGCCCCAGATATGCGACAAATATATAGATAACACACCAATATCACCCATATTGATTCATATTCAAATCATTAAATACTAACCTGTGTGTGTGTGGAGTTTGTGGCTTATGGATACACCATCATTCTATCTGAAATGTTTTATCATATTAATTACTAAGATGTAAGAATGTCAGGAATAAATAATCAATTTAGGTGTTGAAGGAAAGGGATGTTAGCTTTTTAATATGGCAGGGAAGTGGAAAAATAAAATGTAAATTAAGGTGAAGAGTGATTTCCAGTCAAAATAAATGTAAAATGAAAATAGAGCACAAGAGAAAACTATGCTACAAATCAGTACCCTCAAATGTAGGTGATGTAGCTATAGTGTCCTGGTTGGCACAGTGTGTGTGTGTGTGTGTGTGTGTGTGTGTGTGTGTGTGTGTGTGTGTGTGTGTGTGTGTCTGCATACTGGCTGCTGAGTGCCTCCCCAGCAGCACCCATCGTAAGAAAGGCACATCCAGTGGGGAGCAGCTGATTTTCATCCTCACACATTCCTTTGGGAAATGAGAAGGAGACCAAAAACAAATGCTCAATTTGGTGACTTAGAGAAATATGTAAGAGTGTGTGTGTGTGTGTGTGTGTGTGTGTGTGTGTGTGAAATAACCATCTGTGAAACCCCACTTAGCTCAGGTTTAGATTAGAGTAACATCAGTGTTTTTTAAAGCAGAGGTGTGAACCAGTGGCCTGCCAGCCCCTTCATCCCTTCAGCCTCGCATCTGAGCTTGATTAGCTGCTGTCACGTTCCAAAAACACTCCATCTTATTTTTTCCCCCCTCTTCATCTGCATGTCTGCGTCTCAACTTTGTCGCTCCATCTCTCTCCTCAATCCCGTGGCTCGCAGAAGAAAAGGGGGAGCGCAGGCCTCAGGGTTCTTTTTATCCCTCAGTACCTTGCATCGAGACCAGCCTCTAGTTTGTTCGTGGGCCAGGTGTTGTCAGAGCAGCAGATCATCCGGGAAGAGCGCCTTTCCACATCCCTCATTCGCCCGGCTTTGTGTTTGGACTTCTCACTACTTTTCCTGCATCGCCTCAAGTGCTGCCGCTTCTCTCCTCCGTCCTTCTTTCTTTCTATATATCTTCACGGCGGCTCATCTCGGAGGCTCGGCTGTCTACCAATAAGCCAAAAGCCTCTCCTTACTTCTGCAGTGTAGTGTAGGAGGATATAAATAGATTTCCTATGCTTATTTACACGAAAAAGGAACGGATGGCAGGTTCGTCCAAATGTCTTTGTCACACGCACAACAGAACACCCACTTTCATTTTGGAGGAATACATGCAGCACTTTGTCACAATAACAGCCGACAGAAAGCATTATGTTGAAATGTAAATCATTGTCATTTTTAAGGTGCGAGTCAGTGCCAGCGTTTTTTTTTCTCATAAAGATGTGGATTAAAGCTGCTTTGAGTGGCTCGGTGGATGGATGGACAGAGGGAGAGAAGTCTTCATTGTTGCTCATTTTCAATCCACACAAACAAATGAGGGAGGCCTCCAAACACACTTTTCCAGGTTCATACTGTTATTAGTTTGAGCCCTGCTGATGTTTTCTTTTTGTATCTTTATGTTGCCTTTTTGGACAATTTTTATGTCATCACAGGCTCCTAAATCCTCACTGTCGTGGAATCATGAGTGCATTTTGTGACACTCCAGGCCAACATCACTACCCGGATGTGCTTCTTGTCCTTGCAACCTGATTGGCTCATTAGTCAGATGGGCGACAGGTGCATCATTCCCACTTTCTTATTGGACATTTTTCGAAGGCGATTTCTCACTTAAAGGCCATCAGTGTGAGTTATGGCCGATGGCTCCCGGCATCCTGCTTTTGCCCTCCCTTCATTTGCATATATATTCGTGGCTGTTTGTTTTTATGTTAATGCTAAATAAGCCTTTTTTCTCCCCCCTCCTATCACACATCGCCTTGGCTGGGCAGTTAAGTTTTAATTAAAGGGACGTCGAGGTGTCCTTTAGAGTTTTAAGATCACTTTTCCAACAACTGTTCGCCACTAAACTGCTAATATTGATGTTTATGTGTTCCGATGCATGCTGGGAGATAAAGCAGGATGTGGAGAGAAACAAATCTACACAATGAATTCACTACTTTAAAGAGAAGCTATGATAGGAATGCTAAATTAGTCTATTTTTAAGCAAATCAACATTTTTTTAACTAGGGCCGGGCTGTCATATTAAGTATTAAGTATTCTGGGGAGAGATGCATCTGATAAACAGGCTACCATTTTAATCAAGCTACTTTTATTTGCAAAATTTAACATATCCCATATGCTGATGAAGAGCGTGAAATGCAGCTGATAATCCAGTTAGTAAGAGGAATTTGTTTTTGTCAAATCAAGAAGAATATATGCTAAGGTTCAAAGTTCATTCTTGACCTTGGAAATAGCCCCACGAGCTCCACTTACTGTTCCAGGGCTTTCATTAAATTACACAATCTACATCAGCAGGTGTTGTAGGAATTGTTCAAATTTCTTTCTTTTTATACCAGCTCCCTTACATTTAAAACACTCCTGTTTATCAGTCAGCAGCTGACAAGTCCTCTTTAACATCAACCATCAAGTCTTAATGTCAGCATCATCCATTAAACGGGTCATTTCCTTTTTTTATTCAGTCATCAGTAATGAAAACCGGATTAGAAAGGCAGGTGTTGTGATGAGCTCTGCGCTCCGCTCCCAGCTGAAAATGATGACCCTCTGTACTCAGACAGGCAACCGCGATGCAACACCACCCTCTATTGGTTAGCTCCTGCCACATTCAAATAACAAGAAGCTCCACTGGAAGTGTGCTCCCGTGTGTGTGTGTGTGTGTGTGTGTGTGTGTGTGTGTGCAGAAGTAGATTAGCAGACTTTTCTACTCTGGGTGTCCGAAGGGTGTGTTACATATGATTGATCACCCCTTGCGCTCTGTGTATCTGCACACACTGTTACATGTGCTGTACAGGCCGATTTAAACACTGTACACACCTGGAATATGCATCTCTTTGGGGGTTGTAATGGTTTATGAAATAATAGTATTCAGTGAGGCTAATTATTACTTTTATTATTTTTTAATGAAGTGTTAAGTGAATAAAATGCTGCTGTGACAGTCTCTGCATGGGTTGAAGAATGAGCGTTTGAGGGCTAGTGGAGAAGCGCAGAAGCCCTTAAGCACAATTACAAATATCAAAGTTGAAATTATTCCTTTTAAAGGGAAAATGCTAATCACACATTTATTTAGAGCAAGGTAGACACACACTCTAACACGCAAACACATGTGCACTTTCACTTTAAGACCTTTTACTCTCTCACACTCTTTTTTTCTCTTCCTCCTCTCTTGTTAAAGAGATTTATTGTAAGATTAATTAATTCCACCACAATTACAGCAGTGGTTAATGTATATGTTGGTCAGAGTCTCATATAATGAGGCATAGAGTGGAAACCAGAAAAAATAATGTGTTCTCAATTCAAAATGTAGTATCATAATTAGCTGTGCCTTCAATTAGAGACTATACATAATACTACTTTTATATATAAGACCTGAAGTCACGCATAAAATGGTATTGGTATTGAATTTTGAGGAGTTGGCAAGTGTAATGGTTAATAGGTTTGTGCCTAAGACATCAAATCTGAATACATTTGTAAAAGCAAAGTAAGCAAATTAGAATTTTGAATCACACAACTGGAGTCACATGTGCAAAACTCTAACTCCAGTCTGCACAGCAGCAGTTCATTTTTCATTGCTTGAACACAGGTTTCAAATCTCTTTACACTTATGCCATGACTTAAACCATGCACATCACTGTGGATCTACAGCACTTTGTTCAGATGCAAACACACGGCTGTGAGACCTGTTAACCTCACATTTAAAACCGAATAGATTTCAGTCTGGTGTCTATCAAACTCTGCTGATTGTAATTTCAGCTGAAAGCATCAAACACTTATACACTGTACTGTTTGAGAGAAACAGGTAAAAGAGTAAATATACCAATATGTCTAGGTCAGATGTCTGAGGTTACATACACAGCTATAATATGATGAAGACAACTTGCTGCATGATGCTGAGAGATGCAGGGTCAATCCCACTATTCTGTGTTACTGTTATGTAACTAGTTATTTTTCCAGTAATTACTAGAGACAAAATACTATATTGAAGCAAACTGCTGATTTTCATTCCTTACACCTTATGTGAAAATTGGTATATTACATCAAAGTTTTGCACATGTAGCTCCAGTTTTGCCCACTGTTATTTAGCAATAAAAAAACTGTAATATCTTTGCAGTAAAAAAGTAAGTCATAGAATAATTTACGCATATTTTCATTTCCCATGCTCATATCATCTGGCCAAAACGTTGCGATGAATGTTATCTAAAAGGAGAGTGAATATTGGACTTACATTCATTAAGTGGACAGAAAGACAACTCTGAGTGAATGCAAATGTCTCTCTGTCTGCTGGATGTGTAAATCAGCTAGCACATTAGCCACAGCTACTTCATGAGGGGATAATGTCAGTGTTGTTTTTCAGGTTCTTCTGCAACCCCATAGCTACCAAAGAATCATGAATTAAATGCCACCACAAGTCATTTCTCAAGATCATTTTGATCACATCAATAACTTTTAACTCAAAAAGGGAATGGGAGTAGATTGAAGTTCAAACAAAAAAAGGCTTTATATTTCAGAGTAATTCCAAACCTTAACCTAACAGACCAGCTTAACATATTTATGTATGCTAATACAAGATACAAACATGCAAAACATACTGTGACATGGAACAAGTTACAGAAATCCATTAAACTTAATGAGCTGGTCTCATTGGTTACTTTTAAGAGGATGGCGATTGACTTTGAGGCAGCCACATCTGGCTGCAGATGTTTTGCCTGATTGTGGTTGACTTTGTTGTTTTATGATTTTTGTGTATTTTGTGTCTGTGTGTCTTGGCCAGGACACTCTCTTAATCTCAATGAGTCTCTTCCTGGTTAAATAAAGGTAAATAAAAATCAATAATAAAAAAAATGGGTATATTCTTGACATTTACAGCAGAAATCAGAATTCCACCCCCCTTAAAACACACACACAAACAGCTAAAACACTGCAGGCTGAGTGGGATCTAAAGCAGGTTGTCCACCCAGACTAGTTAATGACCCCTGAGCCCAGAGACCACCGGCCACCGGCCACCGGGCCAAACACAATTGTTGTACTGAAGAAAAATGGCAGCCGAGTACGACTAAATCAGGTTAGCTTGGCAGCCGGACGGCAGGCCTACTTCCATCAGAGTCCCTGGAGGAACGGGGAGAGTGAGCAAACAAACAAGTGAGGGAATGCACAGCCCAGAACACACAGACGCACACACACACACTCACACACATGCAAATGCTGGCATCTGAAAGACAAACCTGGCGTTGCCAATGCTCTGTATTCACCACAATTAGCTCCTTCCTCAGACACATATCCTAAACCCAGAGGTGGTGAGCCAAGTCCACACTTTTGTTTTAAAGAAGCTATCATAACCTTTTTTCTTTTCCAGTGCTCACATTATTTTTGGCTGTCTCACCCCACACCTTCTCTTTTTTTGGACAACAAAAACACTGAATATCCAGGACCAAGTAACACAAACAAGTCTACTCCCATTTTCTGAGAGAGGAGGTTGATTGATGAAAGATGATAGTAGGATATGATTTGGCTGTCAAATTCAATATGTATTGTAAACTCATACAAGCTTGGTCTTTTGAGTTAGAAGATCATAGTGGAACAACAGATATGTACAATGTCAAAAAGATGACAGACTTTCAGGAGATAACTGAAAAGAAATACCCGCAGATTCCATTCCATGCACCTGAAGTGCAAGATTTTGGGGTTCAATTTTAGACAACATTGTACAACATAATTACATTGTTTTGTCAGTAGGACCTCCTTGAAAAAAGTAGATGCTACTTCTCAAGGGGCTATACTTCCAATAAATTCTAATTCAAGTTCAGTAAGTGAGCCAAGCACGCTGTTTGAAGTGGACATATGTATTATGCTTTTCTGCAGTTTCTGTCCCACCCACAATGTTATAATTTTAGATTTTCATGTTAAACGTGGCCGAAATAATGGTCAAATAATGAGGTATACATATTTTAGAGAAATTTCTAACTGTTCTGAACGCTTTAGTTTTAACTCTAAGACGGCCTGCTATGATTGGTCATCTGCTCCAAGTAGGCAGGAACTACTAATGTTCTTTAAGCCACTGCGGTGTCAACTTTGTCTCATGCAATTACATGCTAACAGCAGTAAAATGGCAACTTGGCTGCTAGTGTTTCATTTTCCCCAATTCTGGGGCCCATTACTCCTGAAACATTACCAATTAAATAGTATTTTGGTTAAAAAGCTTTAATCTATGATTTTTAACTGTAAAAAGTTCTGCTATATTCGATTATAATATCTAATCTTCGCTGACAATTTGTTAAATTCTCCCCAATTTTGGGTCACATTACTGCTGAATCATGTCCGTTTGGGTAGTGTTTGGAACAGAAGCTTTATTTTTATTTTTGACGGTAGAAAGTGCTGCTCTGTTCTACTACAATCTAACTATTAAGTAGCTGCATGCTAACGCAACATAGCTAGCTATGATCTTGGCAGCCAATGCTAGTAATTTCTCCCCAATTTTGGGTCACATTAGGCCTTTCTGCTGGGACATGTCCGGTTGTGTAGTATTTGGTTTAACAGCCTTTATTGGTATATATTCCGTTGCAGTAGCCCCAGCTGATACCATGGACAGTTAAAGAAATGGACCAACAGATCCCATTGCTCTGGACGGAGACCAGTGAAGTCTATTAGAAGCTCTTTCCCGGTGATGATGAGTGTTACTGAGCAGCCTCCAACTGAACTTGAAGACGTAGATGTGACGTGAGCAAACTGTCTGAAAGCTGTAAGTCTTCTGGTAGGTGTGCAAGAGAAATCTCAATCATTCCCAATCAGTAGATACCTACCTCTCCGTCTCTATGTTATCTCCTAACATATATGTTAGGAGATAACATAGGTACAGGCTAATTACTGCTAACTAACATGCTAGTTAACATTAACATAGGCACAGGCTAATTACTGCTAACTTACATGCTAGTTAACATTAACATAGGCACAGGCTAATTACTGCTAACTAACATGCTAGTTAACATTAACATAGGCACAGACTAATTACTGCTAACTAACATGCTAGTTAACATTAACATAGGCACAGGCTAATTACTGCTAACTAACATGCTAGTTAACATTAACATAGGCACAGGCTAATTACTGCTAACTAACATGCTAGTTAACATTAACATAGGCACAGACTAATTACTGCTAACTAACATGCTAGTTAACATTAACATAGGCACAGACTAATTACTGCTAACTAACATGCTAGTTAACATTAACATAGGCACAGACTAATTACTGCTAACTAACATGCTAGTTAACATTAACATAGGCACAGACTAATTGCAACGGAGCCATAACGTGAGCTACAAGGTAACGGAGCCTTTTACACATTGTCGTGTTTCTTTAGAAATAAACACCGGACAAATAGAGTCTTTAAACGCTTCAGATGGAAAGATATTCACTGTCAACGTGGCGCCAAAATGAATGGCAGTCAATGGGATGCTAATGTATCCTTTATTAGTCCCACAAGGGGAAATGACAATTAACACTGTGTGTTATTACACACAGGCCTGAACTACACACAAATGCTCAGTACCTATACATGCACCAAAATGGAGAAATGTTGTAGTAGGGGGGCTACCCATGGGTTCGTGCCTTGCTCAAGAGCACCTTGGCCGTGCCCAGAAGGTGAACTGGCACCTCTCCAGCTACCAGTCCACCACCATTGACTTGAACCAGCTAACCTCCAGTCCTCAACCCAACTCCCTATGGACTGAGCCACTGCCACATGGTTTGTGAGCAACAAAATGGTTCCATAGGCGCTTTGCGGAGGCTGGCTTACCCCCCTGGCTGATACTAGTGAAACGTGGAGCGCAGTGCAAGTAAACACTCTGGCCAATCAGGGCAGACTGGGCTTTGTCGGGAAGGGGCTTAAAGAGACAGGCGCGCCTACTGAGCGGCTTATACAGAGAGCTATGGGCAGTATGAGAAAAATAAAGTGTTTTTTTTAACAGTAAAGCATGTAAACGTGTTCTAGTACAAACACAAAATACAAATATCCTGAAAATGCTATATAATAGTTGCATTTTACAAAAAATACAGTAAGATGCAGTAAATAAATAAGAGAAAAAGTGATGGAAGCTGAAGAAAAGGAGTCAAAATGTTGTTACAAATACACACACACACACACACACACACACACACACACACACACACACACAGTGTTCAGCTGTTATCAGGCTGAACCGTGACTGACTCCTGAGCCAATCCCATCCATCACTCTCTCCCTTTCTCTAGCTCATTGTCTCTCCCTTTCTCCAGCTCTCTCTCTCATTCTCTCTCTAATTTTCTCTCTCTCTCTCTCTCTCTCTCTCTCTCTCTCTCTAGTTTTTGCACAACTCCTCTTGTAGCGGTAAGTGAAACTGTTGGCTATAATAGTGTGAAATCTGCTTCTAGTATGAACGGTGTTTTAATCCTTTTGGATAGTGTAGAATAAGTGAATCAGCTGTTATAATTATGATTATAAAAGTTATCATTTCCAATGTTCCCCATTTATTAAAGAACAGTCCTACTAGAAATATAATTGGCCAGACATGAACAGTTGATGTCCCCAATCATGTTTCTCCTCTGTAGGTCTACTCACATCATGAATTTTAGAAGACAAGTGTCTATGATCTTAAAGAGAGATCAGAGGAGGAGGAAGTGTTTTAGGTGTGGAGCAGTGGAGCATTTAGTTTCTTCATGCCCAGAAAAAAAGGAAAAGGACGGTCAGCAGCGTTTACATCAAAACAGAGGACATCGTAATTGATGATGATTATCAATCAAAAGAAAAAGAACAGAAAGTAAGCCGAGAGGCTTTTTCTCAGCCAGAGAAAATGCAGTAAACACGCAGGAATGTGACAGTGAACTGGCTGGAAACATGCAAACAGATGGAGAAAGGAGTTATTCCTTTACCAGAGCTTTAAAAGCCACAAAAGTAGCAACAGTGCTTAAGTTGGGATTTTGTTTTCCAGAGAAGAGAAAATACAGCTCAAGAAAGAAACCACCAGGAATCTCATGGGGCTTCAAAGACTTGTATAATAAAATTAATTGAAACTTGTGAGTTATGTGACGCTTGGAGGCATCTTCATCCAACCCAGTGCCAATACACTTGGGCTCCAAAAGAAAACTCATTATCTTTGGCCAGACTCAACTAATTTGACTGTTTCAAGCATCAGGAAATTCAGTTAAAGGTTGTTTAATACATCCAGTTGGATTTGATCAATTCTCTATTGTCAAAGCAGACGCATTTAGCAAAAGGTGACCTGCTGACCTGCTGGCTTTTTCTGATCAAGGTGCTCTGTTCACCCACAATTTTAAAATGTGGCTAAAATGGATGGGCTCTCTCACTTTTTCTTTGGACTTGAGCGCAAAAATGAGCCTGGAGAGGCAAAAACCCTGGTCAGAGACAGCCTGCCAGCAGACTTTAGAAAGCTCTCTGGCCCGTGGTTGGTGATTAACTGTTCTCAGAGACAGTCTGAGTAAGGAGCAGCTAGTTCTCGTCCTGTGTGTGGTTGTGTGTATATGTGTGTGTGTGTGTGTGTGTGTGTGTCTGTGTGTGTGTCTCCTCTTTCTCTCCTCTCAGTGTGGGATAATTAAGCAGCTGGGCCTCGTTAACTGTCCTCCGCTGCCCTCTTCTGGCCACTCTGTCATTATAGTGAACAAGTACAGTTTTATCTGTTCTTTATGTGTCCTACTAGTGCTAATTGGTTTGGTGTCAGTTTGTTATCCTTGATGTGACAATGCTGTTATTTTTTGCTGCTGCTAGATGGTTACCATTTCCCATTATGTCCCATAATTGTGATTTACATTAATGTTACTTTTAATATTACTTTTGTGCAATACTTTACTTGCGGTACTTGATGTTCAATTTAATGATGCCAAGGGGTCCTGACAAAGGGTCAGCCCCCTGGGCTCAGCCACGCCTTCTTTCATAACCAATGACCTGTTTTTCGTAGCCTCTTGTGTGAGGACTTCTTAACTCAGTAGTGAGTTCCTTTTTCATCTGTGACAGTTTGCCCCCCTATTCTTGGTACAACATTTGTAATACACCATTTCCAACTGTGCACACTCCACGCAGGAAATAAAGTCTAACTTGTCCGTGCGGTGTCCGACAGCTGCACTAATGCACAGCCGTGTGGCGTGGCGTCCTGTCAGTAACCAAAGGTGCAAGGGCCCGTCCAACGCTGCTTGCAGCTTTAATTATTATTATTTTTAAGACATTAAAAAACAAATCAGACACACATAAATGGATGCATATGTGCCTATAAGGCTTGCTTGTTTCCGGCCATGTGTTGCATATGTAGCTAAGAAAGCATTAGTAAAGATTTAGCATTTTTCCCCAATTTGTTTATACACAATACTACATTGTAATTGGACTCAGATCTATGCCAGTGCCCCTCAGTTCCTCAACACATGCTTCTCTTTCTCTTTTTCAATTGTCATTCGTCCATATTTCTTCTTCCCTCACCTTATTAACTTCTCTTTTTCCCTCTCTCATACACACACACACACACATTTCTTAATTGAACTGAGGTGACAGAATGACCATTTAGTCACCTGACATGTAGATCAATCACATACTTGATCTCTAATACCCTTAACAAGTTGTGTCTGCAATGGAGGACATCTGAGTCACTCACACACATGCAGTACATGCAATCCCCCCACACACACACACAAAGGTAGTGTCCTTGTTTTGCATGTGGCAGGCGTTGACTGTCAGCTTGATGGATCTGCTGTGCTGCTGTTGATGGAAGCCAGGAGCACTCCTCCTACTCCTCCTGTATATATGTGTAAAATGAGTGTGTGTGTGTGTGTGTGCATGTGTGTGTTTGTAGTGTAATGGAGATATAAATGTGTTGATCTCTGCTTGGCTCAGGAGGTAGTATGACTTGTTTTCAGCCAGACTGTACATATTACAGTCTGGGTACTGTTAACCTTCTCTCATAGGGATTGGCTTTTGTGAATCTGGGTGCAAGAGTGCCGGCTCCAGCAAGTGCACATATCAAAGAATTACAGTAACTACCATAAAATGGGAGAGGATGCCGGCGTTGGTTGTTCTCCGCTTCTCTATCTGATCAATTTAAGAATGGATCTCTATTTTGCTAGTTTGACAGTTTTTGTTTTACATGGCTGTCCTTCCCTAACTAATAGCAACTTGAATTCCCTCTTGAATTGGATCAGCCTATAGCTCTCCCAATTGAAAGCTCTGACAGCTCTACTTGTTCGAACTTTATTAGCTGTACTTTCTTATCTGCAAACTAATTTTCTTTAAATGAAGCCATTTTTGTTTTTGTTTTTTCGGGAAACAAACCCAGTTATCAACACCAACATAGACTGGTAACGTGCTGAGTGAGGAGAGAAGTTGAAAGGAGGAAAGATGTGTCTAACAGGACTTTTCTTTATCTACCTGGCAATCCGGCTGTTTCCAACACCATCCACAAATGTTACGGGGCTACGCGGCAGACCAGACCGCTACAGCCGAGACCAGCTCTGGCAAGTGAGGGAGCAGTGTGACAGGGGAAACTTTCCACTCAACCTACCTGAGGAATGCAGAAGAGAAACGAAAACACAGAGAAAGAGAAGAGGATGGCCATCTCCACCCGCTCTCTGCCCAAGCAACTCACGGAGCTACAGACTGCAGTGAGGACCTCTCAGAGAACAGAGAAAGTCTTGTTGTGCTTTACTGAGACGTGGCTCAGGGGGTCTGTTGACAATTCTATACTCAAGATTATTTAGCGACCCTATGAGACTGGACCATGATCCACAGGTGACGGGTAACAAACCGGGTGGGGGGGAGTGTGTGTTTACATTAACCAGGGACACTCAGAGACTCTCGTTGCCCGCAGGATATTGAACTTCTATCCCGGTCTTTTAACTACCTGAATTTGGACACTGTTGTATATATTCACTATTCACTATTGCCAGTATTGTCTACCTAATTGATCTATCTGATGAGCTGTATGGTGCAAGATGAATTTCCAAAAGGATCAATAAATGTTTGTCTATCACACCTGTTGGATATTCATATATGAAAAAAATCATCCGGACACTCGCAGATCCTGTCAGGATGCCAGCCTTTGTGCCACCCTGGTGGCCGTTTTGTATATTGTGTTGTGTTTTGTGCTTTTGCTGTTTCCCGTGTTCGGGGGTTACCTGTCTGTCACATGGGTTTGTCTCCGCCCATCCCCTTATATGGTCTGCACTAGAGGATGGATACCCGACCCGAGCCCAACGGGACCCGACGGTACCCGACGGGTCGGGCCGGGTTCGGAAGATTTTTAGAAAGGATGCTCGGGTTCGGGTCGGGCTCGGTCACATCAGCGCGATAAGGCATTGAACATTTTGAATTTAAAACAGCTTAAAATAAACATCCTGTCTTGTTAGTTTCCCTCCGTCTCTGCTCTCACCGGTTCCTAATTAGGTCAGGTTAGGTTTGTCCACTCCTCTGTCTTCCTGTTAATTGGTCTGTGTATTTCTACACCCCTCTAATCCTCTTTCCTTTGTTGGTTCATCTCTCTGTTTGTCCTGTTTTTTTTTGTAGATTTTTAAATGTGTTTAAGTTGTAGAGTCCGAATAAAGCGTGTTTGTCTGACCTTCTCTCTGGAAGAGTCCTGGATTTGGGTCCTCCTGCTGAACTATGACAGATCCCTCGCATTCCAACCCCTGGTTGTTGTCATTTACCGCCACCCAAGCCCAACCCTGCCTTCCCCTCAGACCTGTCAGATTTTCTCCTGGGAGACTTTAACATCCATGCCAATTCTGAAGACTGAAAACCGTTTACATTAGGCCCTTGACGATCATCTGTTACCTGTTTAATTCCAACAAAAACAATATTGCCCAAGCATCCCACAAAGTTATTATATACAGTATAAATTCAACAACAGTAGATATAATCAATAAAAATCAAAGTAACAATAATAATAAAACTATACCAATGGTAATAGTCAAATAATATGAGACAATTTATTGTATATATACTGTATATATTCATATTCAAATTTAACTGGGCTTCACGTGGCTGCGGAGACCACAGAATCTTCAGAAATCTCTGTAAGGTTTGAGAGTTCCCTGAAGGAAACATGGAACCTCTGGAAGTTTAATTCAGGCAGATCCTTTAAATGATATGCAGTATTTTACTAAAAGCAAAGACAATTCTTCTCATCATCATTTTTGACCCACTAAAAGTGTGGAGGTGTCTGTATCTGTATATGCATGTTTTAGTTGGATGTTTTTAAAGACAATAGTTGATGGGTGCTGGGCTCAGGATACCATTCCAGAATTTGAGCCACATGTCAGAATAAATTGCATTTATCCTGAACAATATTGGCAGAGTTTATTACCAGGCCTTAGGAATGCACAGAGTGACTTCCCTTTTCTTCAACCTGCTACTTTCTATCCCCCCCTCCCAACCCAACCTCTACCTATCCAGTCTTTTCCTGGTTACAATGTCTAGGCCTGTCAGGAGATGCTGCTGAGAGGGCCGAGAGATGACAAAATCAGCTCAGATCAGACCTGATCCCGACAAACGCACACACACACACACACATACGCACAGGCACCGCAGTGTGCTGACCAGTGAGCGGTAAAGAGGCCCAGTGTCTGTGTCCCACCTCATCTTCATCAGACCTCCCAGCCCTGACCCAGAATCCTCCAGACCTGCCGCCAAGCTTCCTCTGACCACATCCATATATACTGTGGTTGCGGCCCGGGGCTGCTCAGGTGGCCTCGGAGTGTGAGTGTGACATGATGGCTTTTGGCACAGTGGGCTCTCCTGCCCAGTAGCCCGACTGTCAGGCCAAATATCTGAAGAGAGATGAAGAATGAAGGGATGGAAAGAAGACAAAGAGGAAGCATGGTAGACAAAAATAATGAGTTCACTAGAGTCATACAGGGCATTATGCTCCTCTTTCCCTTCATACCTTACAGTCTAATCTCCTGGATCAGAGGCTTAGTCACATTGGAATCTATTGATTCATGTACATGAAAATGAATTTCCCATATTTTTATGACACTCAGCACAAATTTCAATTGGAAGCATCCTTCGTGCCTGCACCGGGACTGCAGCAGAGAAGCTGTATTGTTTTGTTGTTTTTCGTATTTTCATAACTAGACCTCTACAGTAATCAATATTTATTCACGAGATGTCGTGGTTTTTATTTTTTAGTTTAATGAACCAGTAAAATATTAGAGAATGTTGGTAGACAGAACACTACGAGGCTACGAGTGCATATCCCACAATGCAATGCCTTCATTCATCAGAGAATCTGTGGCGGCAGCAACTTTAAATGAATGCAGCCCATCCACTGCAGACAGCCCAAAACAGGAGTCAATGGGGTCCACCTACCCCTAAAGTATTTGTAACATGGTCTGTAGGGCGTCTTTATTGGGAGTTTTCAAATACCTTGGTATATTTCTCATTAGTAGAAGTTGGCAGAGTAGAATTTTTGATACTTAATGGGGTTTTTGGGATGGTGAACACATTAGTCATTTCAGATTTTAAAAATGGAATCATTTTATAGATGAAAATAGCTGTAAACCGAAGATATAAGAGCGGTGAGAGTGAACCAAAACAATTAAGTGGTTGCGGGACAGCTAAACAATGAGCTGAAAGGCACCATTAAAGGGTAACTATACCGTTTTACAACCTGCGCCCTAGTTAAGTGACGGATAGGAACAACAATCTTTGAAATTGGACAGTATTAAGCATGATTGCTGTAACCAGCAGCCACAGACTGGGCTGCAATGTAACCCTATGGGGCAAATGTGCATTGTCAATTTGGTTCACTAAAAGTTGTTTTTTTTAAACCTCTTTGAGACCTTTCTGTTTAACCGGAAACAGTTCTAAGGTTGCTAATGCTAAACCCACCAGACTCCATTTAAAAAAGCAATACTTTTAACATATTTTTGTTTATTTCAACCAAAACTAGAGTTGTGATTGTTGGAAAAGTAGAAAGACGACCCAAAACAGCTTTTCATAGTTTTATTTTGTTTCTGTTTACAATACTAAAATTACTGTTTGTTTACATGGAGTCTGGTGGGTTTAGAGAACGCAATTTTAGAGAATTTTTATGTTTAAAAAAATTGGTTCACCTGAACTGACCTCGAATTTTGGTGAGTTTTCGAGTATGGTTAGGTTCTCAAAAAGGTGATTCATTTATAAATAATAAAAACAAGAATAAAAAAAAAAATCCTCAAGTTTCAAGAGGGCTTTCACCGGCCGACAGTTGATGGCGCTTGGGCCCTAAAAGTATATTTTGTTTTATTTTAGTAATCACACAGGTAAAAACAGTGAAACATGAAAAGACATGAGCACAGACAATCACCAAACAAGAGACGGTGAGCTGTAGGAGGAGAAAGAAAAAAGCATTACAATTGTGGCGATGGAGATAGTGAGAGAGTGGGTATTAGAGTAAATAGAAAAAGTTCAATGACCCAGTTTTTAAAATTACAAAATAAAAACATTTCTTAAAATGACACTGCTGGGTTGGCCGAGGAGGAGGCCCAACATCTGAGAGGAACCCCCAGTTTGCAGTCCAGATGTATTTATTCACAGGATGGTAATGTCAATCTCGGGCAGCCATATTTCAAGTGAAAGCCTGACTCCAACAAAAAATGAACTGTAGAGAAAAACATGTTTACCAAACCAAAAAACATGGACTAACTGAATACAAAACTGTGAACAACAAAAAGTAAACCCCCACACAGGCTATGCCCCTTTAACCATGGGCCCGGGAGCTCTCCACACCTGCTTCACACAGTTTCCTTGCTGGTCCATCCAAAACCCCAAGAACTCCAGCCTCCTCTTTCATCAGCAAGTCTCCTACCAAGAGCTGCTGTTAAGTATTTGATATTCAATTATCTTTTAGGATATATAAGATCTTATAATTACTATAATTATCCTATGAGATAGCAGCTAACTGACGGTCCTCCTCCACCGGTGAGCTACCACCACTAATAAAATCTGTGGCAAACACTGTACTTCACACATAACAATTTGAGGCAAATCAATATATAGCGACACATTTGCACTGAGATAATAATAGTGATAATAATCTTAAGCTAATAATTTCCCACGGCGCTATTGCAAACAGTACACATACTGGTTGTGACACTGGTAGAAGTCCACAGTGGACTGAGGCATTGTGTTACATCACTGCTATCGACAGCGCTGTGCAAGATTATAATCTTTAATATGACTGTTGAGCCATTTTTATTTTTGTCCTTCAGTTTTTGTTGAGGTCATAATTTATAGTTAACTTTATATTTTTCATTACCTGAAGCATTTATTAAACTTATCTATTTTCCCTCCCATAGTCACAGTGTGGATCATTCTCTCATCTTCTTCCCTTCTTTTCCCAGGACGTCATCATGTGTCGACGGCATGGACAAGCGTCAAGCTGCTCCCTGTGATGGAGGAGGACCTCCAACAGCCTGGCATGGAGATCTTGTTTTTAACTGACCCAAAGGTGCCGATCCATCCAACAGAAACAGTATTATGATTTGGTTGGAGCTTAAAATGTGTTTTAATGTTCATACTGGTCAGTGGTGGACAAAGTACTCAGATCCTCTACGTAAGTAAAAGTACTAATAGCACACAGTAAAAATACTCTGTTACAAGTAAAAGCCCTGCATTGAAGATGCTACTTACGTAAAAGTGTGTTAGTATCATCAGGAAAATGTACTTAAAATATTAAAAGTAAAAGTACTCAATGCAAAAAAATATAACAATATTTCACTCTGAGATGTGGCGGAGTAAAATACAAGTACCTCAACATTTGTACTTAAGAACAGTACTTGAGTAATTGTACTTAGTTCCAATTAACCACCTATTATGGTTGTTATGGTTAAATAATATCTCTAGCAATAACACCGTTACGACCTTTAACTCCAGCTATCACCACTTGTATAGGCCCCTTCTGTTGAGTTTATGTAACTGATGTCAGAATGTTTACCGTTGTATGATTGTATATTAGATTATATTTAGATTTGCAATGCTTTTGTCTTTACTGACTAAAATGTTACATTTCACATTCAAATTAATTCAAAAGGAAAGCAAATCACACACTCCAGATCAAACATTATGCATTATTACTACTTTCTTTTGACAAGGGATAAATGTCTAGGTTAAGTAGAAAGTTAAAATACTCCCACAGTCTTTCGACCATTTACAAGGCATTGGCTTGAGAAAAGTCAAAAGGCCGAAACGCTGCCAAATAATGATGCAGTCTATTAGTGACTTCCTTCTAACATCAAGATAACTAAGCAGCCTTCCACTGAGCACCAGAGTGTGGTGGTATGTGAAGCTATAATAGCTATTAACTAATATATTTGGTCAAATGTTTTGATAACTTTATTTTAAAAATTAACACAGACAACTGATAGTGGGGGTTTGTGGATCCAGTTCTTCAGCCCCGAAGAGACCAGAATGTTTAGATAAGGTGTTGTTAAAATATGTAATAGGTCATATGCATATGCAGAACCTGGGGGATGGAGCATGGTCAGCCCTCAAAAAGACATGGGAAAGGGATCTCAGTATTACACTGGATGATGAGGATCAGGCCAGAATCTCATGGCGAGGACCCTTCAGCTGATCGGACTGGGGAAATCGCCCGCTTCCTGGTGCCGTTCAATGCTTTTATGGCATCCTAAAAGCCGTGAGTTTTATGGCAGTATGCCAGGTTTTGGATTTCTTGCGGCTTTTGCACCCACCAGGTGTCCTCCATAGTCCTTCCTGAGGGCTCACTGGGTTTCTGTTCTTGCAGCAGTGAAGGTGTTTTTTAAGGGTGGGAGATCCAGGGCAGGAGAGGAGAGCTTTGTGGGCATCATGCTTGGTTTTTAGGAGTGACTGTATCTCAGCTGAATTACAGTCAAACCTGTCCTGGTGATGTTTCCTTGATTGGCTGAGCGCCTCTGAGGCTCTCTATGACTATCCTGGTGCAGAGCTGGCAGTCCGTTGATTCCTCCGGGATCTTGTTGAGGTTTTCAGCAAGGAGCCGTCCAAGGTGTCTTTGGTGGTGAGGCTATACAGCGCTGTACAGTAGAGTTTCTTGTTTGGAGCTGTCCTCGGGCCATGGGGTTGAATGCTCTTGAGTAGTTTGGATCTGACCATAAGGTGGTCAGTCCAGCACTCAGCTCCGCGCATAACACGGGTGGTGAGGACCTCGTCTGTCCTTTTGGGATCTTGTCTGTCCTTTTGACCAACAAGGTCAAAATGTTCCACAGTTGGTGGAAATCATATTCATTTTCACGTTTGGCCCTGGTATTTTACAGTATTATAGGAGAGCAACAGGTTTCCATAGCTACCATGTTAGAGACTGACTTCGACAAGAGCTTGCTAGCTAACACAAGTTAGCTCATATATGTAACTGACAAGTAGAACACTAAAAAAAATACAACAAAAACCTTTCTCTCTCTCTCTGAACATCGCCTTCCATTGTGTAAAGTGGATGCAGCTTTTTTTGTGTATATGCAGCACACCGCTGTATAAATATGCAACAGTACTAAATAGAACCAAGACATTTAATTAGTTACATTTTCCATTTCTTGCTATGCTGAGAAAAAGCTCAGTGACAGGAAGTTTTTCAACATTATGTCACCATGACATCACCATTGCTTAACGGCAGTAACACATTATCAGGCATTTTGTGGAATTCATTTCCAGAGGAAATATTCCTGTGGAGCACGATTTTACAGAGAGGACCCACAACGGCACACATGGCGTAACCAGACGTTTTCCTGATGTATTTGACTGCTAAAAGCAAACAAATGTCATAGATTTAATAACTTACTGATTAGAATTTAAAGTTATAATAAGGTGATCTGAAAGAGAAGGGACATGAGGACCTAATTTGAATGTGTCCCAGTGATGGTCAACACAGTGATGTGATGTGCTACCATGCTAGCCGGGCTGCAGCGTACTGCCCAGGCTAGTGTGCTGCCTGGGAGCCTCCATCAGCTCCTCCCCCCTCTTCTCATTGCTGAGAAATTATCCCCCCCCATCCCATCTTGCCCTACTCTCAATCTCCTTTTTCTCCCACTTTGGCTGCCACCCCCACCTTCCTGACACACAAACGCATGCATGCACGCACACACACACACACACACACACACCAGCCATCCTCCATCCCCTGCATCCATTTGCACATCATCTGGCTTGTCTGCATATTGTCAGCTGCAGCCGACCCAGCCATTCATCACCTGTTGGCGACTCCCAGCGCCCTCCACACTTAATTGTTCCCTCTCTGACCTAGAGAATAGAGAATGATTTTTTCCTCTGCCTGAGAAGAAAGAAAGAAAGAAAGAAAGAAAGAAGTGGCTTTTAGATTTAAATCAGAAGCAACATTGGTCACTCTCCTTTTCGTTTTTTTCTCCTCTATCCATCTTTTCTGTGTTTCTAGGTCAGATTAGACAGAGACAAGTAGAGAGGGGAAGGAAAGACCTGAAATCCTGGTCCATAAGTGCCAGTCCATTATAGTTTACATACTGAGAGTGGGTGTGTGTCGATATGGGGGGTGGGGCACTTAGGTAGACAACATACACACATACAGTATGTGCATGGATGCATAGACACACACACACACATACAAACACACACACACACACACAGGAGTTATGCACCCTTATCAGCATTCCATTTGCATCTGTGTTCAGCTGGGCTGAGCACACGTGTCCCTTTATCTTCCCTCTCTTACTTCTTGTATTGTTCTCCATTCCTGAACCTGTCTTCGTCCTTCTGTCTTTCTATCTGTCTTTTGTTTTAATCTCATTGTTTATCTATTCATGCTTTATCTGTCTTTTCTAATTATATAGTAATGGTATGTAATGTCATATTGTGCCTGAAAATGTATCAGAATCATTTTTGGAAGTTATATGGTTCTCTAAATATTAGTATTTTGGAGGTATAGATTTCGCAGATAAAAACAAAACAAAGAAAAATGAATAAAATTAATTCTTCACAACAAGCCAAGATCATCTCCATTTGAAGGCAACTACTGGGCACACTCCAGACCTCTGACAGAGTCTAATTGTAGTGAGGAAATAAAATAAAAATGGACGGTCAATGTTATGAGTGTTGACGTTGCATAGTCTGTCCACCAGAGGACGCTCTACAACGTCCCTGTTAGTGATGGCGTTGCATAGTCTGTCCACCAGAGGACGCTCTACAACGTCCCTGTTAGTGATGGTGTTGCATAGTCTGTCCACCAGAGGACGCTCTACAACGTCCCTGTTAGTGATGGCATTGCATAGTCTGTCCACCAGAGGACGCTCTACAACGTCCCTGTTAGTGATGGTGTTGCATAGTCTGTCCACCAGAGGACGCTCTACAACGTCCCTGTTAGTGATGGTGTTGCATAGTCTGTCCACCAGAGGACGCTCTACAACGTCCCTGTTAGTGATGGTGTTGCATAGTCTGTCCACCAGAGGACGCTCTACAACGTCCCTGTTAGTGATGGTGTTGCATAGTCTGTCCACCAGAGGACGCTCTACAACGTCCCTGTTAGTGTTGGCGTTCTTGTTATGTTTTTATTCAAAGGACTTTAAGTTTGTATTTTTATAAATTGTATTTATCAGAACTTTAATATATTTTGATGTTCTGTTGTGACCATAAAACACATTTTCATATTATTTTAGTGAGAACTAATAAATAACTACAAATAACTAACGTTAGGAAAATCTGTTTATGTTACGTGTTTCTAGATTGTCTTTTTTAAATATATATCGGCTGATATATTGGATATTTAAATAACCAAATATTTGTATTGTATCGGCCTTAAAAATCCTTTATCGGTCAGGCTCTAACGAAAATTAGTATGGAAAAAAGACACCGAGGATGAGGTAGGAACAAGGGACAGGTGATACAAGGGCTCAGAACAGGTGTAACAAATCAGGGCGGGGCAGACTCGCGGGAATAAGGGACGGTTAAGAACACACACACACACAAAGACACCGCTCTGCTGGGGGAAAGTCCTGTATTTGACCCATCCTCCCCCCCAACCAACCTCCCTACAAGGAATTTCCCCCTTACATACTACTCACTAACCCCCGTCTAGATGCTGCTCTCCCCGGTACGTTCTACACACACGCCGAAGGGCGCCTTTTTCATCACATCAGACGCGGACAGCCACTGTCCAAACATCCATATTTTACGTGTTTGGAGTTAGAAAGGGACAGAAAGGAAAAAAGAGACACAACTAGGGAGAAAACAGATACTAGAAAAATCAACAGGAAACACTACACAGATACTCACAATCATGACACGTACCTCATGCAAACCACGAGGACCCACTTATAAAACACAATGCTTTGTAGTGCTACTAATAGTTAGACACACCACAGAATTTGCCTTTACTTTTTATTGTTCCAATACAAATAAATGTTGTGTCTCCTCAGGCCTTCTTTTTAACATTATTTTTTGTCAATTTGCCTTTTTATTGGATGAGTTGACCTACTGTACAGCTAGAAATTGAAAAGAAAGAGAGAGGGATTCAACATGTAGCAATTGTTCCTGGCTGGAGCTGAACCCGGGATGCTGCTGTTACATAGTTTGAGTCTTAAGTACTTCTCTAGCACCCACTAGAGTAATCAATCTGATATCAGATAATCTAAATGATCTATTCTGTCTTACTGAAACATGGCTAGGCCATGAAGAATATGTCTGTCTAAATGAAGCCACTCCTCCCAGTCATAATAATACTCAAATTCCTACAGGCTCAGGCCGAGGGGGGGAGTTGCAGCCATCTTTGATTCAAGTCTATTAATTAGTCCTAAACCTAAACTAAATAAATTATATTATTATATATGTTATTTGAAAGCCTTGTTCTTATTCTTCTACATCAAACAAAGTACTTATTGTAGGTGATTTTCACCACTGTCTCACTAAATACTTGCTCTTGGGGGAATTACTGGAATTGTTGGGTCCTTGTAAATTATAGCGTGGTCTAGACCTCCTCTCTAAGTGTCTTGAGGTAACTCTTGTTATGATTTGATACTATAATGAAAATTGAATTGAAAATTGAATAGAGTACTACTATGGGGTGCCGTTTGTAAAGCGGCTCACGCTGAAAATAACAGTAACATTTAGTCACATTTAGCTAATTTTAAGGGTCTTTCTTGCACATTTCCAACAATACTTGTCAACTTGGAGATATTTTAAATAGTTAAATCCAAATATTAAATGTTACACCTAAATGTTAAATGTTACATATAAATATTAAATATAAATATAAATATAAATATAAATGTTAAATGTAAATATTAAATCTAAATATAAAAGTTAAATCTAAATGTTTCGGGTGAAACTAAATATTTAACTAAGATGCAAATTAAAATGTCTGTAACCGGAAGTACCAAAATAAAAGCTTGAGGAGGTCAGTGTATGTTTATAGTGTCAAATAACGATTAAAAATCATCTCATCCGGGGAAATGGACTCTTGAACTTGGATAAACATGATAATACTACCTAAAATAATAAACAATAACACACCCGCCACCTCCACTGGGACATCGTACCGCTCGGTATACTTTCATACTCATGTACTGTATCCTAGCTGCTGTTTGTTGCTTTTTTAAGTTGTGCGTGCTGGTTGGGGAGGACCATGATCCGGTCTCAAATGTCACAAACGGATTTAGGCATCGTCAGATCAGCTGATCGCGGGGCGAGCTTCCCGACCGGAGGCTCACTCCCCTACAGCACCCGCTCTCCACCCACTCACTCCCCTACAGCACCCGCTCTCCACCCACTCACTCCCCTACAGCACCCGCTCTCCACCCACTCACTCCCCTACAGCACCCGCTCTCCACCACCCACTCCCCTACAGCACCCGCTCTCCACCCACTCACTCCCCTACAGCACCCGCTCTCCACCCACTCACTCCCCTACAGCACCCGCTCTCCACCACCCACTCCCCTACAGCACCCGCTCTCCACCCACTCACTCCCCTACAGCACCCGCTCTCCACCACCCACTCCCCTACAGCACCCGCTCTCCACCACCCACTCCCCTACAGCACCCGCTCTCCACCACCCACTCCCCTACAGCACCCGCTCTCCACCCACTCACTCCCCTACAGCACCTGCTCTCCACCACCCACTCCCCTACAGCACCCGCTCTCCACCACCCACTCCCCTACAGCACCCGCTCTCCACCACCCACTCCCCTACAGCACCCGCTCTCCACCACTCACTCCCCTACACCACCCGCTCTCCACCCACCCACTCCCCTACAGCACCCGCTCTCCACCCACTCACTCCCCTACAGCACCCGCTCTCCACCCACTCACTCCCCTACAGCACCCGCTCTCCACCCACTCACTCCCCTACACCACCCGCTCTCCACCACCCACTCCCCTACACCACCTGCTCTCCACCACCCACTCCCCTACACCACCCGCTCTCCACCCACTCACTCCCCTACAGCACCCGCTCTCTCCACCACCCACTCCCCTACAGCACCCGCTCTCCACCACCCACTCCCCTACAGCACCCGCTCTCCACCACTCACTCCCCTACACCACCCGCTCCCACCCACCCACTCCCCTACAGCACCCGCTCTCCACCCACTCACTCCCCTACAGCACCCGCTCTCCACCCACTCACTCCCCTACAGCACCCGCTCTCCACCCACTCACTCCCCTACACCACCCGCTCTCCACCACCCACTCCCCTACACCACCTGCTCTCCACCACCCACTCCCCTACACCACCCGCTCTCCACCCACTCACTCCCCTACAGCACCCGCTCTCCACCACCCACTCCCCTACAGCACCCGCTCTCCACCACCCACTCCCCTACAGCACCCGCTCTCCACCCACTCACTCCCCTACAGCACCCGCTCTCCACCCACTCACTCCCCTACAGCACCCGCTCTCCACCCACTCACTCCCCTACAGCACCCGCTCTCCACCCACTCACTCCCCTACACCACCCGCTCTCCACCACCCACTCCCCTACACCACCCGCTCTCCACCACCCACTCCCCTACACCACCCGCTCTCCACCCACTCCCCTACAGCACCCGCTCTCCACCGCAGCTTCGCCGCCACACACACAAGCACCGGCCAAACAGCGACACGTTTTCACCGGAGGAAGAGGTAAACACTTAGAAATAACACTCGGGGATGCCTTCTATTCCTATATCTAGATAAGTGTACCAGTACTTCTATTACTATATCTAGATAAGTGTACCAGTACTTATCTGAACTAACGACATGATCACTGTCACTAGATCGAAAGAATACGTTGACGTTCACTCGGTGCTATTCACTGACAGTAAAAAGTAAAGTCATTGTATGCACTGCTGCGTTGCTAAAATAAAGGAGATAATTGAAGGAGATAAATGAAGAAGACTTTCCCACAATCTTGACAATTCCTCATTTGCCCTCTCACGTCTGGCAGGTTGGTAATTATTCGGCTGCTGGCCTTTCCTCCTCTTCCTCCTCCCAGTCAGTCACCGTAGTTCTAGTGCCAGGCTCAGACTTTGCTTGTTTCAGCCAGTACTCAGCTCATCCCTACTAAAGACATGAAACAGTTTTCAAAAAACTGAATGAAATAAATTCAACATGTAGCTTCAGGTTTTGCGATCAGATGTGCTGGTCTTAAATCTACCAAGGTCATGTTAAGTGCAGTCTGGTTGGGTTTGAACCACCAACCTTCCAATTGGCAGGCACCCGCTCTACCGCTGAGCCACAGCCGCCCCTACAACAGCCAAAGGAATTTCAGGGGACTGTACTTCCTCGGTTTAATTGTGTTTAGACCCCAAATCACTCACAAACATGATCACACAGGCATCCTATGTCTGTATTAAAATGGTTCACAGCAGGCTTTGACAACTGCAGTGCTCGATGCTGTTGGAGCAAGCAGAGTAGTGCTTGTTCTCAGTCTTGAGGGAGCCATTTTAAACTATCTGACCACACTGCATATCATCATCACAGATAATAAAGTCAGTCATCAAACGTGTCTTTTTCTTTGCCCAGTAACCTTGCTTTTACCTTCCTCTTTAAGTGCTGTTGTACGTATCATTTGTCCTGTTTAAATGTTAAAGAGTAACCGATGCCAGCTGCTCGCATCATAACCATCGCACCCACTTGAGGAGTTTGTTCATGGAGAAGGGGGGAGGACGTGCTCCTCCTTCTCTTCCTCCTCCTCCTCCTCTATCTTTTTTCACTCTGTCGTCTCTGCCAGTCATCTTTTGTCCTTTCATTCTTCATTTCATCTGTGATGAAGACCTCATGCCATACCAGGGACTCATCTCCTCTACTCCATCTCTCTCCCATCCGTCCACCTCTTCAATAATAAATGGATGCTTCCATTATGAGCTGCTAAGAGCATTGAATCATAGTCAGTCATGCTCTGGAGGGACGGGGGACAGCTAGGAGATGCTAGTGCCACTAGCATAAATACCCATATATGGGATATTTGCACAATTTAGATATAGAAATAGAAATATTTTGGAAGTTAAGTAAACTGCGTGAACATTGATTGTTAAATTTGGTGGTCTAAGAAAAGGCCATGCAACTAATTAGCTAAAAGGCTAAATATGACCAAAACTGTATCACTACCTAAATGTGCTGTATTTTATATAGCGCTTTTCTAGTCTTAATGACTACTCAAAGCGCTTTTACATCATACAGGAACCATTCACCATTCACACACATTCATACACTGTGGCCGAGGCTGCCGTACAAGGTGCCACCTGCTCATCAGATAAACATTCACACACATTCACACTCCGATGCGCAGCATCGGGGGCAACTCGGGGTTCAGTGTCTTGCCCAAGGACACATTCGACATGGGACTGCAGGGCCAGGGATTGAACCACCAACCTTCCAATTGGCAGGCAACCACTCTACCACTGAGCCACAGTGCATGTTTATCTGATGAGCAGGTGGCACCTTGTACGGCAGCCTCGGCCACAGTGTATGAATGTGTGTGAATGGTGAATGTTTCCTGTACTATGTAAAAGCGCTTTGAGTAGTCGTTAAGACTAGAAAAGTGCTATATAAATACAGCACATTTACATTTACATTTACATGGGTCTGTTTTTCTTGTTAATGTCCAACTGGCCAAGACAAACACAAAATGGCTTAAATGGGGGTTGTACAATTTGGTTGTTGAAACAAAAAAGGGTCTTTGAAGGGTGTCAATTATGTCCCCAACAACAAGCTAAACCAATAATTCAGTCTATTATCCTATATGGAGAAATCATGACAGTCTATGTAAATCTCAGATGTAATCTCATAAAATCTCATAGATGTAAGAGAAGGCCCCATGCAGCCAGTCCTGCATTCAGAGGACTAAAGGTTCTCTGCTAAAATGAGCAATGACAATATGACAATGCATATAATAATAAACTTGAACTTGATAGTGTCTTCTTACTGAAGTATGACTGTCAAAAAATGTGACTTATTTTTTTTATTTACTTCTCTTAATATTGTATGCCTTTCTTTTAATATTCCAACTGTACCTCAACCTATGATTTTATTCTTCTTTATATATATATATATATATATATATATATATATATATATATATATATATATATTACTTTTGTCACATCATCACTTTTTCTTATAATATACTACTTTTATCAAAAGATTGTTAATTTTTTGAAAAATACAGCATTTAGACTTTTTCCTCAATATTCAGATTTGATTTTCTAATATTTTTATAACAGTTCACTGAAAATGAAAACTGTCTCTAACACCCGTTGGTAGTAGATTATGTACTATATATGTTTTTAAAATCCACCTATCTCTCCAGATTAGCTTTGAGTCTACAATTACATACTTGACTGAAAGTTAAAAATACACGTATGACTAGATTACATAATGTTGAGGACACTTTTTTTAGGAAATAGGCAGTGAACTAGGCACAAAGAGAGACAACAATGCATTTGTCTGCGCGTTACCTTCAATTTCATGCTCACTGTCCGAAAAGTCTAACGTCTTAAACCGGACTCTTCCAACGGCCAGGATGACCAGCGTGACCACGGTAAACACTTGCATAATGGTGCCGTCCCACAAGAAGCCGTGCCTGCTGCAATTGCATATTAATATGAATGGCAGTTTATAATTCATAGGGCAGGAGTACTTGGGAGTGCTGGTCCCAGGCCTGCTCCCAGCACTGACACATCAGGTACTAACAATACTGGACATGTTTCGCTCTCTGCTGCCCAACCCAATGCCCATTATAATATCATATTCACAGATTAAAGGGGTTTTATCTTAGAGATCCATGAATTATGAATGGGGCATTTCAAAATTTAATTGCCCCGAATTAAATGATTCAAGATAATGTTTCTTTTATAAATTGGTAATAGGGCCAGGGGGCAAAGAGGGGGGAAGTACATTAAATAAACCTTGTTTTCACCCCAATGAAAAGAAGAAAGGAGAGGAATAATAGACGGTTGCAAAAAAGGTTTAAAAACGACACTACATGCAAGAGGTGAGAAGTGAAATGAAGTTTAATCTTTGACAACTTCAGGACAAGCTTTCTGATCAGCTCAGGTTTACTCCAGGTGTTTCTACACTGGCAGGAACCCAGAACTAACACACACACACACACACACACACACACACAAAAAATGGTAGAGGTTCTTCAAAAAGCAGAAAAGAAACTAAAATATGCTTAGTTCAAAAGTTGATTCTTTGATTAGTCAATAACAAAATTAATTAGAAACTAAACTGATTGATTTATTGCCAAACGTCTCTTACTCTTTCATAATAATAATAATAATAATAATAATACATTGAATTTATTTAGTGCTTTTCAAGGACTCAAAGTTGGTGAGGGACTCAGCGGTGCAGATCTCTTGGAGGAGGGAGTTCCAGAGCCTGAAGCCCTGGAGGAGGCTCTGTCCCCAAATCTGCAAAGGTTGGGGACAGAGAGGAGACCAGCTGAGGTAGATCTGAGGGGCCGTGAGGGTTGGTAGGCGGAGAGGAGGTCAGTGAGGTATGAGGGGGCCAGATGGTGGAGGGCCTTGTAGGTGAGGACCAGGATTTAGCAGGTGATCCGGTGGGAGATGGGGAGCCAGTGGAGTTGTTTTGTAGTAAAATGAATATCGTTTTGGACATTGGTTTAATTTGATCTCAAAGCAGCATCCCAAACAAGTTCACCTTTTCACCGCTGAGTGGCTTATTTCAATATATATATTTCGTTGAACACTACATAGATGACTTAATTATTTTGACCATTTGTGAAAGTATAATTATTGTGTGAGAAGGCGTGGACCAGCCTCCAATGGCATCCCGATGAATTGAATTAAATCATCCACCCACACCCACCAGCCCAAATAAGGTATTTTCACCCCCCTCTACAGTCATTGTACATCTTTACTTTATAAAATCAAGTATTGTAATGATGTGCAAGTGTTTTCTTTAACTATTTACTTGAATAAGAGAAGCTGCTTTCAGTTATTGTTTTCAGAAATGTTTCAATGTGCAGAATAATGTTGTTATGAATATCACAGATAAAACTGAACTAAACTTTCAGCTTATTAAAAAATCAGCAGATAGCTCTGCTCTGTGATGTTTACATTAGATTCATAGGCCTAACACCTTATGCTTACCTTGTATACATTTAACAAGTTATTTTCATACAAATGCACCAATCGGTATTCATGTGGATAGATACAGTGAGGAAAATAAGTATTTGAACATGCTGCTATGTTGCATGTTCTCCCACTTAGAAATCATGGAGGGTCTGAAATTGTCATCGTAGGTGCATGTCCACTGTGAGAGACATAATCTAAAAAAAAATATCCAGAAATCACAATGTATGATTTTTTTTACTATTTATTTGTATGATACAGCTGCAAATAAGTATTTGAACACCTGAGAAAATCAACATTAATATTTGGTACAGTAGCCTTTGTTTGCAGTTCCAGAGGTCAAACGTTTCCTGTAGTTCTTCACCAGGTTTGACACACTGCAGAATGGATTTTGGCCCACTCCTCCACACAGATCTTCTCTAGATCAGTCAGGTTTCTGGGCTGTCGCTGAGAAACACGGAGTTTGAGCTCCCTCCAAAGATTCTCTATTGGGTTTAGGTCTGGAGACTGGCTAGGCCCCCCCAGAACCTTGATATCCTTCTTCCAGAGCCACTCCTTGGTTCTCCTGGCTGTGTGCTTCGGGTCATTGTCATGTTGGAAGACCCAGCCTCGACCCATCTTCAATGCTCTAACTGAGGGAAGGAGGTTGTTCCCCAAAATCTCCCAATACATGGCCCCGGTCCTCCTCTCCTTAATACAGTGCAGTCGCCCTGTCCCATGTGCAGAAAAACACCCCAAAGCATGATGCTACCCCCCTCCCCCCCCATGCTTCACATTAGGGATGGTGTTCTTGGGATGGTACTCATCATTCTTCTTCCTCCAAACACGGTTAGTGGAATTATGACCAAAAAGTTCTACTTTGGTCTCATGTGACCACATGACTTTCTCCCATGACTCCTCTGGATCATCCAAATGGTCATTGGCAAACTTAAGACGGCCTTGACATGTGCTGGTTTAAGCAGGGGAACCTTCCGTGCCATGCATGATTTCAAACCATGACGTCTTAGTGTATTACCAACAGTAACCTTGGAAACGGTGGTCCCAGCTCTTTTCAGGTCATTGACCAGCTCCTCCTGTGTAGTTCTGGGCTGATTTCTCACCTTTCTTAGGATCATTGAGACCCCACGAGGTGAGATCTTGCACAGAGCCCCAGTCCAAGGGAGATTGACAGTCATGTTTAGCTTCTTCCATTTTCTAATGATTGCTCCAACAGTGGACCTTTTTTCACCAAGCTGCTTGGACATGTCCCCGTAGCCCTTTCCAGCCTTGTGGAGGTGGACAATTTAGTCTCTAGTGTCTTAGGACAGCTCTTTGGTCTTGGCCATGTTAGTAGTTGGATTCTTACTGATTGTATGGGGTGGACAGGTGTCTTTATGCAGCTAACGACCTCAAACAGGTGCATCTAATTTAGGATAATAAATGGAGTGGAGGTGGACATTTTGAAGGCAGACTAACAGGTCTTTGAGGGTCAGAATTCTAGCTGATAGACAGGTGTTCAAATACTTATTTGCAGCTGTATCATACAAATAAATAGTTTAAAAATCATACATTGTGATTTCTGGATATTTTTTTTTAGATTATGTCTCTCACAGTGGACATGCACCTACGATGACAATTTCAGACCCCTCCATGATTTCTAAGTGGGAGAACTTGCAAAATAGCAGCGTGTTCAAATACTTATTTTCCTCACTGTATGTGTAGATAGGAGGGTGAGAGTGAGCAACCAATAATGACAATAAACTTTAATTGCATAACACCTTTCATACAAGAAATAGCCTACAGCTCAGTGCTTTACAATAACAATATTACATGCGAGTGTTTCACATGAATAGACATTATGAATGTAGATTAAGATGGAAAATAAAATTGTGATGAAGTAATATTTTCCACCGGGTTGTCCACATTCATAGAGCCTGCATTGAACAACACGGTGATTCTCTGAGCACCACAGCTGTCTTTTACAAATTCCTTATGAATTGTCATTCAAATCTCTTCTTGACCTCATGACGTTTACCATCGAGGTTAAAGACAATTAGTCGGTAAAGGACAAAGGAGGTTCTCTTTTCAGACTATATGACTCCAACCCGGGTACTACCCACAACCTTTGCTAATGGAAAACCAAAAAAGAGGGAGTGGAGTTGAGTGGAGGTATGGTGTACCGTGCAGTTGAAATGCAGCACATAGGTACACTTATTAATGTTTTCTGGGGCTTTCGACCACATCTCACGTTCTACATCGGTAAATCGACTTTCATCATGTGACCTACAATAAATATGGCAATTTGATCACTTGATACCAGGTGGCTGTATATGGGGAGGATGGTAACCTCTGTCTCTGTTCAGAGATGGTGTTAGATATGAATGGCTTTCTTGATCTTTCTCCAGTAGTCCCCTTTGACCTTTGAACTTTGACCTTGACTGGGAAGAGGATTGGTAAAGGGGTCAAAGTTATGGAGTCTGTGGAGGTCTGGAAAAAAAAGTCTATCTCTGTAGGGGTCCTTTCTGTAATGTTGTCGGACACTTAGAATAATAATGTAAGCCTTTCAGTGGCACAAAAGCATTTTAGTGAACCAAATTGACAATACGCATTTGCCCCATAGGGTTACATTGCAGCCCGTTCTGTGGCTGCCGGTTACAACGTTCATGCTTAAAAGGTCCCATGGCAGAAAAATGTCATGTTTATGACGTCATAAGGAGCAAGGTTACCTCCCCTTTCTCGGCGGGTAAAGCCGAGAAAGGGGACAGAGACATTATGTCTTGCAAACAAGCAAAGCATGGTGTCGGTACCTGATCTGTGCTGCAGATGATAATCCTGTTTCAAGGATTTACAACACTGCACGATCTGTTCCACGCTCTGAGTTGTAGCGATCTGCCGTTAGCCTCCACCAGGAAGCTAACGGAACTGTGGAACAGATTGTGTAATGCCGTATATCCTCGTAAAACAGGATTATCGCATGACGGATCGTGCAGGGAGCCCAGATCGAGTACCGACACATGGCCACACCCCCACCCTGCCACGGGGAAAGAAACTTCAGATACAGTATTAGGGGACCACTAAGGTCTATATAAAAGAGACTTCAGATACAGTATTAGGGACCACTAAGGTCTATATAAAAGAGACTTCAGATACAGTATTAGGGGACCACTAAGGTCTATATAAAGAGACTTCAGATACAGTATTAGGGACCACTAAGGTCTATATAAAAAGAGACTTCAGATACAGTATTAGGGACCACTAAGGTCTATATAAAAGAGACTTCAGATACAGTATTAGGGACCACTAAGGTCTATATAAAAGAGACTTCAGATACAGTATTAGGGACCACTAAGGTCTATATAAAAGAGACTTCAGATACAGTATTAGGGACCACTAAGGTCTATATAAAAGAGACTTCAGATACAGTATTAGGGGACCACTAAGGTCTATATAAAAGAGACTTCAGATACAGTATTAGGGGACCACTAAGGTCTATATAAAAGAGACTTCAGAAACAGTATTAGGGACCACTAAGGTCTATATAAAAGAGACTTCAGATACAGTATTAAGGACCACTAAGGTCTATATAAAAGAGACTTCAGAAACAGTATTAGGGGACCACTAAGGTCTATATAAAACCAACCAAAAAGCAGTATGTCATAGGACCTTTAATACCAGACCAATCAGTCACTTACACTAAAAAATATAGGAAACTAGATTCCAGGTTGAAAAAAATGAATTACCCTTTAAGGTCACTTTGAGACAAAACTCTGTAAAAGTTTACAGCGTGCCACAAGGTTAGACTGCGTTGCTCTGTTAACAATGAGGCTGCTAAAATAAAGCGCAGTCAACTAAATGCTACTGGATATTCGCGAGTGATGATTGGAATCATAGAGATTTATGTGACAACCCTATATACAACCACTTATTATCACCTGAACCAAGTTCCATACTTACAGTGGGTACGGAAAGTATTCAGACCCCTTTAAATTTTTCACTCTTTGTTTCATTGCAGCCTTTTTCCAAAAATCAAAAAAGTTCATTTTATTTCTCAGTAATGTACACTCAGCAACCCATCTTGACAGAAAAAAACAGAAATTTAGAAATTTTTGCATATTTATTAAAAAACAAAAACTGAAATATCACATGGTCATATGTATTCAGACCCTTTGCCGTGACCCTCATATGTAACTCAGGTGCTGTCTATTTCTTCTGATCATCCTTGAGATGGTTCTACACCTTCATTGGAGTCCAGCTGTGTTTGATTATACTGATTGGACTTGATTAGGAAAGCCACACACCTGTCTATATAAGACCTTACAGCTCACAGTGCATGTCAGAGCAAATGACAATCATGAGGTCAAAGGAACTGCCTGAAGAGCTCAGAGACAGAATTGTGGCAAGGCACAGATCTGGTCAAGGTTACAAAAAAATTTCTGCTGCACTTAAGGTTCCTAAGAGCACAGTGGCCTCCATAATCCTCAAATGGAAGACGTTTGGGACCAGAACCCTTCCTAGAGCTGGCCGTCCGGCCAAACTGAGCTATCGGGGGAGAAGAGCCTTGGTGAGAGAGGCAAAGAAGAACCCAATGGTCACTGTGGCTAAGCTCCAGAGATGCAGTCGGGAGATGGGAGAAAGTTGTAGTAAGTCAACCATCACTGCAGCAATCCACCAGTCGGGGCTTTATGGCAGAGTGGCCCGAAGGAAGCCTCTCCTCAGTGCAAGACACATGAAAGCCCGCATGGAGTTTGCTAAAAAACACCTGAAGGACTCCAAGATGGTGATAAATAAAATCCTCTGGTCTGATGAGACCAAGATAGAACTTTTTGGCCTTAATTCTAAGCGGTATGTGTGGAGAAAACCAGGCACTGCTCATCACCTGTCCAATACAGTCTCAACAGTGAAGCATGGTGGTGGCAGCATCATGCTGTGGGGGTGTTTTTCAGCTGCAGGGACAGGACGACTGGTTGCAATCGAGGGATGAATGCGGCCAAGTACAGGGATATCCTGGACGAAAACCTTTTCCAGAGTGCTCTGGACCTCAGACTGGGCTGAAGGTTTACCTTCCAACAAGACAATGACCCTAAGCACACCGCTAAAATAACGAAGGAGTGGCTTCACAACAACTCTGTGGCTGTTCTTGAATGGCCCAGCCAGAGCCCTGACTTAAACCCAATTGAGCATCTCTGGAGAGACCTGAAAATGACTGTCCACCAACGTTTACCATCCAACCTGACAGAACTGGAGAGGATCTGCAAGGAGGAATGGCAGAGGATACCCAAATCCAGATGTGAGAAACTTGTTGCATCTTTCCCAAAACGACTCATGGCTGTATTAGATCAAAAGGGTGCTTCTACTAAATACTGAACAAAGGGTCTGAATACTTATGACCATGTGATATTTCAGTTTTTGGTTTTTAATAAATATGCAAAAATTTCTAAATTTCTGTTTTTTTCTGTCAAGATGGGTTGCTGAGTGTACATTACTGAGAAATAAAATGAACTTTTTTGATTTTTGGAAAAAGGCTGCAATGAAACAAAGAGTGAAAAATTTAAAGGGGTCTGAATACTTTCCGTACCCACTGTAGGTTATGTGTACACCCCCCAACAATAGTGGATAGACCTTGATTTGAGATAATTTTGTAACTGCATCAAACATGTATCGCTATTGTGTAGTACCACTTAAAACATAACTATGTCCCTGCATAACTGTAGTAGAATAGAAGCACAAAGTAGCTACACAATATAATGGTAATGGTGTTGAATGATCTTCGAAAAGCCAATGTAATAGGAGAGTTAATGGACATTTCAGGTTATGACTTAATTTTTTGAATCAGTAAAAGTTACAGTACAGCTAACACAAACTAAAGAGAGTAAGAACCTACGGCCATACAAAAAGTGTCACGTTGAAATTACCTCATTTTAAGGCAGTTGAACAAAAACTCAAATAATCATCATAGTCATCGTCTTCTGATTCATTGAGTCCGCAGTGCTGCATATGGCTTTCTTAGTGATCACTCATCATTCCCTTTTGGTGACCTCCGCGGATAATCACTGAAATGTAAACTGAGTACATTCATAATGACTTATAACACACAATAAAACACATTATTTGTTTCCTAATAAGGGCTGCAGTTTTTTTATACATATATTACTATTTATGTATTTATTTGATGTATGTCGTGGAATATGCTGCTCTTTGTGTCAATTTAATTTTGCTTCAAATTATTTTTCCAGAAAAAGGGAATAGAGGGCAGTTATTGTTCTTAACTCAGTTGCACACCCCAAAATGCACTAGAGACTATGATTGTCAACTCATAGCATAATGGACATATATGGAGACAAACTGCAGTAATAAAGCAACCAATTCACAAGATTTTGACAAATTTTGGCTTTGTGGTAATAACATTCAGCTAACTCCATTTAGTTTTTTTCTCTTAACCTAACAATTTGCTTGAACCAGTTCGTGCTTTTCCCCCTTTGATTTCTTTCTATGATGTAGGCCCCTGACTGTTTAAATGTTAATCTAAGTTTCAAACATAAAAAAGAAGCTACTTTTAGTCAAAAGCTCTTTTGCACAGAAGGCTGAGGGACACACTGGTTGCATTTTAAAACAATTTCAGCAGTTGGATACAGATGGAAAAGCTCTGCGACTTTGAATTTAAAAAACATCAGCTTCTACTGTATATGTCTGAGCCATTTAAGAGACACAAAAAATAAATAAATAGAATCGGTTGCGGCAGTAAGTGAAATCAATTTATTCACTGTTCTCTTTGGGATTATGTTCAGTTCGACTGGCATTTAGATCGACCACTTCCCTTTGGCCCTTCTGGGTTGAACTCCTAATTGAGTCCAAAGCTGAATTAGCATCTTTGCTGACCTTCTCCTGAGTCTCCTCCTGCAATGGCTCTCCATTAGCCTCCATATCCATAACATACACAGCCTTCTCCCCATTCAAGAGTTGACTGTGCTCCTCCACCTGGATCTCCTGGCCTTCTTCCACCTCCTCCAGCTTACGTAAGATGAGAGGAAGCTTTGCATCTGCGTCAGTATTCTCCAGCAAAGCGATGTCGCTTTCCTCGTACAGAGGCAACGGAGCCCCCTCCTCCAGCTTCTTCTCAAAGTGCAAACGTTTGGCCCGCCCACTGGCAGACGCCTTCTCTAGGATCTGTTTCTCAGCGAGGTGGAGCTGGATTGCCACACGAGAATGGAGAGACAAATCTGATTTCTCCAGAATAGAGCGGTCCTCCTAGAAGAGACCAGGCCAGGAGTTAAAAGGTAGAGAAAAGTGAAGAAAGAGGGAAGAGGGAAACATAACAAAAGGTCATAAATTGGTTAAAAATGACAAATTCTAGTTCACAAAGCCTTTTTGACTTCAGCTTTGGGGTAACTTGCATTCTACAATTTGTGTATCTTTCCGGAATTGTCAATGCAACAATCATGTGTTTTTATTGTGGCCATTCAGTGTTTCCCACACGTTAAGAGTTTACTTGTGGTGGTTAGTGACCCAGGACGGTGCTCCATGTGATGGCTGGGTTCAGTAATAAACTAATCAAACAAAAGCCTATTAACTATTTATTGAAAACAATGACTACAACACTAACAGATAATTTAGAAAGAAATAACTAAACAACTAGAAGGTGACACAGATGAAGTGTAGCTCATGATGTGCTTTGTCAATTAAATCTGGTTGGTTTGTCATAAATGTTATGCTTCAACAAAAAAAATACCCAATTACCCTGAGCCCAAATGTTACAGTACACAGTATGTATTAACAACTTAACATTAAAAACATAGCCTACAACGATCCATACACAAAGTTAACATGTTATTATAAATTATATTATACACTGTGCACATGGCATGTCTCCTCCCATCTCCTGTTAAATCATATTGCACTAAGGCTATCTGAAGTTAGTTCTTGTTAATGTAGTTAGTTATTAGTGTCCTGTTGCACTCAAGTTCTCATCTGAACACATAGCTGTCATTCAAAAAACTCTAGATTGTAAACTTTTACAGCCAACTTAATACAATGATGGGTTTTATTTGGGCTTGAGTCTATAATTACAGCTAATTGGTATGGGAAAAGAGAGAAAGCTTGAGCAGGCTCAGTTAGTAGCAATTAGCTCCAGCTAGCAGTTAGCTCCGTTTTAGCTCCAGTAAACTTCATTTTAAAGATCAGTTCAGAGACTCCACAGGGAGGGTGACCAACCAGAATGATAGATGACGTTGGGGGTGCTTTCACAGCTAACAAAGTACAAATAATTTGTTACCTTGCTTAAGTAGACATTTTTAGTATCTATACTTTACTGGGGACTTTTTACTTTCTACTCCTTACGTTTTAAAAATAGCCTTGTTACTCCTATTTCAGTTTGGCTTGTTTTCATCAACCCTTCTACATCCTTGGCCGTACCTCGACCAGGAGGTTGGTAGCAAGGAAGACCAGCCAACCTTTCTACATCCTTGGCCATATCTGGACCAGGAGGTTGGTAGCAAGGAAGACCAGCCAACCCTTCTACATCCCTGGCCGTATCTGGACCAGGAGGTTGGTAGCAAGGAAGACCAGCCAACCTTTCTACATCCTTGGCCGTATCTGGACCAGGAGGTTGGTAGCAAGGAAGACCAGCCAACCCTTCTACATCCCTGGCCGTACCTGGACCAGGAGGTTGGTAGCCAGGAAGACCAGCCAACCCTTCTACATCCCTGGCCGTACCTGGACCAGGAGGTTGGTAGCCAGGAAGACCAGCCAACCCTTCTACATCCCTGGCCGTATCTGGACCAGGAGGTTGGTAGCCAGGAAGACCAGCCAACCCTTCTACATCCCTGGCCGTACCTGGACCAGGAGGTTGGTAGCCAGGAAGACCAGCCAACCCTTCTACATCCCTGGCCGTACCTGGACCAGGAGGTTGGTAGCCATGAAGACTAGCCAACCCTTCTACATCCCTGGCCGTACCGGGACCATGAGGTTGGTAGCCGTTAAGACCAGCCAACCCTTCTACATCTCTGGCCGTATCTGGAATAGGAGGTTGGTAGCCAGGAAGACCAGCCAACCCTTCTACATCTCTGGCCGTATCTGGACCAGGAGGTTGGTAGCCAGGAAGACCAGCCAACCCTTCTACATCCCTGGCCGTATCTGGACAAAGTTTTCAAAGTGGTCGGATGCAAAAACAACTCCTTTCGAATGCGCTGCAAGCTCTGCGCACCCAGGTACCACAAGCTAATGGTTTCCAAAACAAGCCATCTGATTTGAAAAAGCATATTGATATTATTTTTTTCCCCTTACATTACTTTTACTTTAAGTAGTTTTGAAACCAGTAGTTTTACACTTTTAAATGAGTAAAAAGCTTGAGTTGATACTTAAACCTCTACAGAAGTCTTTTTAAACCCTAGTATCTATACTTCTACCTGGGTAATGAGTAATGAGTATCTACAGTGAGGAAAATAAGTATTTGAACACCCTGCTATTTTGCAAGTTCTCCCACTTAGAAATCATGGAGGGGTTTGAAATTGTCATCGTAGGTGCATGTCCACTGTGAGAGACATAATCTAAAAAATAAAATCCAGAAATCACAATGTATGATTTTTTAACTATTTATTTGTATGCTACAGCTGTAAATAAGTATTTGAACACCTGAGAAAATCAATGTTAATATTTGGTACAGTAGCCTTGGTTTGCAATTCCAGAGGTCAAACGTTTCCTGTAGTTCTTCACCAGGTTTGCACACACTGCAGAATGGAAATGGTCATTGGCAAACTTAAGACGGCCTTGACATGTGCTGGTTTAAGCAGGGGAACCTTCCGTGCCATGCATGTTTTCAAACCATGACGTCTTAGTGTATTACCAACAGTAACCTTGGAAACGGTGGTCCCAGTTCTTTTCTGGTCATTGACCAGCTCCTCCTGTGTAGTTCTGGGCTGATTTCTCACCTTTCTTAGGATCATTGAGACCCCACGAGGTGAGATCTTGCATGGAGCCCCAATCCGAGGGAGATTGACAGTCATGTTTAGCTTCTTCCATTTTCTAATGATTGCTCCAACAGTGGACCTTTTTTCACCAAGCTGCTTGGACATGTCCCCGTAGCCCTTTCCAGCCTTGTGGAGGTGTACAATTTTGCCTCTGGTGTCTTTGAACAGCTCTTTGGTCTTGGCCATGTTAGTAGTTGGATTCTTACTGATTGTATGGGGTGGACAGGTGTCTTTATGCAGCTAACGACCTCAAACAGGTACATCTAATTTAGGATAATAAATGGAGTGGAGGTGGACATTTTGAAGGCAGACTAACAGGTCTTTGAGGGTCAGAATTTTAGCTGATAGACAGGTGTTCAAATACTTATTTGCAGCTGTATCATACAAATAAATAGTTTAAAAATCATACATTGTGATTTCTGGATTTTTTTTTAGATTATGTCTCTCACAGTGGACATGCACCTACGATGACAATTTCAGACCCCTCAATGATTTCTAAGTGGAAGAACTTGCAAAATAGCAGGGTGTTCAAATACTTATTTTCCTCACTGTATACTTCTGACTGAGTAATACTTTAACACAACTGCGGTTTATTAGTACAGTTAATGCCACAGGAAGCCACAACACTATAAGCAGCGTGATACTACCAGCCTCTGAGCCTGAAGTGAATTGTTTTCATGCACACAGTACTTCGGGGGGGAAAGGCTAGAGGCCGCTGGTTTGTGTCCACCAAAAAATACATAGTTGATTGGAGAAAAAAATGTAATTCGGATTTTATCAACTTGGGCAGGTCTCAATCTACCTGGACGGGGCGCCCAAGTAGTACATACAGTGGGGTTCGAAGTTTAGGTACCCCAGGTAAAAATGGTGTATTAATGTGTATAAAGAAGCCAAGAAAAGATGGAAAAATCTCCAAAAGGCATCAAATGACAGATTAGACATTTGTATAATATGTCACAAAAAGTTAGATTTTATTTCCATCATTTACACTTATGGCACAAAAATGGTACTGCAAAAGTTTGGGCACCATGCAGAGTTTCTAGCATGCACCCCCCCTTTGGAAATCTGAGACCTGACAGCGTCATGGATTGTTCTCAATCATGGTCTGGAAAGACCAGGTGATGTCAATCTTAAGGTTTTAAATGCCCAGACTCATCTGACCTTGCCCCAACAATCAGCACCATGGCCCAGACTCATCTGCCCCCCCAACAATCAGCATCATGGCCCAGACTCATCTGCCCCCCCAACAATCAGCATCATGGCTTCTTCTAAGCAGTTGTCTAGAAAACTGAAACTGAAAATAGTTGACGCTCACAAAGCAGGAGAAGGTTAGAAGAAGATAGCAAAGCGTCTTCAGATGCCGATCTCCTCTGTTAGGAATGTAATTAAGAAATGGCCGTCATCAGGAACAGTGGAAGTTAAAGCAAGATCTGGAAGACCACGAAAAAAATCAGACAGAACAGCTCGCAGGATTGGGAGAAAAGCACATCAAAACCCACGTTCGACTGCCCGATCCATCCAGAAAGACCTGGAGGCACTGGAGTTGTGGTACACCATTCCACTATAAAGAGATACTCGTACAAACATGGTCTTCATGGAAGAGTCATCAGAAGAAAACCTTCTACGTACTCACCACAAAAATCAGTGTTTGAAGTTTGCAAATGAATATAGACAAGCCTGATGCATTGTGGGAACAAGTTCTGTGGACCGATAAGGTTAGAGTAGAACTTTTTGGCCCCAATGAGCAAAGGTACGTTTGGAGAAGAAAGGACACAGAATTTAATGAAAAGAACCTCTGTCCAACTGTTAAGCATGGGGGTGGATCAATCATGCTTTGGGGCTGTATTGCAGACAGTGGCACAGGGAAAGACCAGCCTTCTACTTCTACTTTACGAGTAGAAGGAAAAATGGTTTCAATAAAATTTCAGCAAATTTTGGACGCTAACTTGATGCCATCTGTGAAAAAGCTGAAGTTAAAGAGAGGATAGCTTCTACAAATGGATAATGATCCTCAACACACCTCAAAATCCACGCTGGATTACATCAAGAGGCGTAAACTGAAGGTTTTGCCGTGGCCTTCACAATCTCCTGACCACAACATAATGGAAAATCTATGGATAGACCTTAAAAGGAGCAGTGCGTGACAGACAGCCCAGAAATCTCAAAGAACTGGAAGACTTTTGGAAGGAAGAATGAGCAAAGATACCTCAAACAAGAATTGAAAGACTCTTGGCTGGCTACAAGAAGCGTTTCCAAGCTGCGATACTTGCCAAAGGGGGGGTACAAGGTATTAACTCAGCAGCCCAAACTTTTACAGACGCCATTTTTTTGTTTTCTGTTATTTTGAAAGTGTAAATGATGGAAATAAAATCTAACTTTTTGTAACATATAATACGAATGTCTAATCTGTTATATGATGCCTTTTGAAGATTTTTCCATCTTTTCTTGGCTTCTTTATGCACATTAATAAAAGTTTTTACCTGGGGTGCCCAAACTTTCGAACCCCACTGTATGTATGGGAAAAACTGCCATTCAGAAGATTTAAACCGCAAACATTTTTTGCTTACGATTTGAAAGAACAACCATTTGTACAATCCAGTTCGTTTGAACCATTCTGACCCCCTGAGCATCCTGTTTATGACAACTTTCAACATAAGTTAAACTGCAATTGGCTGACCTGTGAGGTGGTCTTGTAGGTCTTGAGCAGCAGAGCAGCTCGAGTCTCAAGGAAAGTCCACAACTTGATCTCGTTCTCCCAGCTGACAGGGAACTCGCTGTTGCCCAGGGTGAGAATCTTATTGATGGCCCGATCTCCAAATAGATAGTCCTTCAGTTCCTCTGAAATCAAATCAAACTAAATATTAGCATTTCTTCAAAAGAAACCAAAGCACAAATGCAAGCCATTAGAGAAAAACAATGGGCTTGTATGTCTTACAAACCCATTAATTTAGTCAATACATATCCTACAGAAAGGAAGCGTTTTTTTCTTCCCACTCTTCTCCCCTTGGTTAGATGCATACTTGTTTGATGTCAGAGTAGAGGTCTTCATGGGTCCAAAGTTTTGGACCTGTTCCCAAAAAGACTCTGATGACGCTGATAGCAGCAGATATTTTACTTTTTAACCAAACAGACCCAATCTGAAATGGTCCTAATGACAATCAGAACTGGTCTAAAATAAGCTCAAAATAATTCACCCTTATCTATCATGCAGTCAACTCAAACAGATCCAATTAACCTCTTAAGCCCTAAGCTTATCTGCCGGATATCCCTCGTTACCTTCCGCTTTCTTTCTGTTGTAATTTTAAACTCTGGTGGATTTCTGAGGACTATGGTTACCTGGTCCTCAGATCTCTTCAAGGTAAATCCAGACAGCTAGCTAGACTATCTGTCCAATCTGAGGACTATGGTTTCCTGGTCCTCAGATCTCTTCAGGGTAAATCCAGACAGCTAGCTAGACTATCTGTCCAATCTGAGGACTGTGGTTACCTGGTCCTCAGATCTCTGCAGGGTAAATCCAGAAAGCTAGCTAGACTATCTGTCCAATCTGAGGACTATGGTTACCTGGTCCTCAGATCTCTGCAGGGTAAATCCAGACAGCTAGCTAGACTATCTGTCCAATCAGAGTTTTCTGTTGCACGACTAAATCAACCATTGAAACTACACGTTCCACCAAAACAAGTTCCTTCCTTAGGCTCTTTTGCAGCGGCACCGTGGCTCCTTCCGGCGCCCAAGGTGATTGTGATTGGTTTAAAGAAATGCCAATGCTTGTTTTTTTCCCATCCCAGAATTCTGTGTGGACCCTCTTCCCCAGTGCTGTGGAGGAGGGTCTGGCAATGCAAGACTATAATAAAGATAACACTTATGAGATTTATGTAGAGGTATAAGCATTGGTATATGTGTTACTGGGTCAGAGTCAATACAGATGGAACACAGCATAAATTAAATATTTTATTACTACATACTGTACATAATATGCATTTTTAGAGTAAATATCTTTCTGAAATGATGCAGTTGCAACCAGTTGTGAAAGGATTCATGCTTATTAAGTAAAGCAGAGCAACGTTAGAGAGGTTTTAGTAGAGGAATGTTTAGGTGGACTTTCCAAATGTTCTATTTTGAGCACATTTGACATTTCTCAGGTACCAATCATTAAAACTTGGTTTTCACTGTTTGAATTTTTTCTATTTCAATCCAGCGTTTCCTGCTTTGTTTTCAAAAAAATAAACCAGACCCATAGATTTTCCCATTCAAATAAAAGCCATACAAAGGAAATTAAGTTTGGTTCTAACTTGCTCAGGCTGGTATCTCGAGAATTCAATTTGGATGATTGAAGTCTCTATCAAAGCATCAGAGCCAATAGAATCGAGGGATAGTCTAAAAATCCATGTCAACAACTCTATTAGCCAACCACAATGGGGTATATTAAATGTAGGCTGAAAGACTACTCAGCACTGTCGTGAGACTCCACTGCTCCAAGTTAGACACCTCCCCCCGGCAAGGAAAATACCTGTAGACTGTCAGGAATGACTTCAAAGTGACACAGAGACAACACCAAAAGTAAGAAAACTTATGTTATGGCTGTATAAAGTGAAATTAATTATTTGCTTTTCTTTGGCTGCTATCTCAGTGGTTTTTTGTTGTTGAGTAATGATCTATACCATTGGAAACAGCAAAGTTTCCCCTTTCATACAAAATATTGTTTGTGCGGCTAGTATGAAATAAAAATAAATAAAAAAAAACACTAATTTAACATAATATCCACGTGCACCGTACAGCTGTTTTTGTTAATGTATGTGCTCATTTAGTTGCTTGGTGTTGGACTTGTGTTTCTTTTAGGTAAAAATGGTTATCATGGGCTTTTAGTCGAGCGTCTTGCCATTAATTGGTGTTGCTACATGTTTAGTATGCCCAGTGGTTAAATTGGCTTTTGTAGGCATGGGGAGCCCTTATTTACGGTGAATGGTAGAAATGACAGTGTTTTTACACCAAAGGGGATCTTTTTTCAGCAATAATGTGTAGCGCAAGTCTTAGGAATCAATGCACCTACTTTGTTGTTAAGATAGATGAAGATAGAAAATCACATTTTTCTCCTGTGATAATGACAATACACCAAGAAACAGTACACCTTTAAATAAATCCAAATTAATTATTAGTGGGGCTGGCAGAGATACAGTATGTAGCCAGAGACATTTGTGTTCACCTTGGAGGAGAAATGTGGAAGCCAAAAATGTAAGAAAACTAGCGGCGTGTGGCAATATTAAGAAGCATATGCACCCCGGCAGAGACGTGCCTGCGAAGGGCCAAGATGGCAGAGTTGTGGCACCCGGGGCAGATGAGCAACACTGTCTGATGCCGGCAGACATTAGGAACAATTGTGCAGCACTGGAGAAGATTGCAAGAAGATTTGGAGGGTTTGAAGAAAATTTGCCTACTTAGGTTTTTATTTTGTAGTCATTCCATGCTTAAGCCATAAACATGCTGAGTCACCTTCTCTCTCAGTAATCTTCGTCAGAGGCTCGATCATGTTTAAAGGTGGAGAATTGGCTTTTTAGAACATGAAACATAAGGTGGTCAGATGTAATGTGATAAAGAAGATCAATGGCCTTCATGTGTTTTACCTAATTATTTCATGTACAGTATGTCTTATTAGATCATGTACTGTATATACAAAATTTTTTATTTTTTTCCCTTTTGGCCATTTTTGTGTTTTTTTTCTGCACTCTTGCCCAAACTCTTAGTTATTGTCCATTATCCCCTCCTCTTTCCATCATTCTGTTTTCTGATTTGGACATTTCTGGAGACAGTAACTTTTAAATAAAAAATACATTTTAATAATCAATTATTAACTTATCGGAATCAAGCATCGAATTGTTCTAGAGAAGATCGCGATGCATCTAATCACATGTTTTTTTTTTTTTTTTTACAACCCATGTCTTCACTCATTTCCCCGTCAGGTTGTGTTGATTGTGCCGCTTCCGCCTCAGTCATCTGCCTGGCTGCTGCCTCCACCCTACCCGCTGCCACTCTGGCCGCAGTCCCTTAGGATTCCTAGCTCCAGCTTGGTGCTGAATGCCAAATCCCACCAGTTAACTCCCCTCCACTAACATTAGATAAACCTCAAAAAGAGGAGACGCTCATTTCACAGCATCTCCTCCATGGCCCTGGATATCAGACTAGAGAATCGGTACGATGTCCTTATCTTGGATGAATTTCCACCGCTCGCCGTGTCCTTAAGTGAGCCCAGGGGACCCGCTCCTCCACCAGCCATCTTATCGATCTCACCTGTGTGCTACCCTTCCTCCCACGCGCTGCAGCTCAAAAGAGAAACTTCACTCCAGCTCTGTATTACAGAAAACCAAATACCACTGGAGTATGAACATCTTGAACAGTTTAAATGTAAGGACAAGGAATTTGCATCGGGAGCCACTCCGGGTAGCGTCCCATTTAGACATGAGACTGCAGGGATCGAACCACCGACCTTCCTATTGGTAGACGACCTACCAATAGGTAGCTCTACCACGTGACTAACAGCCGCCCCCAATTATAAATCCTTTGTTCTCTACTCAGTATTTTGAATTAGCAAATTGCAATCTAGAAAGATTCTTTTTTCCCTTCATTTGATAGTGACAGTGGATGGACAGGAAAGGTGGGAGAGAGAAGGGGGGATGACACACAGCAAAGGGCCACAGGTCGGATTCCAATGCAACGCAGCCAACATGGGGCGAACGCTCTTACTGGGTGAGCAAGAGGTGGCCCCATCTAGATTCTAGAAAGATTCTTCTTGCAGGCTTCACATTTTTTGTCGGTGGTTGTTTTTGCTGGTTAAGATGTCAAACATCCCCAGCAGCAGATTAGATCATCTTGAGCTAGTGTCAATTCTATAATGGCTAAAATAAATCATTTAGCTGTTTTAAGGTTAATGTACTCTCTTTAAGCCCATGTCTAAGTTTTGGACACAGAACTGAAATAATAATCTTCTCATTTGACACTGAAAAATACATATGTCTTTAATTTTGAGTCAAACATTTCCTTAGCCATCCAATCTTGACCTTCCAACACTGTGTTGTTATATCCTGAACATACTTTTTTGTAAAGATTAACATGTACATTTCTGTCATGTGTAAAAGAAGTCATTGACAGTCTTTTCTTGCTTTTTTAACCTGCTGCCTTTCAATAATGGACTAAAACATGGCTTTTTTTTTTTTACATAGGAAGGTGAAAGAGGTGAACTACAGCTCCCTGGTTGCAAGTACACAATATTCCATCATGCCACAACTGCTAAGGAATGTCAACACACACACACACACACACACACACACACACACACACACACACACACACAGATACCCCCCACCCCTCGCACATACGCATCCAAAGGCATAGGAGCCGTTTTAAAAATTAACATGCAGCAAAATATGTGAATAATATATCAAGCGTGTTCCTGAAGATGACTCCTGTGACAGAGGAGGATGTGGCCTTGTGTGGTTGGGGATTTATGACACCGGTGCCATTCCGCATGCGTCAATGAATATTGTAAATCCCCTGGTGGATTGCTCCCTCTACACATCTGGTGGCCTGCCTTGATCAATTAACCAGCTCAGGATTGGACAGGCCTTGGTCTTTCCCTCTCTTTCTCCTATACCTCCATCTCCTCTCCATCTACTTCCCTCCACTGATGTGCAGAGGAAGCAGTCGCTTGACGGTCTCGGACAAGCATTGGAAACTGTGGCGTATTTTGCTTTATGTACGCTTTCACAATGTATGTGTGCGTGTGTGTGTGTGTGTGTGTGTGTGTGTGTGTGTGTGTGTGTGTGTGTGTGTGTGTGTGACATATCCTCCAGTTCGGACATGCCTGTGTGTATTGGTCAGTGTCTTACCTTCTGTCATGCAGAAGACTCTGAGGAAGGCCAGGAGCTGGGCTGAAATGGGGGGTTCATTACAGTGCAGCGCAAAGATGCAGGACCTGAAAACAAAACATTGGTAATATTAGTAATAAATCTCTAAATACATCCAAGAAATAAAAAAAAATATGTGGAAATATATGTCTGATTGTGTAATAAGAAGCTACACATATAGCACAATCAGCCTGTAATACACATTCTGAAGTGACAGCAACAAATAAAACCTTAAAGGATCGACATTTTGAGAAATGGGCTTACCTGCTTTTTCTTTTTGAGAATATGTCTGTGTTCAGAAATCAATCTAGCCACACATATATTTCTGAAGTGACAGCAACAAATAAAACCTTAAAGGATCGACATTTTGAGAAATGGGCTTACCTGCTTTTTCTTTTTGAGAATATTGAAATCAATCTCATGTCTGTGTTCAGTACTGTTAGAGTCAGGACATGGTTAGCCTATATTAGCTTAAAGACTGGGCACAGTGGGCAACAGCTAGCCTAGTTTGGTCCAAAGTAAAATATATATATATATTTACCCATATGTCACAACTAGTTGTTGGTGAACAACAGTTGGGTGCATTGATGCAGTGTATAACTTCCAAGAGTCCTATTGCCTGTGCTCATCAACAGTTTTTAACTACATGTGTTTGTTGTGAAGCAACAAATTGTAGCACTGTGTCTGAGACAAATTTCCCCCAGGGACAATAAAGTGAATTCTATTCTATTCTATTCTAATTTGGAGACACTGCATTAAAGTGCTGGGTGGATTAATAAACTGCCACTAAGTAATCGCTCCAGAATGTAACCCCCTAAAGTTCCAAGCTGTTTTTTATGTTACTGTTCAAGTACTGGTTAAAAAGACAACATAATACATGCTGACTTTAAACAGAACCAGACAAGCCATGTCCCCCTGCTTACAATCTTTATGCTTAACTAGGCTAACCATGTCCTGACTCCCTCATGAGGTTGACATCAATCTTCTCATCCAACTCTTATAAAGAACGCAGCATAAGTGTATTTCTCAAAATGGTGAACTGTTTCTTTCAATTATCTGTTTGACAAAGGAATAAAAAACCCAAAATACTGTACAAAACAACTGTATACTTGAAGATATTCATTTGTCTTTTGCTATGGGGTACAAGGATTTTTAACAAAAGCAGCACACAACTACAAATCTGAAATGTGACGCTTTTACACACAAATAAGCATGGTTTTCAAAATACACCACCACTGCTGCACATTAACTGATTCTATCAAATCTCTAAACAATAATATTAATGTTGCTCTTTGAAGTATTTATTGTGATTGTGAAGTCAGCAGTGTGACAGAAAATATATGAAACAAGTGTGAAACAGGACTCAGAAAAATCCATTCCCCATCATAACATTACCCGCTGAGGTAATTTAGAAGGGGACAATATTTCCCCCCTATTTCACCAAAGTGATCGATGCTGCGATCGGTAGCACAGGGTCGACATTATTACATCGCACAAACACATTAGAGCTGCCTCTCCACTCATTTCAAATGATCCCTCTGTCCACTGCTTCAGCAACTGAGTATCCAGCGTGGTGAACGCTTGTTTTTGTAGACTTACAAAGATAAGCTAATTACAGATTTGCAAATGAATACACAAATGTCACCACTTTTTAGACAGAAATGAAGTGGAGGCAGAAGGAGTGATTTCTAAGCTGAAAAATCATCATCATACTCTTTTTATGACGATAGCTGCTGCTCAAAATCTCAACGAGGTCCGACACTGAATCTGTTGGCAATTCCTTTGAAAATGATCTCCAAGCATATCTGTCACTTTAATAGAGCACCGCTGCAACAACGGGGATTGTTTCATTTAATTTCCACTGTTGAGATTCAGACTGTCATCAATAAGAGATTATAAGGCGTCTGATTAAAAATGCAGAGAAAAGAATGCTGCATACAATTAAGGGGCTAATGATAAAATGATTAAGCTTCTTGGTGATGAAAGTGTTAGGGCGAATGGTAAATTGATACTTGGTGGGGTGGGGGAGAAAAAAAAGAAACCTGCTGCAACATTTATTTCATGTGTTTCAATTATGCCAAAGGGGGGCCTAATTGGTTAAAATATCTATTATAGGAAGAAAAAAAGTGCACTGTGGCTATATGAAAGGTGCATGGAGTTAGTCATGAGCCTAAAGCTCTCCTTGACCCATATTAAAAGCTTTAGAGAAACACTTCAAGCAGACTTTGCAGAATGAGTTACTAATGAGAGCAGACACTAGTAGAAAGAAAGAGGAGTGTTTGCCCGAGACACCCTGTTGGGAGAAAAAGAGGAATTGGACATACGCTGGAATGCCTGCTCGAGCCAGCACCTCAGCCTTCATGGCGTAGAGGCGCTCGCTCTTACTGACGCCCAGCTTGATCTTCACTCGGTCGTGGGCGTTGTCTTGGAAGAAGAAGCCGCTGTGGATCACAAACTCGGCATTGGATCTTGTGCCATAGAAGATGTAGATCTACAGGAAGAATAAATCATCAGTATCAACACCATTATCATCACCTGTATTGATGGCAGTTTATTTTATTGAAGATCCTTTAAATCATACGCTGTCTTTGCTTTATTTTAATTTCTTTATGTAAAGGCTTATTGTACTGTCACTATGTGTGTTGGCTAAGCATGCTTTATATTGTCATCACTTAGCATGTAAGTACACATAACAGGTTTTAAAAACACAAGCTTTAGTTCTTATTAAACAGGGTTCTTGCAGGTTTTAGCAAGTCAAATTTAAAGACGTTTTTAAGATATTTTAAGACCATGAAGATTGAAATTTAAGACCTACATGACGCATTTTGCAGCGAGCGTGGTACCTGGAACTGGGTACTTAAAGTCAAGGCTTTTTAAGACCTTTTTAATACCATTTCAAATTAAAGTTAATGCCAACTTCGTACTTATTCTGACAGAAGTATGAGGGGAAAATTGAAACCTTTTAACCCTAGAAAATAATTATGTGCAAGTAGGCTACTTGAATTAAATAAAACATTGTATTCCATATTTAATATAATTCATAGGATTATAATCCAATAAAATAAGATATATTACACTGCATAATGAGCACTTTTACTTTTAGTACTATACTAAAGTATATTTTGATAATACTTTTGTACTATTACTGAAGCTGTTGAATGCAGGACTGACAAGTAGGACTGAACAATTTACTGCAATAGTGGTACCTCTGTAAAACCAGCAACAGTCTAATACATTTACTGCAATACATGATCTGAGTCTTTCACCTCTGTAAATCACCAGTTTGATAGTGCATGAATACCAGCAGCAGATTTTTGCTTTTTAGATAGATAGATAGATAACTTTAACTTTAACGTTACCTGCTGGTCAAATCATTGTTAACAGTTTTTTTTCAAGATTATTTTTTGTTTTTTTGGGTCTTTTCCATTTATAAGTGACAGTGGATAGACATGAAAGGGGGAGAGAGATGGGGGATGACACGCAGCAAGGGGCCGCAGGGTTCGGATTCGAACCTGGGCTGCTGCAGGACTCAGGCAACATGGGGCACACGCTCTCACTGGGGGAGCACACCGAACCAGACAGGGTTCTGCTCTAGACCTCCACCTTGTAGGCTACAATACGGTTTCTTTCTGCGGCAAGCGTTTCTGGAAATGAACAAGGGTAAAACCTTTTTAAGACCTGACTAAATTAAATTAAAGACCTTGAATGAAAATCTGGCCATTTAATTTAGTTTATTATTATATTTATTTATTTTATTAAATTTAACAGTTCAGAAATTTTAGACTTTTTACCTTTAAAGGCGCACTTTACTGAAAAACCACTACAAAACCATTTTTTTATTCCACACATTGTTCTTCTTTGTCCAAACCTGGCACATACATGACCCTCAATGCAACTTGACTGACCCTGAGCCTAAATTTCCTAGAAAAGACTACTTCTACTACTAGATCTATGAAATCTGATACAAAGCTCTGAAGCTCTGCAGTTATTAGGGCCCGAGCACTGAAAAATCAAAAGGAACCTACTGTTTTTGTAAGGATTATTATTATTCTGTGACGTCACTCGCATTTTTTAGCTTAGGGGCTTAGCATGCTGGAAAACTCACAAAAATGTGCACACATGCCAGACCTTTAATAAAAGCTCTGTAGGGATTGGGTTCAGGCAATGCCCGCTTAAATTTTTTTAATTTTTTTATTTAAACTCATTATTAATCCCCTATGGGGATATTACACAAGCATGTTGTCTACAGTGGGCTCTGCCTGAAACACTCAAAGCAGCAGCAAAGTGCAGCCCACAGCATTAATTAAAAAAAGAAATAGAGCCGGGAGGTCCTTTCATTTCTGTCATTATGTGTGCCACAATAGTATCCTACCAAAGTACTATGAACATGTCACAGGTCTCTGTTTTATACTCTTTGTAACCACGATGGTTATGTCAAAGCAAGCTATAATACTTCCGCTGAGTTCATTTCACCAGTGTTTCTTTATTTTTATTTTTATGCACTGGTACAAATAATTTCAGAGACTTAATTTTGGGTGGCAGGGACTGAATTTTGGCTAAGGCCAAGGTTTCAGGAATATAAGGACCATGTTAATCGGAAATTGTAACTGTCAAATAGGGCTGCACGATTATGGCCAAAATGATAATCACTGATTATTTTGATCAATATTTTGATCACGATTATTCTCACGATTATTTGTTTATTTTAACCAAAACAAATGTTATTGTTTATTTTTCATTTGCTGTTTATGACTGCTTTCACATCCATATTATACTACATTCTTCTTATGTTGAAGTTGTACAGACATACAGCTGCAACACAGCTAAATGAAAATTAGCTATCTGAAATAAATAGCGTAGGATATTCTCATGATCAGACGGTAGTAGCGGTAGATGCGCTTTGCAAAAAAAACCCGGAGCGTTCTAGGAAATGACGCGTTAAAAAAAAAAGAATAAATAAATAAAATCGCTCGATCATGCAAATTTGATTGTGGGAAGTCAAAATCGTGATTGTGATTAAAATTTGATTAATTGTGCAGCCCTACTGTCAAATATGCTGTCATATATGTTGTGAAGCAGAAAAGAGAATGTATTTGAATGGGTGTGCATAAGACTGACAGGACACTGTCTAATTTTTAAAGTATGTCCTTTTAGAGGAGAGATAAGACAAGAGGGGCGCCCTGGATCCCGTGGTTGAGCCTGCGCCTCATATACTAAGGCGCAGGCTCTCTCTCTCTCTCTCTCTCTCCTTTCCTCTTCAGCTACTTTATTAAAATAAAAGAGGGCGTAGGAATTTCCTCCACTGGTCCAACACTGAAAGTCGGATCCCATCACTGTCAAGATGATGCCGATCTTATTTGGTCCTGTTGTTTCTATTACCTGCCTACTTTTACCTGACTCTCCAACTTTTACTTTGCTGCCAACATTAATAGCATTGACAAGAGGTGTGTGTGTGCAGACAGAGAGAAGCAAGACAGACAATAAAGACTATGTAGAGTATGTAGTAGTATAATATACGTATGAGTAGTAATAGAGTCTTCACCTGTTCATTCTCCTTGTAGTCCTGCAGTGCCACACATTCACAGCGATCATCCTCCAGGTTGTAACCAGTGGTGATCTGCAGATCAACAACAATCTACTAATTCAACTTTTACCAATACGCAATAAAAACTATTTAAAGTTGATCAAATAACAATGTTTACAGATGTGTGTTAGACAAAAATCCTTTACCAGTCCATTTGTGTGGTTACACATGTCCCAAAGGGGGATGAGGGCCAGAGTAAGCCGGCTGCCGTCCTCAGTAGGGATCTGGTTCTGGCGGGTCATCACCGAAGACACTGCCCACCTGTCACATTGTGACACACAGGGAAGTTTATTTACAGGTATCACTGACATCCTGGGCAACAGAAGCTCTTGCTTCATAAAGGAAAAGGAAGTTCATGTAATCTAACATTGGTATTGCCAAACAGAGAGAAGCCTTGATTCAGGTGAGGATGGAGAGAGAAGGAAGGAGGATGAAAAGGAGAGTGGAGGACGATCAAAAACAATTGTCCTTTGCAATTCCCTTAAGAAATATATTACTTATTATCTAAAAGTATCTTAAAAAGATAAAGATGGAAGCTTTTCGTTTCCGCCTCACAGCCTTGATCTATTTTCACTACATAGGAGAGGTTCCCACACCGTTTTACAGTTGATTTTAAATGTAACTAAGTATCTTTTACTTAAAGTACATTTTAAATGAACTACTTATTACTTTTACTTGGGTAATTTTTCAGATAGGTATTTCTACTTGTACTTGAGTAAAATGTCATCAAAGTATTGGTACTTTTACCTGAGTACAATAGATTTAACTTTTTCCACCTCTGCTAATTCAGTTGCCAAAGAAGTGTCTTGGCTGTGCCGCGGTGTAGGGTGTGGAAGTCATTGGTGCCTGTATGCACCACAATGTACTGGGGGCTACGCAATGTGTCCTGTCTGAGCAGCTCCATGGCATGTCCTGTGTTTCGGCAGCTGTTGGATGTGGTATGAGGCCGGGGAAAAGGCGGTTGGTGTCAAGGTTTTGAGTCCATGAGAGAGAGAAGAGGTGGGTAAAGGCTGTGGAAAGGGAGAGCTTCCACTGTTGGAGGGAGGTGGTGCTCTGGTAGCAGGGGAAACTAGGTGTTGGGACACCGGCATGCATGTAACTGGGCAGAGAACCATTGCAGCTCTTCTTCAGTGGTTGCTCCCTCTCTATTGAACTTCTTTGCTGAAGCGTAAGTCTCTGTTGGTTGCATTTTTAATATTCATTCATCAGAATCATTTATAATGACAAATAATGATTCTGATAAATGAATATTTAAAAATAAAATTGGACTGTCAACCATATTATGAGCGTTGGCATTGCATAGTTTATCCACCAGAGGACGCTCTACAACGTGCCTGTTGGCAACACTGATTATTTTTTTTGTTAATGTGTTTTTTGTTCAAAGGACTTTAAGTTTCATATGTTAAGTTTGTATTTTTATACATTTTATTTATCAGAACGTTAATATATTTTGATCTTCCTCTTTTCTGTTGTGACAATAAAACAAATTATATTATTTTAGTGAGAACTCATAAATAACTATAAATAACTAGTGTTAGGGAAATCTGTTTTCCCTAAAAATGTATTCCTAGATTTAAAAAAAATAATACAGTATATTGGTCGATATATTGGCATATCGGAATTTTAAATAACCAAATATTCGTATCGGTCTTAAAAATCCTTTATCGGTCGGGCTCTAATGTAGACGTACTACAGTTTAAGTCAGTAGTAGGCTATACAGTGGAGTTGCACATTAAGTGGTTTGGGGTCCTCTAGAATTCTACAAGCAGCAATACCACGAGCCACACAATCGGCCCAACAGGCACTGTACTAGTTATTAACAATTGGAATGATGGCCATACCTATGAAAAAAATACCTAAGTTAAAATAAACCACAAATATTCTAAGGGAGATATTCTTATAGGAACGACACATAAAAATGTAGGAGATGATGATGTCAAAACACACACACACACACACACCTGTAGTCCTCAAATGTGAAGCTGTCCTTCAGGGGCAGTTTGCTTGCAGCAGGGTGAGTCTGGGGATGGAGGGAAGAACGTGGTCGAGAAGAAAGAGAGAGAGAAAGAAGAAAAAAACACAAATCAGAATGAGGAATTTCCTTATGCAGGTATGTTGGAGAGGGGCTGTCTGACAGGGAAGCCTAACAAGAAGGACTAGGAGTAGACGCCACTGGGGCAGGTGTGTGTGTGTGTGGGTGGGTGGTCCGTTAGTGCAGTGTGACACTCGCCCCCTCACATACATCACTGTCAACTTAATTTGTTGTGGCCAGCAGCCATCATAAATCTGCCTCATCAATTTAGGTGTGTTTCTGTGTGTGTTGGGAAGTATGAGTCGGTCAATGCCGCTGGTTTCTCCATTTAAAGCCACAGCCACCACCTACCAGAGCCATTTGAAAACAGTCCTGAGCTTAAACAGGAGAGAGAAAAAGAGAATAGTTCATTGGAATGCATAATGAAAAAAGGGAGGAGACTGAGGGAAACAAAATGGAAGGAGGGGGAGAAGAGTGACAACTACAGTGCCTTGCGAAGTATTCGGCCCCCTTGAAGTTTTCAACCTTTTGACACATTTCAGGCTTCAAACATAAAGATATAACATTTTTATTTTTTTGTGAAGAATCTCCAACAAGTAGGACACAATTGTGAAGTGGAACGAAATCTATTGGATATTTTAAACTTTTTTAGCAAATAAAACACTGAAAAGTGGTGCGTGCAAAATGATTGGGCCCTCTTGCGTTAATACTTTGTAGAGCCACCTTTTGCTGCGATTACAGCTGCAAGTCGCTTGGGGTATGTCTCTATCAGTTTTGAACAAGAGAGACTGACATTCTTGCCCATTCTTCCTTGCAAAACAGCTGGAGCTCAGTGAGGTTGGATGGAGAGCGTTTGTGAACAGCAGTTTTCAGCTCTTTCCACAGATTCTCGATTGGATTCAGGTCTGGACTTTGACTTGGCCATTCTAACACCTGGATACGTTTATTTGTGAACCATTCCTTTGTAGATTTTGCTGTATGTTTGGGATCATTGTCTTGTTGGAAGATAAATCTCCGTCCCAGTTTCAGGTCTTTTGCAGACTCCAACAGGTTTTCATCCAGAATGGTCCTGTATTTGGCTGCATCCATCTCCCCCCTCAATTTTAACCATCTTCCCTGTCCCTGCTGAAGAAAAGCAGGCCCAAACCATGATGCTGCCACCACCATGTTTGACAGTGGGGATGGTGTGTTGAGGGTGATGAGCTGTGTTGCTTTTACGCCAAACATATTGTTTTGCATTGTGGCCAAAACCTTCGATTTTGGTTTCATCTGACCAGAGCACCTTCTTCCACATGTTTGGTGTGTCTCCCAGGTGGCTTGTGGCAAACTTTAGACGAGACTTTTTATGGATATCTTTGAGAAATGGCTTTCTTCTTGCCACTCTTCCATACAGGCCAGATTTGTGCAGTGTACGACTGATTGTTGTCCTATGGACAGACTCTCCCACCTCAGCTGTAGTTCTCTGCAGTTCATCCAGAGTGACTATGGGCCTCTTGGCTGCATCTCTGATCAGTCTTCTCCTTGTCTGAGCTGAAAGTTTAGAGGGACGGCCAGGTCTTGGTAGATTTGCAGTGGTCTGATACTCCTTCCATTTCAAAATGATCGCTTGCACAGTGCTCCTTGGGATGTTTAAAGCTTGGGAAATCTTTTTGTATCCAAATCCGGCTTTAAACTTCTCCACAACAGTATTACGGACCTGCCTGGTGTGTTCCTTGGTCTTCATGATGCTCTCTGCGCTTTCAACAGAACCCTGAGACTATCACAGAGCAGGTGCATTTATACAGAGACTTGATCACACACACAGGTGGATTCTATTTATCACCATCAGTCATTTAGGACAACATTGGATCATTCAGAGATCCTCGCTGAACTTCTGGAGTGAGTTTGCTGCACTGAAAGTAAAGGGGCCCAATCATTTTGCACGCACCACTTTTCAGTTTTTTATTTGCTAAAAAAGTTTAAAATATCCAATAGATTTCGTTCCACTTCACAATTGTGTCCCACTTGTTGGTGATTCTTCACAAAAAATTAAATTTTTATATCTTTATGCTTGAAGCCTGAAATGTGTCAAAAGGTTGAAACGTTCAAGGGGGCCGAATACTTTCGCAAGGCACTGTATGTAAGAGAGAACAAAGTAGTAAAAATAAAAAGTAAAAATTAAAGCAGGTTAAGAAAGAGTACAAGAGAAGTGGCAAAACCTCATAAAAAACAATGTTTTTTTTTCCTTTTTATGGTCAAAAGGGATGAGCAAGTTTTTTTTTTTTTTTTTTTAATTTTCGATTTAATATTGCAAAACATTTTGGAGTTTGCCAAAATGGGTAATTCCCAGTGTACTAGTGTGGCTTTAGCCCATGCTAAATGGTTTTTGAACACTACTCTGATGTGATTTTAGACATGGGAGGGTTTGAGGTTGAGGGAAAAAGAACGGTAACACCTGGCACTTCAAGAGTGCCATGACCGTGTCATGAACACTTGACAAACATTATCAAATACAGATGTAATTGCAGCTGCTGTGTGAGAAGCGGAGCATTCCTGTTAGTGTAGGACAGCTTTTTCAAGGGTGAAGTCTTTGTCTTTCCACTGGTTAGTGAGGCTCAACATGCTAACAGGACGCTTGATGTCCAACTGTCCGTGGTAAAGCTAATTTGACTATCCCTGGCGAGGAGCTTTTCAATGTGACTGGTGACAACACTCTGGATTTCAGGTAAGGCCCCATCAGAAAAGTAGTGCCGGCTAGTCGAAGCTGAAGTAGAGGCTGCTGATGGGTTTTTGCCAGCGTTAAGTCTCGGTGCTGCTCAGGATGACGGCTCTTAAGATGCGTAATCATGTTTGAGGTGTTGGACGGTGTTGTTTTAAGCCTCCTCGCATCACTTGTGCTTTACAAGTACTGCAAATATCTGTTTTACAGATCTCGAAATACCTTCACACAGCCGACATGTGGGAAGTTTAAGTTGCTGGCGCTCATGTTCATGGTCGTCATGTGCGCTTAGTAAACAAACCACTCAATCGACAGAAATATTCATATCTGCCGATGGTCATTTTAAGTTTTTAGCGGCCGATAACAATGTTGTGCCGGTGTCATCGTGCATCCCTATTATTTGGGAGTTTATGAAGTTGGATTTATGGGGTAGGGATTCCCGGTGCCGCCAAAGGTTCTGCCGGATGTCCCTCACCTTCCTCTTTCTTTGTGTTGGCATTCTAAACTCCGGTTGATTTAGAAAACATCCTACGAGCTAGAACGAACAACAGAATTTCTCTTTTTTATTGAGTAAAGAACATACTTAAAAGCCATTTTAATTCCAGAGCAGGCCTCCCTACGTGCACATGTTAAACCAAAACAAGTTCTTCCTTAGGCACCGTTGCTGAGTCTGGCAATTAGTGCCGTCCAAGACAATTGTGATTGGTTTAAGGAAATGCAAGTAAACCAGGCCACTTTTTTTCTATCCAGGAATGGTGTGTGGACTAACAAGACCATCCTCCGCAGCACTGTGGAGATAGTTCTGGCAATGCAGGACTACTTGGGAGTAAATCCTTTCTTTCACATATTTTATGAGGTTTTCAGTTGATGTTGTGGTCCTATATCACACACGGAAATATCACCCCTTCCCTATTTCCTACACTCCCCCCTCCTTCCAGGGCCCTTGCACGGATCCTTAACTGCTACAACTGATAGTCCCGTCGCTGCGTTCATTGTCGGTAGAGACCTAAATTCAGCTAATCTTAAGCAAGTTAATTCTGTCTCAATCAATATACTGACTGTGACATAAAAGAAATAAACACTCTGGATCAACGGTATTGAGCGGAATCCCTACCTTCATTCAGTAGTAGCGACCATCTTGCTGAGGTCAAACTAAGTTAGCAAACTATGATGCATGCCCCCAGTTACACAGAGGCAGCGCTACAGTCTGCACTACACATCTGGAACACATTCCAGGACACCACTGATGACTTCAATAGTTCAATGAGTCTGTGGCAGATTTAATTTGTAAAAAAACAAAAGCAACTGTTCTCAAAACTATAATTAAATCAAGTAATCATGGATTACCAGCATCAACCGGGATGGCATAAATACATGCACTGCAGGGCGGCAAGTACGGCAATCCCAAAAGCATGTAGTAAGGTCTAAGAACTCTGACAGATTACAAGCCCACCCCCTCGTCCTTGCCAAGTGCCGATGCATCTATAGCAAGTAAGCTGAACACATTTGATGCTTGCTTTGAGACCATAGGCAGCCAATAAGCAAAAACAGATGCAACAGAGGTTAATGGATGGGTAGGTGCACCTCTCACACCCAACTCACTTTCTGAGCATGATGTCAGGAGGGCTGCCAAGCATGTGAACACCAAGCAAGCTGCATACTGACTAGTGAGAAAGGCAAGGCAGAGACTGTTTCACTTAGATGCCTGAGGAAATTTCAGGGAACCCCTCTCAAATACTAAGAATTTTCTACTCCTGCATTATTGACAGCGTCCTGACAGGGAACATCACTGCCTGGTATGGAAACAGCACTAAACAGGACCACAAGGCTCTGCAAAGAGTGGGTAATTTGGCTGAACACACAAGAGACAGTGCCCTACCCTGCCTAAAGAACACTTATACCAGGCATTGCAAGAAAATCACTAAGAGAATCAATTTCTCCATGTTGAGATTGGAAAGAAGACACCTATGCCAAAAACACCAAAGACACTGGTGACTCTAAGGAAGGATTTAACTCTGGTCTGTTGAAGGCACTGATAGGATAACAGCCACTGGAATTTTACCTGGTTCAATTTCATGTGACAGATAACATTGATTGATTGTAGGGAAATGACCAAGATGTCCACCACAGAGTAGTGACGAACTTATTTTTACACTGTACAATGCCCTGCCTAGTATGTTCTTGGTTGCAAAAAAACCTTGGCAGCCATGGCTACGCAGAAGAAGCTAGTAAGAGTTGCAGGTTAACTGTATTAGATTCAGAACGCTTTATCATGTAAGTTGGAACAAATCTTCACACCATTGATGACAAATTAAACTAATTTACAGTATCAGTCAATTAAAAAAATGTTCATATGAAGACACATTCTATAATTTTACAGCTGTTTTTACTACTATACTTACAGTATCATAATCTGCTTGAACAATAGCCTTTACCGATGGGTGTCCACAGCAGGTTTTTAGAGTGCTTAGCTTAAAATGATAATAGCTGGTCCATCTATAGGGTCAACCTATTGTACATGAGGTTAGTAGGCCTGTGCTTGTTGTCGATGGCTCTGTGGCTAACGTCCTTTCCTTTCATTTGAGTATAATACATCCTCTGAGTCCAATAAATTTCTTTTATTATTATTTATTAGTATCTATTTATTTATTTAGGCTATAGATTTGATAGAAAACTGAGGATGTACATCAACAATGGCGCTGCCTATGCTTATCACTGCACAGTTGTTGTAGATTCTTCACGTTTAAAAAGACCACACCCCGATCGGTAAACACACTCACCCCACTGCATACTGGGAATGAAGATAAACGGGGCTAACAGTAAAACACTAATTATTCATGCCACAATAAAAAGTAATAAAGAAGCCAAATGATAACACTAAAGACCTTAAATACAGGTAATAACGTGCTACCCATATGGTTAAGTACTGTAGGTTGGGAAGTGTTTACATGCAAGAACACATCTCTGTGTTTGGGGAAATGTCAGTAATGGTTTTTGCCTGTCTGTATACATCAGCATATATCAGTCTGTGTGGCTGGTCATACATCCAACACACTGGACGTCTGGGACAGACAAGGAGGTGGAGATGGGGGCTAGAAATAGAGAGCGAGAAGGGCTTTTGAGGAAGGTACATTCAGGTCAATTCAATTCAAAGCCAATGTGACAAGCTAAATTTCCAGCCCGGTCATCGGAGGAGGAGGGAGGTGGGGGCAGAGCGAGGGACTCTATGAGGAGGGAAGAGATTAAGTATGTGTGTGTAAGAAGATGTATCAAAGATGAACCCAAGGCCACTTAATCATTTTTAGAACACTCAAAATCACTTTACAGAATTATGAAAGGAAATAAATCCACACACAATCAAACATTAAAACCAGCTCTAAAAATGTGAGTTTTGACTTTTGATTTAAACATGGACAGATTGTAGCAGTGGCGGATGTGTTTTTGGGAAGAGAGGGAGGGGCTCTGTAACCCCAGGTCTGGCGCTTGTTCCTGAGTGTGGGAGACAGGAGGTTGGCATCAAATGAGAGGAGGCTGTAGGAAGAAGTGTGGGGTTGGAGTAGGTCCTAACATAGGAGGGGTCTGGTTATGGAAAGCTTTGTGAGTGAGTAGGAGGACTATAAAATGTATCTGTTGTGGGACAGGTAGTCAGTGGAAGATCTGGAGAACAGGGGCGATGTGGTTCCAGAAGCGTGAATGGGTGAGCAGATTAGCAGCAGATTTCTGGATGTACTGGAGTTTATTTAGGACTTTGAATGATGTACCATAAATAATGCTATTTCAGTTGTGAAATAGCATATATCTAATCCCATGAGGGGATTAGATATTACTAAGGGGGAGCATGTAAAGGATGAAAAAGGACACAAAGCAACAAAATCTGGGGGTTGTCTTGGGACAGAGGAGTGGGGGAGGAGGTGCAGTTGTTGAATTGTTGTGTATTTGTGAGGTATAAACTTAGCCATTAGAGGCCATGACACTGTGAGCGTTTTACTCGCATTTGCAACTACAAATAGATGTGTGGTAACTGTGAAATGGATTTAGGAGTGTGAATAATGTTAGCGTATATTCACACTTTCTCAACAGCGATGCTGAGAAAGCATCCCTGTTAACTAAACAAGCTGCAGAGGCGACATCCCTCTGCTGCTCGTTGTACATAAAATACTGCCCACAAATGATCTGCTGTAAAACTTCTCTGCCCTGGCTGTGCACAGCCAGATTTGCTCAGATTTGTGAACGGGGGGCCTGTTCCACAACTCCATTCAACATCACTGACAATTTTCTGATCAATACAAAATGTATTACAAAATAGAAAACATTACAGTAAATTTGACAACGGTTTGTATTCAATGCGAACGTATCATTGTACAAATTAGCTACAAGTTTCAGTGCATGCCAACAGTAATAGCAGTTACCCATGTGGGCTAAGTCACTCTAAAGCTGACTGGATTCAATTCTCCACGGCTCTGTCTGGATTCTGTGGGACACTTGAAAAACGTTCTCTAAAACACCTCAGTATTTTTGTGCTGCGCATAAAGTCTGCATACCAAAGAAAACTTATAATGGACTAATACATATTATAATAAACAGATAAATACAAACCAAATTCTCTTTCCCATCCCAAGTACTTGTAAGCCTGTATTGTTTAATCAATGATGCTCTAACTTAGTTAAAGTTGATGGACATCGTTTCCCTAGCGTAGAGTTTTTAATGTTAAGGTTGCGATCATATCATCTGTTCAGAGAATTCAACAGTGTTTTTGTTGCAGCTGTTTACATATCTTATGCACATGTAGAAAATGCACTACAGGAGTGCACTACTGCATTTGTTTTGTATTTCTTGTGTAGCATAAAAGGTAGCATAAAAGTGTCAGGAGAGGAAGAGTTCATTGGTGACTCTGATGAGGGCTGTTACTGTGCTGGCCTGTGAGCGTAAACTGGATTAAAATGCTTTGAACAGGTCATTGGAGATAAGGTGGGCTTTGAGTTGGGAGACCAGAACTATTTTTGACGGAGGGAAGGGAATATTGGAGAATTGCTCATGGTACCAGGGTTAAGTCCAGTTAATAATTTGTTGTTAATATGGAGGTGATAGCAGCCAGTTTGAGTGTTTGGGGGATTGAGCTGGAGCTGGAGGATGAACTGATTTCAGTTATGAGTGAGGAGACAGCTGGGAGACAGTCCTTAGTCAGATGTTATGGGACGGGAACCAGAACACATGTGAAGCTTCTAGTTTCGGCCATGAAGATGACAGCTCTATTGGGACATGGGGGGAGAAATGAGACAGGGGCTGAGAAGTTGTAAAGGATGAACTTTGCAAAGTATTAGTTTTTTTTTTTAAATATCAATGCATTCCTGCTACAGTTATACAGATTATGAAGATCTGAGGGAGAGCGCTAGCACAAATCTACCATTAGGTTGTGACTAGGACCACAGCACTAAGAAAATGACCTGCATTCAGACAATGCTACACATGTACATCTCCACGGTATCCAAACAATGTGGATAAACACTACAGTCAACATCAATACCATGGGCATTTTATCATTTAGAATGCAACACTGTCACCTAGTGGAGTCCACTGAAATAGCAGGATTCTCAAAAAGGGAGTAACCAGAGCGCTGGCCTTTAGTTACCCCTTGATGTAAAATCATTAGATATATACAGTACTGTGCAAAAGTTTTAGGCAGGTATGAAAAAATACTGTAAACTAATGATGCTTTCAAAAATGGAAGTGTAAACTAGATGTGCCGAGGTTCCTTTAATTCTTTTGCAATTTTTATATTTGCATAATAATACATTGCATACATTTTTATCGCAAAATGCCAGTGCTATCCCCAGTGATGACTACATATTAAAAGATATTTTGCGATGGAAAATCATCATCATAAAAAATATTAAAATGCCCAATATGAATGATAAAAATGGAAATTCATCAATTAACAAAATGCAGTGAATGAACAGAAGAACAATCTAAATCAAATCAATATTTGGTGTGACCACCTTTTGCTTTCAAGACAGCATCCATTCTTCTCGGTACACTCGCACACAGTTTGTGAAGGAACTCGGCTGGTAGGTTGTTTCAAACATCCTGGAGAACTAACCCCAGATCTTCTGTGGGTGTAGGTTTCCTTAAATCCTTCTGTCTCTTCATGTAATCCCAGACACACTCAATAATGTTGAGATCAGGGCTCTGTGGGGGGGCCATGCCATCACTTCCAGGACTTCTTGTTCTTCTTTACACTGAAGATAGTTGTTAATGATCTTGGCTGTATGTGTGGGTTGTTGTCCTGCTGCAGAATAAATTTCTAATAATAAATCATCGTAATAAATCATACGCCTCCCTGATGGTATTGCATGATCATTTTTAATTTATACTCTCTATTGATTCCCTATGGGGAAATTACAGTTTACACACTGTTATTATTACACACAAGCCCGAAATACAAACATATGCTCAGGTCCTATACATGCAATAATGGAGAGATATCAGTGTGGGGAGGGGGGCTGCGACTGCTGAACAGGTGCCCTGAGCTGTTGAGGGGGGTTTGGTGCCTTGCTCAAGAGCACCTTGGCAGTGCCCAGGAGGTGAACTGGCATCTCTCCAGTTCTCTAACTCAACTCCCTACGGATTGAGGACTGCCACCCCCATGATGGATAGGTATCTGCCTGTATTTCTCAGCACTGAGAGACAAAATATGCAACCCCGACCTGGAGCTGCTGTGTGTTACCCTGCGGCCACATTACCTGCCAAGGGAATTCACCAACATACTCGTGTGTGTTGTCTATATTCCGCCAAATGGGAACGCCAGCAGAGGAGCTCAGGCAATCACAGACTGTCATCGTCATCTACAGAACAAACCTGACGCTCCCATGCTAATACTTGGCGATTTTAACCACTGCAGTTTGAATAAAACTTTACCTGGTTTTTCATCAATATGTTAAGTGCAACACCAGAAATGACAACATCCTTGATAAATGCTATGGCAATATCAAGACCTCCCCTGAAGAACTCTGACCATAATGTTATCCAGCTCCTCCCCACATATCGCTCAGTTTTTAAGTCCAGCAAACCAGTAACCCAGTCCGTGAAGGTATGGTCCAGAGACAAAATGGAGGAGTTGAAGGGATGCCTCCTCTGCACAGACTGGGATTTCTTTTTCAAGGACGCAGACATTGACAGTGCTACTGAATCAATCACTGCCTATATATCTTTTTGTATTGATTTTGTTATACCCCAGAAAACTGTGAAAAGATATCCTAATAATAAACCCTATGTCACAAAAGGTATTAGGGATTGTATTAATAGGAAGAAAACAGCTTTCAAATCTGGAAATAAGGCAGAAGTCCGAGCTGCACAAAAGGACCTCAATCAGCAAATGAGAGCGGCACGGCAGCAGCATAGGGAGGGGGCAGAACAAGAACTGTTAGAATCCAACACAAAGTCACTTTGGGACTCCATCAGACATATGACCAACATGGACACTAAAAGGAAGCCCCTGTTTGCCCACAACGAAACTGCAAAAGCAAACAAGCTAAATAATGTTTATATACGTTTTAACACTGATAACGCAAGGGAATGTGCTGTAGTGTTAGAGAATGTAATTTATAATGTGAACTTGGATAGAATCATAATTGAACCGCACGCTGTTACTAAGGTATTCAAAAAAATACAAACAACCAAAGCAACCGGCCCTGATAACCTGTCTGCTTTTCTTTTAAAAACTTTTGCAGAAGAATTGTCACCAGCCTGGCATAAACTATTCCAGCTTTCTATAGATACGTTCACAATACCAAATCTGTGGAAAAAATCTATTATTATTCCAGTACCCAAAAAGGTCTGTCCCCAGGAGAATAATGATTATCGGCCGGTGGCTATTACCTCTAATGTTTTTAAATCAATGGAAAGGCTTATGATAGAGAAACTCCATACTGATGTGGATCTATTGTTAGATAGATACCAATTTGCGTACACAAAAAATTGTAGTACAAGTGATGCCATATCAACAATAATGCACCTTACTCTGAAGCACCTTGAAAGTCCTGATGCATATGCCAGATTGCTTTCTGTTGATTTCAGTTCTGCCTTTAACTCAATCCAACCAGATATCATGCTTAGGAACTAGTTCAGTTAAATGTAAATCCTTTTTTAATCAGGTGGTATCACTCTTTCTTGTCAAACAGGCCACAGCAGGTGAAGTTTAACTCCGTCCTGTCTGATATAACCATGTGCAGCACTGGCGCCCCCCAAGGGTGTGTCAGTTCTCCCCTCTTGTTTACATTGTACACCAATGACTGCATCAGCTCTGAGCCAAACCAACATATAGTAAAATCTTCAGATGACACTGTCCTTCTCAGTTTGCTGACTAGAGAAAGCAATACAAGCGTCCACCAGGTTGCTGGGGACAAGTTTGTCAACTGGTGTGATTCACACCAACTTCATATTAACACAAGCAAAACTCTGGAAATGCTAGTAGACCCCAGATCAGCTGGAGACCAGATCTCTGTATCCATCCATGGTCATGACATCAAATAGGTGTCCTCTTTTAAATATCTAGGAGTGTACATTGACAAGGACTTGAGTTGGTGCACACATGTAACAAATGTCTGTGCCAGAACTCAGAGTGTTTGGGGTCTGTAAAAATATAATGTTAATCTTCTATAGAGCAACAATAGAGTCTATTCTTCGGTATGGTATTACCAGCTGGTTTGGGAATTTGACAGTAAAATCTAAAACCCAGATTTTTAATCTGGTTAAGACGGCAAGTAAAATGATGGGAACACCTGCACCTCTCAACCCGCAGGAGCTTTTTGAACAGGCAACAATCAGGCCGGCTAAGACCATTCTGTCTGATAACTCTCATGTTTTGTTTTCACAGTTTGAGCTGTTGACTTCAGGAAAGAGGTACAGGGTTCCTTTGTGTAAATATAACAGATATAAGCACTCATTTTTACCTATCAAAGTAAAGCTCATTAATGAACAGAGATGAATGTATGGTTATGACTATTTTAATGTATATCTGTGACTGTGATGGATGAATGAAATTGGTTTTGTTTTGAAGTATGGCTTTTATCTTATTTAGTATAAGACATCGTATATCTGCAATTTGCACAGGCCCTCGAGTAGCCCATATGTTGACTGTATATTTGTCCTTTAATTGTTTTTAACCCTGCGCTTGTCGTTATGTCTGTAACTTTTGCAGCTAAGTAAGTTGCTCAGTGTCCAAAGCAAATTTCTCCTTAGGGAGACCAATAAAAAGTACTTTGACTTTGATTGAGGACACCATTAATCCTGAACAAATCTCCAACTTCATTTGCAGAAATGCACAAACTTGCAAGGAACCTCCAGCATGCTTCACTGTTGCCTTCAGATACTCATTACTGTAGTGCTCTCCAGGCCTTTGGCGAACAAACCGCCTTCTGCTACAGCAAAATATTTCACATTTTGACTTATCAATCCAGTGCACCTGCTGCCATTTTTCTGCACCCCAGTTTTTATGTTTTGGTGCATAGTTGAGTTGCTTGGCCTTGTTTCCATGTCGGAGGTCTGGCTTTTTGGCTGCAACTCTTGCATGAAGACCACTTCTGGCCAGACTTCTCCAGACAGTAGATGGGTGTACCTGGGTCCCACTGGTTTCTGCCCGTTCTGAGCTGATGTCACTGCTGGACATCTTCCGATTTCTATGAGAAATAAGCTTGGTGTGTTTTTCATCTGCTTCACTAAGTTTCCTTGGCCGACGAGTGCGTCTCCAATCCTCAATGTTACATGACTTTTTGCAAGTGTACCTATAAGAATTGATGCTGGTGTGAAGGCAAAGAGTAGTAACGCCAAATACTGAAGTGATTTAGATTCTTCTTCTTTGTTCGCTCACTTTGCATTATTTATATTTTGGAAAGCATTCTTAGCTTACAGCATTTTTCACACCAGCCTAAGACTTTTGCACAGTGCTGGGTGTGGGTGGGTGTGTGTGTGTGAGAGAATATATATATGTATATATATATATACACACACACACACATACATTTTCAGCTCAGAAGCGTATGTACCTCCAAAAAACGTCATGTTTTTATCTGTAAAACTTAAAACGGGGACACTAGACCTAGAGCTGTTCTCATTAGGGGCTGAGCCGCCCCCCAAAGGTCTGATCCTAGACTCACCCCTGCTGCTACTTCATACTCCACTCCACCTCAGAGGGGACTGTTTCAAGATAAAAAGTCCTCATATTTCAAGATAAAAAGTCCCAATATTTCAAGATAAAAAGTCCCAATGTTTCAAGATAAAAGGTCTTAATATTTCATAATGTTGTCATGTTTACTGAACTACATATCTGACAGCTTTGGCTTTATTGCTTCAGGCTTGTTTCTGCAACAGCTCATTGAGTATCAGATACAATATAAACTATTGAGGAAAGATTTTCCTTTGACATTGATGCAGTATGAAACGAGATCGCTGCAGTCGGCAGCAGAGAAACAAGCTACAATGGAAGTTAATGGGATAATTGTCCAGCTTGTATTTACGTTCATAAAGTGCTCGTTTTGCTGCTGACAGACTCAGATTAATATTCTAAGTGTCTGATAACATTATGGAAAGGATTTCTAAGGAGGTCAACCTTGAGCTTAGTCATAAATGTGCACATGAAATATTAGGCTGATAGTGTCCAGTACTATGCAAGATTAGCTTCAGACAGACAGATACACAGTTACTTACCACAGTACTGCATTACTTTTTACTTTTTGGTGGATAAATCAGTAAAGTAATTTAGTTTAGTTTTATTGAGGTAACTAACTGTAAGTGATTAACAGCTTTTAGTAACCAGCACAAAACACTGTTCTTAACTGATTTTATCTTAATTATTTGTAGGATTGTTCTACTGTATATTAGTATTTCCCATTCATAGGTTCTACTTGGACGCACTGCCCACATTCCATTTTTTTCCCAATCAATTTTTTTGCAGTACACACAGAATTCTGTGTGTTCTGCTTCTTCTGTGTTGAATCTATGTCTAATCTGCCTCTGGAATACCATACACAATGGATGTATTAAGCATGCCCCTCGTAACAACGTCCACAAAAGAAAGTGTAGCGCCTGTGCCGTGTAAAGGGGTTTTATGCAGACTTTAAGAAGATACACAAACTATATTTTCTTAAATCACTAGTTATTATAGTACTTATTATGTCATTATATTATATTAAACATCATTGTTTGAAAGAGCATACAAAATGTATTATTTTAATATGAATCTTAGTCTATTTATGGTTCTATTTATTTCATTTGTATTGTTGAGCAAAGCAGAAATGTCTATTTTTAAATGATTAAAACTTAAATTTAAAATATTAAGTTATTTAAAAAAAGGGTATTTCTTTTTGTGCTTGTTTAACTTTGTATGTTTTAGTTGAGGAATACACATTTCAAAATCTTTGTATTTGGTGCATTTTCAATGATAATTATGCAAGTACACTCATTATACCACTATATCGCAATCGTAACTGCAATATTGTAAATCCCAATCCAATCTAACTTTTTCTTCAAATCGTACAGCCCTACTTATCACACTAAGGTATGTAAACCCACAGTATTCATCCTTCCACGTGAAAAATATCAGAAATGGGGCGGCCAGATAACTCAGTTGGTAGAGCGGCCGTCTATATACAGAGGTTATAGCGTTATATACCTTACAATAATATCAGAGATGTTATTCATGTGAGTCAATTTTTTCTAAATTGTATTATTTCTATAGATTGGTGTGGCTGTGCATGATCAGATGACATGTGTGTTGACTGTTGAACTGAAAGATGGAGAGACACATCTAAATGCTAAGAGGACTTACAGTCTTTTGTTAGACAAAATGCGATCATATTTACCCTTTAGTTTACTTCCCAAAATAAAAATGCTGAAATTAGAATTACAATGTTTCATAATTATCTTTGGTTATATTCAAGTAATGTTGCTGTATATCATTTTTCAACCACACAATGTACATTTTAAGGCAAATCTAAAAAAAATATATATAGTGGCAGATTGGACAATGTATCATCCCGTTACTAACCACTACCTGTTGTTACTGTTACTAACCACAACCTGCCATTGGACAAAGCGCAATTCAGCTTTGGCAAGGTCTTTGACCAATTTTGAAGTTGATGAGGTTAAATCTGTAGGAGTACATTAAAGTAGCCATAATCAAATTAATGTATAATTTGCACACACATTTTAATATGCAGTTGCTGATGTCCTGCTGGGTTAAGAGTATAGCTTTGCCACAACCTCGTTGTTTCTTGATATCAGTTTATTGTCTTTTGAGTTATGAGCTGGTATGAAAATACTGACATTAAGGGGTGTGTGCAAGGCTGGATAAGCTAGGTGCGAATGTGTTAAAGGGAGTTTTTCATAAGATTCATGGTGAGATGATGAGGGAGATCTTTTGGAGAAGTTGGAGGAAGACGGAGGGCCTCAAACGGAACCAATGCTACACCACAGACATGCTGAAGAAACACACTGGAAACAGAAATGGAAAATACTTTCCTCTATTTTTTCCCCACAACCAGTCTGTTGTAAATACACCGTTTTAAAACAAAAGCAACGAGGAAAGGCTGGGGCTGGCCAGTTTGACACTACACAACCCTTTTAGAATAAGGGAAGACTCAAATCAAGCAAGTTGGTCTTATTCTCAGGCTAAATAAGACTATGACTATAAGGTAATATTGATATGTACATGTCTTCAGGCCAGGACATTAAAGCTTGAGAATAAAGCTTGAGAGTTTTGGGGCAAATTGGACAATTTCCTGTTTGGCAAGGGAGCATAGAAATTTGCCACCTTTCCACGCCCACACTGAATGATAAAAAAAAAAAAAAAAAAAAAAGCTTTGTGAAGGTCTTTATATTATACTGACCAATTTTGAAGTCAATCGAGTTAAATCTATAGGAGCATAACCCCTGGAATGTGTGGAAATGGTAAAAAAAAAATTTGTGTTTTCAATTAAAAATGGTTGACTTCCAGTTGCATTAAGGGTATGGCTCCAAGAGGCTTTTTGTGAATCCAGTTATGATACATATGTCTACCAGATTTCATTCATCCAGATAAATCTCATGGCAAGGGCTACTTTTTTGAAATTGTCTTTTTAAGCCAATTTGTCACACTCAAGTCCGAAACCCCCATCACATGCAACATCAACTGACAATGTCGGTGTTTGAGCCCTAATAATCCTATTACTTCTGACTGGGCGTCAGGTGACCGACGTCGACAGTGCTTGGGCTCTAATAAAAACCATTGAATGAGATGGTGGGTACTGTAAATGCACAGTATGTATGTGTCTGTGTTCAGTGAATCTGCCCACCTGTACCAGTTTGTAGAAGTAAGCGTACTGGCGTGCAGTGTTTTTATACTGGTTCAGGACATCCTGCACTGCCTGTGTGCCCAGCAGCACCTGCACCTCATCCTGCTGGTAGTAAAGCGGTGTGTCGTACTCCTGAGGAAGACTGCGGATGTATGGCAGCCAGAATGAAGCAGGGTTGGCCCGCTCACACAGCAGGTGGATGGCTAATGTCACATTGCCCATGGCCTGTAGAATCCTGTCCTGGCTGTACAGAGGACCTGAGACATAGAGGTCACAATCACTTACAAGACACAAGGATGCAAACTCATCAGGGGTAAAAAAGGTGACAAGATGCTCCCCCTCCTGGAAGATTTTTAAATATCAGCAGTAAAATGTGGATTAACTGTTGATTTTAGCATAAGGGTATTGGGAAAATCTCACCCTAGAATGAATGTTATTACTTCTACAAAAGTATTGTAATCAGTAAGTAATCACTTAAAAAACGAAGCACAAAGCTTGGTTCCAAATTATCACAAATGTTGCATTTACTCACACAATTTAATAAAATGAGTACAGTGCCTGTTTGTAACGGGCGATACCTTGGCCTTTGGTATTGCTGCTTGTTGAATTCTTTTCTCCTTAACATGTAAGCATTGAGCCATTTTCATTTATATCACAGCTAACATAGGGATAGTCATTTACATTCATTTCAATATTCATGTCCTTGCATTAAATTATAAAGAGTACTCAAGATAGTTACTTGCAAAAAAACATTAAGACACAGCCGGTGAAGTGATTCTGACTGGTGCTAACACCGCCGTGCTAATACACGCTAACTGCTAACATAGGATCCATGACATATGCCAGAAACCGCATGTCTGACTTCCTCATAATGGAAATATGCACTTTAACTTTGGCAAAACACCCGTCCCCTGAATTGTTAGATTGGGACTAGGGTGGTGCCAATGGACAATAAAGTGATGGCTGGCCGACATCACGAAGGAGAGCCACCATTGTGATGCCACGCCCCCCCCCCCGCCCTGTTAGACACATGCTAATCCTAGCCGCTGGACAGTAAATTGACAACTGTGTCGGGCTTTGTGCTGTGCTGCACAGGGTGCAAGATAGGGCCCCTTAAGTGGAAGCTACCATTTTAAAACACTAGATGTCAGCATTACACATTGGACCTTTAAACTTGCTACAGTATATTTCCACAAGGGGTTGGGACAGTTCATCCCAGTTCAAATTAATTGAAATGCTGCTGAAACAATGTTTATATGTAACCTAGACATCCATAACAGTATGTCACAATATGACACAAAATAAATTGTTAAAATCAAGTTTCTTTAAACTTGTTTGGTTTTGGTCTTAGTGTTGTATTCTACACTATTGACCATAGCATCCCGTTACAGAGACTGGAACATGTAATTGGCCATCAGATTGATTTCAGTTTGATAAAGTGTCCACATTCTGCTCATTTTCAGGTTCATTATTGTATTGAGGTTGGACCAGAATAGGTTTCCATGGTTTCATTTTCAAAAAACAATACTTTTGTTGTACCGCACATTGCTGCAGATCCTGTTTTCACCCTGTGTGTTTAGGTCTCTGTTTTAGTGAGACATCTCCCTTCTATACTATCTTTGTTGGGAGTTGCAGATGCTCAGTAGCTCGGTAAGATCCCATCAGCTAGATAACTCTTTCTCTAGCTTTGGTCTTCTAGATCATTATATCTTAAAGAGCTCATACAGTAGTACCCTATTGCCACACTAGATTACTGCGCTCCCAGAATGCAGAGGTACTTGTGGTTCCTAGAGTCTCTAAAAGCAGAAGGGGAGCCAGAGCCTTCAGCTACCAGGCCCCTCTCCTGTGGAACCAGCTCCCGGTCTGGGTTCAGGAGGCAGACACCGTCCCCACATTTAAGAGTAAACTGAAAACTCCCCTCTTTGATAAAGCTTATAGTTCCAAAAATGAGTTTGGAAAAAGAAGGGGTTGTCTTATAATCAGAGTCGTCTAATGTTTGGGCCAATACGGTCCTTATCTGAAGTTCTTACCTAGTACAGAGTTCTGGGCCGATTCCACAGTCATTAGCATCTTCCTGGGAATCCACAGGAATAGTTCCTCTGCCTACACACACACACACACACACACACACACACACACACACACAATTTGAGTTGAAAGAAACTGTTTTAGAATGTTGCAGCAGTCTGAACTGGCCAGTCTCAGCTCGACTCAAGCTTGCTGAAGGCCGACTCATCTCGTTTGTCACTAAAGGCTGGCTATAGACCTGTTTCAACAGCCAACATAAAGTCGACGGTAAGAACAGAAATCATAGAGTTGTTGTTATGTAAAATGATACACCACCCCGTCTAGTTACGTTGGTGTGAACTGGCAGGTCTTAAAATGTTGCAGATGAGGGCGTTGCAAGTAGTTGCCGAGTTTCAACTTGTCTTACTGTGAATCTTTGGTCTGAACTGTTCTTTACTCAACATAATGTCACTGACATGCTTAGCATCTGTCAATATGTTACAGGTGGCAAGAGCTCCATTCATGTGTACTGGGGAGACAAACTAGTATTGCTTTAAGTAAACATCCAATGTTGATTCTGTATTGCACTGGGAGTCAATAGAGTGGTTTAAGTACTATACTAGAGAAACTTCAGTAATAAAAATGAATACCACTGGTTTGAGCTCACCTTGATGTCTCTGGTGGCTTGCAGGCCGTAGCCCTCCGATCCAAAATTGGCCACTGTGAAGCTATCACAGGAAGCCTTGTTTTCTTGAGCCCAGGACATCAAGTCTGGGAAGTAGTCCTCTCTGCTGCCTTCAAACACTACTGACATACCTACATGCACACACACAAAAGAAAATCTTTTATTTTCACCACTAAACTTTAAATGACATAAAATCTAATATTGCTTATTACTTGAAATGTATTTAGTACTGTGGTATAAAAAGGTAAAAATATTGTGTGTATGCACATATACTCACCCTTCTGTTTTTTGCAGATCTTCTCCACTAAGCCTCTGATCTGGATGTACTCCTCCCACTCTTTACCAGCAGAGGGTGCTGCACTGCTACATTCTGGGGAAAAACATGCTCACTGTAAACACCTCAACTCTATCCGTTTAAATCAACCTTACAGAAACACACACCTTAACCATGACACAAACCTGAAAATAACATACAAAACATATCTAAACCATAACAACATTAAGAGCAACAAATACTTACCAGGCATGTTTAATGGCCTTACAAGCAAGATTGTTGTTATTGTTGTCATGGGGGTGTTGGCCTACTTAAAATACTTACAATTACTACTTAAAATTCTATAAAGAATTATGACGTTTCATTTGGTTGAATTACTTTTCTGTGACTGAAGGCCGGACGGATAAAGATGGACCCACTTCTATCACAAATGTACTTTTTGTTATCCTGCTTAATGTCTTTCTGTCACAATGTTATGTATTCATTCCCTTCTCTTTTCTTCTCTCTTCTCCAGCTGCATTGATATGAATATTGTTTAAGGCTAGACCATTATGTTTCTCTTTCATCCATGACTTAATAATGTCTATATCCCTTAATAGTAATCAAATAGCTCAATAATAACTTAACTTCTTGGAATGTTAACAAAATAAGCTGAAAGGGTATAAAATCCTGATGCAGCTAAGGTCTCCCAGTTGTGATGTTGCAATGATTCAAGCAACACACTTAAATGAGGCTGACTCTCTTAAAACTGAAATGAAGATAGGTGGGAAACATTTGTCAGGTTTATGTCATATCTTGCGAGCGTGGTAAAACATTCTCAAGAGCAAATTATATAATTTCACACAAACAGATATTACTCTAATCCAGAGTTGTAATGGTGGCTGTGAGTGTGAGACAAAACATAGGCAGAGGAGACGAATGGCACCTGTGTGTATAATACTAAGCAGCCACAACGCGCAGAGAAACTCTCCTATCGAAGTTGATTGCTGCTTCCCCAAATAAACGACGAGGGACCTGACAAAGAGGCATGCGAAAGAGAGCCGATATTTGAAGAGAAATGGTTTGCGCTTCAAGGAGGATCTAACAGCATGTGAAAAAGAGGCTGGGAGTCAGCTCTGGCAAGCAGTGGAGACGGCAAGGTAAGAGGGAACGAAGGCATACTTCAGCAAGAGCTTTGTTGATGGCAAAGAACTAATTGTGTTAAATTAAACAGTGAGGACATCACTAATAACAATGAACTTTTACTTAGTCATACACCTAATTGACAGAGCCACTAAACGTTTGTGTTGATTAAATTGCGAACAATACCGGCTATATTTTAGTTTTAGATGATCTGATGGAATAGATAGAACAGGATAAAGAGAAATTTTGGTTAATGAAATATCTTAACTGTTGAGATCAACCACACACAATTTAGTTTTGCTACACACACACACACACACACACACACACACACGCATATAGAGTGAGGAAAATACGTATTTGAACACCCTATTTTACAAGCTCTCCCACTTAGAAATCATGGAGGGGTCTGAAATTGTCATCGTAGGTGCATGTCCACTGTGAGAGACATAATCTAAAAAAAAAAATCCACTATTCACTATGTATGATTTTTTAACTATTTATTTGTATGATACAGCTGCAAATAAGTATGTGAACACCTGTCTATCAGCTAGAATTCTGACCCTCAAAGACCTGTTAGTCTGCCTTCAATATGTCCACCTCCACTCCATTTATTATCCTAAATTAGATGTACCTGTTTGAGGTCGTTAGCTGCATAAAGACACCTGTCCACCCCATACAATCAGTAAGAATCCAACTACTAACATGGCCAAGACCAAAGCGCTGTCCAAAGACACTAGAGACAAAATTGTACACCTCCACAAGGCTGGAAAGGGCTACGGGGACATGTCCAAGCAGCTTGGTGAAAAAAGGTCCACTGTTGGAGCAATCATTAGAAAATGGAAGAAGCTAAACATGACTGTCAATCTCTCTCGGACTGGGGCTCCATGCAAGATCTCACCTCGTGGGGTCTCAATGATCCTAAGAAAGGTGAGAAATCAGCCCAGAACTACACGGGAGGAGCTGGTCCATGACCTGAAAAGAGCTGGGACCACCGTTTCCAAGGTTACTGTTGGTTATACACTAAGACGTCATGGTTTGAAATCATGCATGGCACGGAAGGTTCCCCTGCTTAAACCAGCACATGTCAAGGCCGTCTTAAGTTTGCCAATGACCATTTGGATGATCCAGAGGAGTCATGGGAGTCATAATTCCACTAACCGTGTTTGGAGGAAGAAGAAAGATGAGTACCATCCCAAGAACACCATCCCTACTGTGAAGCATGGGGGGGGTAGCATCATGCTTTGGGGGTGTTTTTCTGCACATGGGACAGGGCAACTGCACTGTATTAAGGAGAGGAGGACCAGGGCCATGTATTGCGAGATTTTGGGGAACAACCTCCTTCCCTCAGTTAGAGCATTGAAGATGGGTTGAGGCTGGGTCTTCCAACATGACAATGACCCGAAGCACACAGCCAGGAGAACCAAGGAGTGGCTCTGGAAGAAGGATATCAAGGTTCTGGCGTGGCCTAGCCAGTCTCCAGACCTAAACCCAATAGAGAATCTTTTTTTTTTAGATTATGTCTCTCACAGTGGACATGCACCTACGATGATAATTTCAGACCCCTCCATGATTTCTAAGTGGGAGAACTTGCAAAATAGCAGGGTGTTCAAATACCGTATTTTTTGCACTATAGAGCGCACTAGATTATAAGGCGCACTGTCAATGAATGGTCTATTTTCGATCTTTTTTCATATATAAATCGCACCGGACTATAACGCGCATTAAGCAGGAAAAAAAACAGTCAGATAAGTCAGTCAATCCCCGTTCTGGTCCCTGTTTTCTCCACAGTGCGGTTCACGGGGATATCAAAGGTGAGGGGAACCTCGTCTATGTTGGTGATTTGCTCTGGTCGGATCTTCTTTTCAGTGATCTTGTTTTTGCAGTATGCGCGGAAAATGACCAACTTTTCTTCGTAATCTTTTGGCAGTTGCTGCGGGGACGGTAGTTTGTGTGCAAATAGAGAGATTACGTCTTTTCATAAAACGAAAGCACCAAGAAGGACCGCCTTGAAAGTCATTGCTATTCATGTCCCGTGCTAACGCTGTTGCCTTCAGTCGAATAGAGACTGTAGAGACGCTTCTACCTGCTGCTCTCTGTTCAATAACCCACTTCCGTACCATTGATTCATTCATGTTGAATCATCTCGCAGCTGCTCTATTCCCATGTTCAACTGCGTGACTGATAGCCTTGAGTTTGAATTCCGTGTCGTAAGCGTGTCTTTTGACAGGTGCCATTTTGGGGTCCTTATACACACACTGTAATATTATGGTGAAGCACAGTATATATTACTCTGCGACGCTCCTGGCTACGGTAGTCGTAATGCTGCAAGCGGTGCGGCTTTGTAGTTTACCAAAGTAGTACTAAAACATTTTGACTTAGCGCCGTGAGCGCCTTGTACCACACAAAATCGCTTAGGGGTCAGTAAGCAAAACCAGAATGAATCCATATATACGGCGCTTCGGATTATAAAGCGCACTGTCGTTTTTTGAGAAAATTAAAGGTCTTTAAGTGCGCCCTATAGTGCAAAAAATACGGTACTTATTTTCCTCACTGTATATTGTATGTATGTATGTATGTATGTATACATACATACATACATACATACACACACACACACAGGCCAAAAGTTTAGTCAATGCGTTTTCTAATGTTTCAGTTAGAAAAGCAGACTAAAATGAAAGGAATGTATGTTGATGATAATCACAGACTGGAATATGTCAATACTATTTTAAAAACATTTCAATTTGTTTTTCAAATGCTATAAAATTGAATGAGACACCCCAAAATTACCCATCAAAATCACCACAAAGAGCGTTGTGGTTTTTTTATTTCAAAACTACCAGGCAAGTATATTATTGCAAGGGACTTTAACTATGTTCTTGATCCAAGTGAAGATCACACAAGAACTAGGAAGTATTACATCACTTTATAAACAAAATGAACCTTGTGGATATATGGAGGCATCTGAATTCATCACAGAAAGAATTGTCCTGTTGGTCTAGTGCTAACAAAAGCCACTCTGGAATATATTACTTTTTGGTGTAAGCAGAACGTCTTTTGAATATTTAAGGCTTCCATTATAACAGTACAGTTATATCAGATGGCGCAGCTGCATCACTGGTCTATGTGAAGCCAAAGTTGATACCCTAAATGGAAATTTAAAACAAAATGAGAGGAGAAGTTCGCTAACCTAATGTCAACAAATGACTGCGGCACCCACCACAAAGAGTCCATACATGCTTTGGACCTTCAGCAGTGCCTGCAGAAACTCAAACCCAGCCAGACTCTCCTCCTTTGCCAAGAGCTAGCTGGTAATATTAGTGTACGTCGCTGTGCCTCTGTCGCCAGACAGCAGCTCCGGTCTAGCTGGGTTCTAGTAACTGCTGTTTACTCTCCTCCCGGCTAAGTTGTCTCCTAGAGCCAGGGAGGGAAGCAGAGGGACTGTGGGGGTGCGCTAATAATAACTAGCTAACATAAACTAACTGCAAAGTCATCCTCCCATCATTTCAAAATGAACGCAGAAAATAGCCCAGTAAACACAGCTGAGAAATATTCAGGTTACTACATGAACATGAAGAGGAAACACACTTGGTATCAGATGGCTGCTGTTTGAATAAAATAATTTTACTTTAAATATCTGATATTTGGTAGTGGTCTTGAGAAGGAGGATGGCACCAGTGATCCCTGTCTCCATCCAAAGTGTTGTTGTGGACATAGTGGAGGAATACAAATACCTGGGAGTGCACATAGACAATAACATGGACTGGATTTAAAAAAAAAAAAAAAAAAAAAAAAAGTATTTAAAATACTTTACAGGAAGGGCTAGAGTCGCCTCTAGTTTTTGAGGAAGCTTTTGAGGAAGCTAAGGTCAACATCCGTAATAATATGCTGAGGATGTTTTATGGGTCTTTGGTGGCTAGTGCGCTGCCAGCCCCCAACTCCTCCCTCTAAGTGTTATACGCTTAGTGTCACAACTGGTCTCACAGGTCTCTTGGACAATTATGTACAATAATTACTTGGTGCAATAATTTATCCGCTACATGAGGAAAGGTGTTATTTTTTTTACTACTGCTCAGTGTACTTATGTAAATGTAAATGTGCTGTATTTATATAGCGCTTTTCTAGTCTGAACGACTACTCAAAGCGCTTTTACATAGTACAGGAACCATTCACCATTCACACACATTCATACACTGTGGCCGAGGCTGCCGTACAAGGTGCCACCTGCTCATCAGATAAACATGCACACACATTCACACTCCGATGACACAGCATCGGGGGGCAGCATCGGGGTGTCTTGCCCAAGGACACTTTGACATGGGACTGCTTATTTGTTTGTACTGTATTTATGTTGACACTGCACTACAGTAGAATTTGCACAATCCATCTGAAACAATATTTTTTAAGCTATTACTTGTGGCCTGATCTAACTTACTTCTACTTAAAGCAGAACTCTTGCCAAAATTCAACCTAGGCTCTTTTTGTGAATGTACCCTAGTCAAACTTTCGATCAAAAGCATAATTAGGAGGGAAGTGCCACTTTTAAGATTTAACATATTCTTGTTTTTGGTCAAATGGACTTTTGAATGGGAGAACTAGGGGCGCTACTATGATAGCATCAAAATAGCTATTTTTAAAAACACTAAGAAGCTCAACACAACATGAGACTTTGCTGTAAGTATCGCCAGGGGCTTTACACATCAACTCAGCATTGAGAACAGTGTTGGTGTTCACAGAGTTTACAAAAAAGAAAGGTTTTAACAAACGCATAATTAAATAAGCATTACTGTAGGATAACTATGAATCATTAGCGTGCAAATCCTACTAAATTGACCTAACTCACATTGTAGATGCAGAATAGTATTTGTGGTTCGGATGAATCATTACAATGTATATTTTAGTTTTTTCCCTTTTTTTTTCCTCTGGGCCCTGAGCTACTACCGCAGTAGGCCAGTGGGGGAAAAATATTATGTTGGACCCTGGCACTCATCCAGGCTAGTTGGTATCATCCTCACAATTGATATTAATAAGCAGTATCGGTATCGCTAGACATTACAGACTGTGAAACTGTGTTAACGGTGCAAAACACCTAAGGTTGCTTTCTTTTAACTTTTAGCACAGGCAGGTGATGAACTTTAACTCATGATGATTATCCACATTGCCCGGAAAGAGTCCGGTACTCACCAGTACTGAGTACTGGCACACAGATTTCTGTCCACATAAGTAGTTGTGAGTAGGTATGCACCCCTAAACGCCTGCATAACTGCATCTCTGTGTTTACACTAAGAAAACACTGCTGAAAATGTCCTTGTTGAAATAGATAACTGTATTAAATAAATAGGTGAGAAAGGAGAGAGGGGGAAGACATCCAAGAAATCATCACAGGTCGGACTCGAACCCTGGACCTCTGCGTCAAGGCAGAAACCTCTATGTATATGTGCACCTGCTCTACCCACTGATCCAACCTGGCCACTAAATCCAATATTTTAAATCACAATGTTGCCCCCTAATTATCACAAAAACAGAGTAATCGAGAAAACTGATTATTTAGTACATTGCATTTTGCAAGTAAACTATTTTTTTGTTTTGTGTTTTGAATTTGAAAAAAATAAAAAATTCAAACGGGAAAAGAATTAAGGGACATGTCACAGCTCAACGTGTGTTTTCACTTTTGGTTTGTTTAACTGTTTGACTGTTTTTTTTAACTTTGATAAATGCAACATCTTTCCAAAAGAACATGAGTAATCATGTTAAATAATCTTGATTTCAATATTAACCAAAAGAATCGTGATTATGATTTTTTTCCATAATTTGAGCAGCCCTAGCTGTGCCACAGCCCGATACAGGAGCATAGCTGTGATCCAGCGTGCAGCCCATGTCTGCCCAGGCGGTCACTTAACGCACACGAGCCGAGGCACGCATTTGACAAGTTCAGCCGAGGCAACGGTTGCGTCTGTCGCAGAAAAAACATTTTGACAAGAGGTTTGTAAAAGAAGTAGAGAGCCTGCAAAGCACGACAAAAGACTTTTGCTCTGTGCACTCCGCTTATTGTCCCTGGGGGTGCATGCCTGCTGCTGACTGTGCTGAAGTGACACAAGCACTCATTCAAACCATTTTCAATTATCTTCTCGACCCCTGCACTACTTATGCAATAAGGAACTACTCTTTATGTCTGTCTTAATAGGTTGCATATTTTCATACAAAAAGGAACTTTACACGCACACACTCTTATCAGAGCTGAATATTTCATAACAATGTTATATATATATATATATATATATATATATATATATATATATTTTTTATGTAGTCTTGATTTGGGTGGTCATTTACATTTTAAAGAGTCTATTTATTTTTAAGTAAATTGTATGACACGACAGTCAACTTTATCAAATAAAACAAGAGTTCCCAAAAAATAGTTGCTACGGAAAGAGCTGCGCGGCTAACTTTGAAAAACACTGGCTGGTGAACAAAATAAAATTAATTTCAAGCCCTAAATTTATGTAATGAAATGCATACAAAAATACACTTAAAGTGATGTATTAGCAAAATACGCATGTCTATATATATATATATATATATATATATATATATATATATATATACACATATATACACTACCGGTCAAAAGTTTGGGGTCACTTATACATTTCCATACCACTCCATTATAGACAGAATACCTGCTAATTTGGGTGGGGGGGCTGATCTTTAATGCAATATCTACATTGCCCATTATCAGCAACCATTCATCCAATGTTCCAAAGGCTCATTCTGTGTACTAATCTATCATTTAAAAATAAAAAACTAGAAAAACATTGGAGAACCATTTTACTATTATGTAAGCACATAATGTAATCTGATTACTGCCCTGGTTAAAAAAACAATGCAACTGATCTCAGCTGGCATTCTGTCTACAATGGAGTGCAATGGGAATTTCTATGTGACCCCAAACTTTGGACCGGTAGTGTATATGTGTGTGTATATATATATATATATATAAAAGACACATGCAATGATCATGCCATGCAACTGCCAAATTAGGGTACTGACACAATGTTTTGGTCCAATCAGGCACTGGCCACTTGGAAGACCTTCCCTTCATTTGTGCATTACTTTCTTTTTAACCCAGCTCACTGTGTAGGCACAACGCTTGCGTCAATGCAGTGACCTTAGTCACTCTCACAAAAGACAAATTAAAGAATGACCTCTGACTAAAATCAATCAAAATCAATTTTCCCCTGTACTGTTGGACATACAGTAAAATACACCTTAATAACACCACAGCACTACAAGATTTACTTAGCACTCCTTTACTGCAGCAAGTAAACCACATGCCAGACAACCTTATTAATGTGTGCAGTAAAAAAAAAAAAAATATGGCATTCTCCCAGAGTAAATGAGGAATTGGACTAAGCTCACCATTCCATATGCTCCATATTGCCTAGGTCCCAACATGTCTTTAAAACAAATACTGGCTGTTCCTTCATTCATTTAAGTTACCTTCCAAACAACTTTACAACCAATGGAATGTGGAATGAGTGAGTTAAATGGATTTCTCCCAAGGTAAGGATTGTGAAGGTGGACTGAGTGTAAAAATTGAAGGTAAACATACTCTGCAGCAGTTCAGCGATCAGGTTCATTGTCTCCTTGGGGGGGACCACAGCGATGGCTCCTGACCCCGACTTCTGAGTCTTCACCCGACTCTTCTTTCCCATGGTGCTAGATGGACAACTGGGCTGAGAAGACACACCGTGACTTGAGTTAGCTGTGTAGCGGAAAATCTATATAAAAGCCAAGATTAGCAGAATAGAAAAGTAAACACAGCTTTTTACTTTCTTTTATTAAAGATGAAATGTATGGGTTTCCAATAGAAATGTACATTTCCAATATTTTTTCTTAGACAAAAATAAAAATAGAATAAAAAGAGCAGTGTTGTTTTAAAAACTGTGTGTTTGTGTTATGTTGCATTTAATGTGTTTCATTTTTTTAATTTAAAAAGTTTGTTTGCACCAATTAGAAAAACTATACTTTTAATAGATTTGACAATGAAGAAGTGTTTGTGGTCCTTATGTTCTGAGCCTTTATTTTGTCAAATAAATAAATGAAAAGCAATTTGCACCAAAAACGTACAGAACTGAACCTGAACAATTCCACACCTTTGGTTTAGTTTAATATAGGAAGGTTTGCATATTGGCTCAGTAATCATCAGTAATAAATGCGTATATAACAATAATAACAACCAACTCGATTTTTCTCAAGCCTGCAAAGTTAAAATCAGTCAGATATACAAAGTATAAACCTTATTTCTTCAAAATGGATGGAACTGACTGTAGTCAAGTAGACAAGCCTAATTTAACCCATTACGCGTAAAGTGAGATAGTTTACGTTAAAAGTGTTGCTATTCCACAGCCCTGGGCTAACGTCAGTGACACAGTTAGCAGTGTGCTATGGCACGATAGGGGCAATTTGAGTTCCTGGCTGGCAAGGCTTGCACGGGTCTAACGTTTGTGGTCAGCAAACTTCCCACACAGTGAACCCAGTCTGTCTTAAGCAAGGTAACGTTCATTTTCAACATAACGTTAAGTGGGGTATTACCAAGGCTGTATCCTCCCACCAAGAGTTAGGGTTGCTAACGTTTACTTACTAGCTAGTTAGCCCCTCGAGTCATTATGCCAGCAGTTAGCTTCCTAGCTAGCTAGCATTTAGGAACCACGCCCATCCTAGCAGAGACGTAGTTGGAGCGGAGCATGGGGCGGGGTGACGTACACAGCTCATTCATCTAACGTTACCTTCCACTGGCTGCACTGACTACACGTTAACTTACCAGGCTAGCTGTTAGCTGCTAAACTGTCAAGTGATAATGGACCGGCCTGAGCTGGCAAAGGGGATACATTAATCTGCTGGATTAAAATACAACTGCCTCAATACCAAATGCATGCATTCATACAGAATAACACTCAACACGTCAAAAGTCCGAACTTTACTTAACCAAACCATAAGCTTCTTCAGTCATACCTTTTTAAGTGACAGCTGCAGTTCCTCTCTTCCTGCACTGAACCCAACCTTGACTGAATCAAGCGTGTGATTGGAGTAGTCGTAAAAGACGCCCACAAAACGACACAGAATTCTGGCATCTAATTGGTTGAAGGGCAGCACCCTCGCGGAACATGACAACGACTGGCTGAAACTGCTGATTTATGTAAATATGATCTCACCAAGCCTTACAATTGGACGCATACTTTTAGAAAGATTAAAACGACCATACTTAGTCATGTTTAAGCTAGGATGATTGGTTGAAAGACGTGTCAATCATTATTATTGCTATGGTGTAGTGCTGTGGGTTTTGTTTGGATGGAGTGTCTCGCTTAAATACAACAGATAAAGGATATATAACTTTTTATACATCAATGGGAATCGTCTTTTAGCCATTTCACATGTGTGAATGTATATCTTATTGTGGTTATTAACTGTAATAACTACTAAATAACCATAGATAGGTTTCACTAATTGAAGTTTTGAGTAATTGCTTTAGTCACTTCCATTGCTCCAGTGTTAGATGTAATACTAGCTTGTAGCATCTGTTTGCTGCATGACTGGAATAGTTGCTAGAAGGCTACATGCAGATTCCTTCCACAAAAGTAAAATAAAATTCATCCCCAGTCAGAAGGACTGAACCCTGGCACTGCAGAGGGGGGCCCTGTTCACCCAATCATCACAGCACAGAAGCATACACAATAAATAGGAAAAAACAGGGAAACATGCACAATCTGTAGCAGCACCGTCGGTACTTTAGCCATTTGGCTAATGTTAGCTTTGTTGTTTGTCGTCATTTCTTGACATATTGCTGGAAACTTTTCCTTTACCTTTCTTGGCATTTAAATGTGTACTCAACCACTTTTTTTGAGAAGAAACAATTTTTTTTTACTTCGTCATGCAATGTATTGTTGGAGAGAAAATGAATCATTGCAAAAACACTGTTAAATAGTGCCTACTTTTCGTATTATATTCAGTTTTGCGATATCTAACACCATCAAATACAATGGATAACAGTTCAGATATTTATTACTAACAAGCAAATTGCACAAATGTGTTGCAAAATTAAACCTGCAACATGGGCTTTAAGGTGAAAATGAAAAATCATCTTCCGTTCAATCAAAAAAGGTAAACATGTGAAACCTTTGCGGTCAGGTTTTCACGGTAGATGTGTTTTTATTGAACCCATTTAAAAAAACACATTATTTAAAACATTTATTTTAAGAATTAAAAAGTGGCAGGTATCCAGATCACCGGTTTGAGAGGGGGGGTGGCAGGTATCCAGATCACTGGTTTGAGAGGGGGGGTGGCAGGTATCCAGATCACTGGTTTGAGAGGGGGGGTGGCAGGTATCCAGATCACTGGTTTGAGAGGGGGGTGGCAGGTATCCAGATCACTGGTTTGAGAGGGGGGTGACAGGTATCCGGATCACTGGTTTGAGAGGGGGGTGGCAGGTATCCGGATCACTGGTTTGAGAGGGGGTGGCAGGTATCCGGATCACTGGTTTGAGAGGGGGGTGGCAGGTATCCGGATCACTGGTTTGAGAGGGGGGTGGCAGGTATCCAGATCACTGGTTTGAGAGGGGGGTGGCAGGTATCCAGATCACTGGTTTGAGAGGGGGGTGGCAGGTATCCAGATCACTGGTTTGAGAGGGGGGTGACAGGTATCCGGATCACTGGTTTGAGAGGGGGGTGGCAGGTATCCGGATCACTGGTTTGAGAGGGGGGTCATCACTGGTTTGAGAGGGGGGTGGCAGGTATCCGATCACTGGTTTGAGAGGGGGGTGGCAGGTATCCGATCACTGGTTTGAGAGGGGGGTGGCAGGTATCCGGATCACTGGTTTGAGAGGGGGGTGGCAGGTATCCGGATCACTGGTTTGAGAGGGGGTGGCAGGTATCCAGATCACTGGTTTGAGAGGGGGTGGCAGGTATCCGGATCACTGGTTTGAGAGGGGGTGGGTATCCGGATCACTGGTTTGAGAGGGGGTGGCAGGTATCCGGATCACTGGTTTGAGAGGGGGTGGCAGGTATCCGGATCACTGGTTTGAGAGGGGGGGTGGCAGGTATCCAGATCACTGGTTTGAGAGGGGGGGTGGCAGGTATCCAGATCACTGGTTTGAGAGGGGGGTGGCAGGGGGATCACTGGTTTGAGAGGGGGTGGCAGGTATCCAGATCACTGGTTTGAGAGGGGGGGTGACAGGTATCCAGATCACTGGTTTGAGAGGGGGGGTGGCAGGTATCCGGATCACTGGTTTGAGAGGGGGGGTGACAGGTATCCAGATCACTGGTTTGAGAGGGGGGGTGGCAGGTATCCGGATCACTGGTTTGAGAGGGGGGGTGGCAGGTATCCGGATCACTGGTTTGAGAGGGGGGGTGGCAGGTATCCGGATCACTGGTTTGAGAGGGGGGGTGACAGGTATCCAGATCACTGGTTTGAGAGGGGGGTGGCAGGTATCCGATCACTGGTTTGAGAGGGGGGTGGCAGGTATCCGGATCACTGGTTTGAGAGGGGGTGGCAGGTATCCAGATCACTGGTTTGAGAGGGGGTTATCAAGATCACTGGTTTGAGAGGGGGGGTGGCAGGTATCCGGATCACCCGATTTGATTCTCTCGCTCCTTTGCCTTTTCATCTCCTTTTTCAGGCTCTTTTTTGCCGCCTTCTTGGCCTTCTCTTCCTCTTTTTTCATTCTGGCCTTCTCCTTGTCCGTTTTTTGAGCCATCTCCTGCATGCCAAGGAGACTGACCTGAAGCTCACAGTTTTGCTCTTTCTTGATCTTGATTTCATTCTCCATCTGGCTCTCTTTGGTAATCCACTCCTCCATCCTTCTGCTCATCTTTTCAAACTCCTGGAGGCTGTGGTTTTGTACCTGAAGAGCAGAGATTTGCTCTTTAAGAGCTTAATATCGTTCTTTATTTGGCTTGTTTTGTTGTTCCACTCCATCTCTCTGCTCTCTCTTTCCAGCTCCTGCCGTTTCTCAAAGCTCTCCTCTTTTGCCTTTCCTTCTCCATGAGTTTGGCTTCCTTCTCCAAATACGTAACTTCTAGAGACGTCTTTTCCTCCATTATTTTGATGATCAGATCATCCTTTTCCTGGACGACATGGCTCAACTTCCTCTCTCTGTCCTCTACCAGAGTTGGAGCATTGTGTCCATGTTCATCAAATTCTGGTATTGCATGTGTGATAATATATCTATAATATATATAGGGTGATGTGACAGATGGTGTCAAAGGCCGAGGAGGATGAGGACGGTGAGGAGTCCAGGATCAGCTGCCATGAGGAGGTCGTTGGTGATATTGACGAGTGCTGTTTCAGTGCTATGGAGGGGGCGGAAACCGGACTGGAACTGTTCATACAGGTTATTGTGGGATAGATGAGAATGGAGTTGAGAGGCAACTGTTTTTTCAAGAATTGTGGAGAGGAAGGGTAGATTGGATATAGGACGGTGAAAGTCATCTGAGATGCTGAGGTGAGGGATTGATCCAAGATGCTGGTGGATGTTCTTGATTTTTTCTGTGAAAAAAGACCTAACCGAGTTGCAGAAGGAGGTAGTATACAAGTGAGGAGGGAGAAAGTCTTGGGGTTGGGTGATATTGTTAAGTAGAGAAAACAGTGACTTGGAGTTTCCTTTGTTGGCAGCGATTATTCTGGAATAGTAGTGGATTTTGGTGCTGGCAATGTACAATTCTTTGTGAATAGTGACACCAGTTTTTTTATGGAGACGTTCAAGTTGCAGACCTTTGGCTTTCATGAGAGGAAGATCGGGGGATTACCAAGGGGCGGAGACGGAAAAAGAAAATGGTAGAACTTTAAATTCCACCATGGTAATAACATGGTAATAGTGGGGTAACGGTATAAAAATTAAGAGGTAATATATAGGTAATAACATGTAATTACCACAGTAATAAATCACATTAATAAGATGTAATACTGGGGTAATGAGGTGATAAAAAGGTAACAGATATAATAACATGCAATTACCAAGGTAATAACTAGGAATGGTTCGATGATAACCATATGTATATCTGGGTAGTTGTAATATAGTTATATTAAAATTGTTATGGTTGGGGTCCAGCTGGCCGTGAGTAGTCTGTTTACTATTTTCGGCTGTTCTGTTGTCCTGCCCTGTGTTTTCTGCTGTTTGGATTCTCCCTTTCTCCTGCCAAAGCCGGCTGACTACACACACCTGACGATCATCAACAATCAGCCACTCCCGCTGCTCAGACCTGCCTGTCATCAAACATCACCCTCAGCAGCTGCACAGCGTCTGGCTTCCATCAGTGGTGCACCTCGTGAACATGGCACACATGGAAATGGTTGTGTGCTCACTAACCCTGCAGCTGCAGTGAGACACAGTATACATCAACAAAATATGAAATGAGCTACGGCAGATGAAAGTAATGCAAGAAACTGCACAATTATTAAAAGAGGTAGTTAAAAAATGATCCTTGATTTTTGACTTACTTACAAATGCAGCATGACATGCTCACGAAATCTTTCACTATGTTGATATTCCTCTTGTCAGGCACAGGGCAGTGGTTCAGCATCATAATGTTTTAACACCAGGACAAATGGCTACAATTTCTACATGTTAACTTACCAAGAAGCCAGCCATCAGGTCTTGTGCCTGCCTGTAGTCTGTTCCCTACACTGCTTTTTTGTCAGGATAAAGGAATCGTGTTGAACCAGCGTGCCAAAATGTTTGTGAAGGTCATGTTAGATTCATAAATGACTTGCTCAATAACAGAATGATCATGGTTTCTATTTACATGAACATATTTGTTTTCATACGGCACCCTTGCATGTAGTCAATTTCACCCATTACATTTGGGAAACCGGACATTGTTGCAAATTTTAATTAGGATGGGGATAGTGCAGTGGATATGACACATGCCTTTGGTGTGGGAGACCTGAGTTCTGTTCCCACTGCAATACATCGACTAATGTGTCTCTGAGCAAGACACTTAACCTGTAGTTGCTCCAGAGGCGTGCAACCTCTGACATACATGGCAATTGTAAGTCGCTTTGGATAAAAGCGTCCGCTAAATGTAATGTATTTTGGCCTGTTCTCGCACTGTGTAGGGAAACCTGATGTATTGACTAGCTATATTTATAATACCATCCAAAACGGCAGGCATTTTGGCACTTAGGAACGGCTGCCATATGCTGTACCAGACCTATATGATAAGATTTAACAGAATTATATTATATCCTTATATTATAAGTCTTAGTGATGATGTTTAAGATTATATATAATATGTATATGAAACACCTGCCAATTCCTGCTGGAAAGAGCCAGTTGCCAGGAACCGCAGAGTAGGAGAGGACCTGTTTTTGGACCAGCTCTCAGGAATCTAAATTGGCTTATTAGCCAGTCATCATCATGGGCCAGGGAAATGTCATGGTCCCTGAAGACTCTTTCTCTCCTGATTCTGCCATTGCTATAGTCCTCCAGCAGGTCCAGCATGCTGCATTACACAGGGGTGACTGCAGTATTTATGTTTACAACAATTAAGAGTGATTAACACCTTGCCAAAATCACAGCATCAATTAGTGGTGTCCCTCCAAGATACAATTTGAAGACATACGACTCATGTTTCTTCATGCCGGTTTTGTTATGAACAGTATTATAGTTATGACTGATAACGAGGACATAGAGTGGAATGATTGTGTGAAAGCTTAATGGCTATATTTCCTGATTTCGACATTTGATGATATATGCACAGAAAGAAGAATATATTTAATCATGAACACTGTGTTCTGCAGTTATATATTGGTAGGGTATTTAATGCTATCCTGTATTCCATGCCCCATTCGGGCAATCTCCTCCTCCTGTGCTCCTGTAGTGGACAATTTGATGGTGAGACAGCACCGATGAAATGTTTAGAACTAATTTTGAGATAGGTTTTGAGTTGAATTTTACAAAGTGTTTAGGAAACAATAAATACTCAATACAAGCACACATACGTAACACTGCTGAATATTCTTCATGATATGTGACACAGATCTATGGTATGATATGGACTGAAATAAATGTGTGTGAAGTATTGGTACTTTTTGAAAAACAAAAGTTTGCACTCTCTTATGGAAATATTTTTATGGCATATTGGGAAGAATTAGCAGTAGCAAAATCCCCGCCAAAACCTCTGCACTGTTATAGATTCTTGGACAACAGTTCTAAGCTCTAACCCTAAGGCAGTTAGACCAATTCATTGGATTATTAAATAATCACCATCCATCTATTGAAGCTCAGCGTAAGTTCTTAAAGGAAAACTTCAATAACATTTTCACATCAGCTGTTTCTATGCATTCTATTTCTATACATTCACTTTTCAGTTAAACCATTCAGATTCAGCATGTATTTTCCAAGCAAATCACAGCATGGCATCCTTGTTTTAAATCTGGTCTCTCCTCTGCGGTTGTCAGTTGACATTTCAGGACTATAGTGCGACCCACCTCCTCCCGGGATATGTCTGGGTTTCGCTACCCCTTTAAAACATACAACGACGGAGTCTAATCTCCAAAGACTTTGTACATTTCATATTTTGGTTATGTAATTCACAATCAATCTTTTCATAATTGCAAGGAAGTCTCTCCTGATTGAAGTTAAGTATATTATAGACAGACAATTCTGCCATTTCTTTAGATGTCATAACTTTCAAAGGACCACGCAACAGGAAACAGGACAATTGGATTTTTAAATATATTTTAAAGAATAATTCTCACCCACAACATACCTAATTTGTGTTAATTTGATTGTAATTACTTTTTTTATAGAAAATTTGTAGTCAAAAACACGATTTCGAGGAGGCTATGTTGACTTTATTCTGAGTTTAAAGGCACTCTCAATCCTTTCTAAGAAATATATTTTGGAATCCCAAATCCAGTATCGAGGAAAATGAACCAAATACAACATTAGACATCAAAAAAGAACAGATACATTCATTGTTGTGTGCCGTTATGTACCGTTTCATCACTGTACAACAAAGAAGTCAGCTTTCATCTATTTCCTGTTGACGCTGCGGTACGGGCTGAGTGGATGCAGAAGATCCGGTGGGATGACTTCAACCCGAAAAAAAACACCTGGGTCTGTAGTCGGCATTTTAAGAAGACTGATTTTATTGTGACTGACAGGGGGTTGAGGAGGCTGAAGAAGGGAGCTGTGCCAGTTTACTTTACCTGGAATGGGTACAAACTTGCTGCACCCAGACCGAGCATCTGGGAACGGTGTCCGCGGGCCGAGAGTCCCGCACCAGAGTCAGACTCGGACTCAGAGATGGAGACCGGAATGGCGCCAGACCATGACTACTGTGTACTCCCTCAAACAGGAGCGAGGGCGAGTAATTTGGCAGATGAGAATGAAGCTCTACGTCGCCAGATTAGGGAGCTACAACAGCAGTTGGAAGTCCTCAAACTTTGCCAGCGTTTTGGGATAGAGCGCCTGTCTGCATCGGATGACAATGTGCGCTTTTATACCAGGTTTGCGTCATACAGGAGTTTCATGGCATTTTGGAGATTAATTGAACCTGCTGTGATCCACAAGATGGTGCGCATAACCAGCGCCAAGACAGCCTCTGCCAGCATCAGTGCATTCCATCAACCAGCATCGGTAGGTAACAAATCTATCATGACGTGCATAGAGGCCTAATGTAACTCTAAAATCAGATACAAACTGTTTTAATTTGTTATTGCCCCTGTTGGTTTTTTGAGCTAACGACATCTAACTAAAAAGTAAAGCCAACCAGTTGATGTTGATATCATTTTCTGATTTATACTTTGTAATAACAATGTCAAGGCAACTAAACAGAGGCTTTTGTTTTTATATCAACAGAAACTGAGACCCATTGATGAGTTTCTGCTGTTTCTGATGTACCTGTCAGCGGGTTTTTCTCTCAGGGACCTTGCAGAGAGGTTCAGCATTCACCGCACTACTGCAAGTCGGATCATCTCCACATGGACTCATTTCCTGTACTGCCTGCTGGGAAGCAAGCGCCTTTGGATTCCTCCAGAGAAAGTGAGAGCTCACCTGCCACCTGAGTTTGCAGCTTTTTCTGATACACAGGTGGTCCTTGATTGTACAGAGATATTCTGCCAGACGCCTTCCTCTCTGCTCCTTCAAGAGTGAGGTTTTCTCTACCTACAAATCGCACACCACATTCAAGGCCATGATTGGCATGGCACCCCACGGTGCTGTCACCTTTGTGTCTGGACTGTACGCAGGCTCTATGAGTGATCGTGAGATCTTCAAGCTGTCCGGGATTGTAAAGCTGCTGAAGCCAGGTATGGCGATCATGGTGGACAAAGGGTTTGTTGTGGACAACCTTGCTCCTTGTAAAGTGTACCGGCCTGCCTTTCTCAGCAACAAACAACAAATGAGTCGAGAGGATGTCAGACAGACACAGTCTATTGCCCGTCTGAGAGTGCATGTGGAGAGGTGCATAAGGAGAGTGAAAGTGAACAAACTGTTTGACAAGGACATACCACTGTCTAATTGCGGGAACATTGATGAATTGTTCAGTGTGGCTTGCTTCCTGGTCAATTACCAGAATGGGCCGTTGGTGAAGGCATGGGCAACTCAAAAATGAATTAGTTTTTTTTATTGCTAAACAACACTGGGCACAACTGCCACATGTGCAAAACCACAAATACAATTGTTTTGTGATAACTGGAAATGAAGTGTAAAAATTCTCACTGAGATAACACACACAGTCAGTCAGAACATAGAGTAAAAACACTAGCATCAAACATCAGCACCTGCCAGTAGTAGCTGTGGACATGGCACACCTCCCGGACATCACTACTTATGGATAGGGTGGTAATTAGTGGAGCATGGTTTGCCGTAAAGTCCTGGTATGCCTCGTCGATCTTCAGGACATCTGGGTCCGGCAAGTCCCCCTGCACTGCTTTGTAGCGCTTGCTCCTTTGAAAACAGTTCAAGTCATAATTAGAAAAAAAGAAACAATAACTCAAAAAAGAATCTGACAATGACTGCAGAATACATTATTACTTGACAGTGAAGATTACCTTACACCATCAGCAACTGTCTTGACTTGGGTTTTGTTGAGATGAAGACCATGTTACCCACTCTGCCTGGTTTCACACCCTATCAAGTAAACAAACTAAAAAAGGACATAAGTTGGTTAGCCACCATAACATTCCATCACAAACTATCCACTAATACACCAGACAGACTTCACAAGTTTCTCCAATCCCCTCTTAACGCAATTGGCAAAGCTACCATAGATAACTGGAATAGATGTGGTAATGATGGGCTTGTTTTGTCTTCATTGTGCTTTTGAAACAAGATAGGTAGCTAATATCCAATTTCAAAATAAATGAAACATCCTTAGTACTTACCAGTCTTTGTGGTTTATGCCATCGCTGCTCAGTTTCTGTGCAGCTCAGGACAGGCGGTACTGCTCTGAGTTGCAGCATAGAGTACTTGGTGGTCTGATACAGTAGTGCAACACTGTGGTTGCAGAGAGCAGTTCCAGCCACACAGGAGCACTCAGCCACAGCTATTTCAATTGGTGAGTGTTCTCAAAAGTAATCTATGAATAAAACATGATCATTAGATAATGACACTGTGGGAATTTAACATTATTCATGTAATGTTAGACATAACACACTAAAGGTGAGAGCAGGCTAGCTTTTCTAAGCAAATAGTAGCTGTACGATTTAGGGCTGTGCAATTAATCAAAATGTAATCGTGATTATGATTTTGGTTCCCAATGATCCCACAAACAGAATAATCAAGAAAAACAATTATTTAATTCATTATGTTTTGCAAGTAAACTCTTATTTTCTCTTTTAAATTCCAATATTTCCAACATCTTTCCAGAAGTCAACAAGTAATCGTGTTAAACTATCGTAATTTCAATATAGACCAAAATAATTGTGATTATATTTTTTCCATAATCAAGCAGCCTACGCTACCAGAACAACCAGAACCAATAAGCCTGTCTCACTAATCTCTTAAAATATTTCTTGGTATTATGATACAGTTAGAACAACAGTGTGAGCAAAGCGTTCAACAGGTCAGTATAGCCTAAACCAGGGGTCGGCAACCCGCGGCTCCGGAGCCGCATGCGGCTCTTTGGTCCCTCTGATGCGGCTCAGCTTTTAAAAAATAATTAATGATTATGGAATTAAAATGTTTTTTTTATTTTAGTTTGTAAAGCAAATTAAAGACATCAATTCAGCTGTGGCCTACTCAATTGCCTTTGATGAATCTAAAGACAAAGGTGATATTGAACAAATAGCGCTGTTCTGCCGGTAGGTAAACTCGACTGGGCCACAAGAAGAAATGATCCAGTTGATAAAAGGCCAAACACGGGGGTTGGGGGGGGTCTGTGAGGCTGTCTTGAATTGTCTTGAAGAGCAAGAGGAATAAACACCACCCACCTGGTGTCAGTGGCTACAGACGGGGCACCGGCTTTGTGGCTTTACTGCAGAAGTCTTTGGACAGAAAGTTGCTGACTTTTCACTGCATCCTGCACCAAGAGGCACTGTGTGCTCAAACATTTCCTCCGGAATGCACAGAAGTAATGAATTGTGTTTTTCAGATTGTGTGCAAAATAATAGCAAAAAGTTTAAATCACTGTCAGTTCTGTTCGTTACTGGATGAGCTGGAGAGCACGTATTCTTATCTCCTGCTGCACAACAAAGTCCGGTGGCTGTCCAGAGGCGAGGAGCTAATATGCTTTGCTCACACTTCCTGAGCAGGAACAGCCAGAGTGGCTGGAAAAGCTGCACTTCTTGGTAGACATGACAGCGCACCTGAACACCTGAACACACTGAACACAGCTCTTCAGGGTGAAGGACCCACAGGGCTGTGCGTCCTTTACCCTGAAGCGCTGTGGAGGTTTTGGCATTCGAGCCCAGTTGACAGGTCTAACCCTATTTTACTAAACAGTCAACCCAACGTCTTTTCTTCGGAGTTAAAAATACATGCAGAAATGTTATTTCATTTTCTCTGAAGTCGTTCATTGATTTCTTAACTGTAACACAGTATAGTTTGTTTATACAAAAAATTTTAGGCCAATATCCAAGCTCCCATTTGTATCTAAAATCTTGGAGAAAATTGTCTATTTACAACTAAAGTCTTTTCTCGATGAGCAGGGTTTATTAGAGGTTTTTCAATCTGGATTTAAAACCCTACACAGCACGGAGTCAGCACTGTTGAAGGTCTGCAATGATATCCTTTTGGCATGCGATTCCGGTAATAACGTGATCTTGGTCCTGTTGGACCTTACCGCTGCCTTTGATACTGTAGACCACAGCATTTTAATCTCAAGGTTACATCACCAAGTAGGCCTCTGTGGTACTGTCCTGGAGTGGTTTAGATCCTACCTGTCTGACAGAACATTTCATGTTCAAATGGCTGAGTTTGAATCCCATGCTGCTCCACTGTCATGTGGTGTTCCCCAGGGTTCAATTTTAGGTCCCTTGCTTTTTTCATTGTATCTGCTTCCTTTTGGGTCTATTCTTAGAAAACATGGTATTTCTTTCCATTGTTATGCAGACGACTGCCAGATTTATGTACCCTTAAAACGACATGACACCTGTTCTATCACACCTCTTTTAGCATGTCTGGAGGATATTAAAGCATGGATGGCCTTAAACTTTTTAAATTTTAATGAAAAGAAAACTGAGGTGATAATGTTTGGACCTGGTGGCTCATATGAGACCCCCCCTACTGAGCTGGGCCCTCTAGCCTCATATTTTACACCAACAGTCTTAAATCTTGGTTTTAGACTGGACAGTGATTTTAAACTTGACAGCCAAATCAATGCCACAGTTAAATTAAGTTTTTTTCATCTAAGGAAGCTGGTAAAGGTGAAACCTTTCCTTTCCAGGCAGCAGTTAGAAACCGTAATCCATGCCTTTATTTCTTTACGGCTGGATTACTGTAACTCCCTTTATTTTGGACTCAGTAAATCCCTACTTGCACGGCTACAGCTAGTCCAGAATGCTGCTGCACGGGTTCTGACTGGGACCCGGAAGAGAGAACACATTACTCCCGTCCTGGCTTCACTTCACTGGCTGCCTGTGCACTTTAGAGTCCATTTTAAAATCCTCTTGTTTACTTTTAAAGCTTTAAACGGTCTTGCCCCGTCTTATTTAACTCAGCTGCTCAACCGCTACACTCCCTCCCGGTCACTCCGGTCGGCTGACCAGTTGCTCCTGGTCGTCCCCGGATCCAAGCGGAAGCTTAGAGGGGACCGGGCCTTTTCTGTTTGTGCTCCTAAGTTATGGAATGCCCTACCTTTGACCATTCGTCAGGCTTCCTCAGTAACGATTTTTAAAACTCTTCTTAAAACTCACTTCTACACTTTGGCTTTCAACCCAAACTGAGACTTGATCCCATCTGTTTTTATATAGTGTTATTGGGTAGATTTTCACCCCCTGTTCATTATTTTGTGACTGTTAGTTTGTTTGTTGCCTTCATGTACAGCACTTTGTTCAGCTACTGCTGATGTGAAAGCGCTTTATAAATAAAGTGATGATGATGATGATGATACATAGCACAAAGGCAAAAAAAAACGTTATATGCGGAGTTATTTCATTTAAAATTTCCAAAGGGTTTTGTGGCTCTCAGTGTTTTCTTTACTGTGTGAAACAGGTCCAAATGGCTCTTTGAGTGGTAAAGGTGGCCGACCCCTGGTCAAGACTGAGGGTACAAAATCAGCTCTTACCTCACACTGACTAATATACCCATCATGAACAGGCCTACTTAAACTTATTACTTACGTAAACTTATGCTCCAAAGAACGGGAGCAGTAACATGGTGGTAAATAATTTTGATCGCGGCCATTAGTCAGCGGTTGCGCTACTTGTCTCTAGATTTCTGAACCAATACATTACAACACAAACCAAAAAGAAATACTCAAACCACTATTCGTTAGCCCAGCTCTGAGAATCTCATACTAATCTTAACTTGACAGCTGTCTAAAGGCAGTGTCCATTACACCCGATCTAAACAAATCTAAAATATCTAGCTACAGGACAACGAACTAATGTTAGCTACTAGCTGCTAGTTAGCGGTAGCACAATGTGAATGCGTTTCCGGTCAATTTTCAAACTTACCTTCATAGTTGTCAATAAAACTAGAAAGGTACATCTTGTATCCTTTTTCCCGTTTACTCCGGGGGGCAGAGCATCCTTTTCGGACCAGTCTGTGGACGTCGCATATGGTTAGCTTGGGCAGGTCTTGGAGACATCGAGTGTAAAACGTCACCATCGTACTGGAAGTACTCACCCACACACTTGAGGGAGCGGAAGTAGAACGGAAGTAGAGTCGTGCACCTAGCCTATCGGTGCCCAGATCCTCTCACCAGGAAGGGCAGAGCAGTCAGATATCACTAACAACTGATAAAGTCTGGATACCATACCACAGTTTTTAGGCTGCACAGTAAATAACTTCAGAAGAGGATGGATGGGCAAAGGCCTCTGCCAGGGAACACCGTATGCCTCAAGTGTCGACCTTAACTGAAGGTAAAAGAAACAACGTGGTAGACGGAATGCGTTTTGTAAGTCAGAAAAAGGTAACAAGCCAACCTCTCCAAAAATGCCTCTTAGACGATGAACTCCCCTTTGTGCCCATTGTGGAGCTGTTGTCGGCCTCACACCAATCAGGAGTGCTGTATTATTGGATAATGGGGGGAAAATGTGTCAGTTACAATCTTAATGGCAGTATGTTTCAGCTAATCTACAAGTTTTGATAAGATGAGATATAATGGGGCCAAAGTGTAGTTGTCACTGATTATTAGAAACAATGGCAAAAAGAACGTCATGGAGTGACCGAGGCTCTGTCATAGCACTCTCTAAGGTACGCCAACAAACAGATGTATCTGGATTAAACTTAATCTTCTAAAACAAAGGACCATAAATACTGTTTAAGGTTGGGAACTGAGAGACCACCATTTTCTTTCCTTCTCTGTAGAGTAAACATCTTGAGTCACGGCCACTTGCCTTTCCAGACAAATTTAGATACCGCTGATTGTAATTTACGCCAATAGCCAGCAGGAGAGGAGAGAGGTAGCATAGAGCTCACAAAATTAATCTGGGATAAACATTAATTTTAACCACTGAGATACAGGCTTGAATTAACATGGGGAGACCCATCCATTTTTCCATATCCTTCAAAACGCTGTTCAGAGCAACATAATAGTTATGTTTAATGATCTGGTTTAAGCAGGGGAAGACCTTAATGCCTAAATATTTAAACTACTTAACAAAGGGGCAGAGATGGTTGAATTGCGGGCAGAGTCATTTAAATGAAGTAGTGCAGACTTTGATCAGTTAATTTTAATGCCAAAAAGACCAAAACATTGTCTGCAAATAGCGATAGATGATGCTGTGTGACACCATAATCAATTGGTGAATGGCTTGAGCTAGTGGCTCTAAAGAAATGACAAATATTGCAGGGCTGAAGGGCCAACCTTGGCAGGAGGCTCTAGAAACTGGAAGTAAAGAGGAGGTGGTGCGTCCGGTTAAGACTCTGGCTGTGGGGTTAGTATACAATACTTTAATCATGCCAATGAAAGTGTTACCAAAGCCCATCACCTCTGAGACTGACCATAAAAACGGCCACTCAAGTCTGTCAAAGGCTTTCATCAATGTGTGAAGAATGTGTCTAACAGCTTCAAGCTTTTGCAGTTACAGTGACGTAGCTTTGCGCACATTAGAGCAGAAAAGTATGGTTTTGCTCCTAATAAAACCTTTTATTGCGTCCCACAATATCCTGGGGTCTTCTACAGAGCCAACATTCATTTCTGTAATTATCCGGAATTCTGCTATAAACTGAGTGATATAGGATTAATTTTTCAGTAAAGCGCCATCTAACCGCACGTTGACTGGCCAAGGGTGGCGGCGCAAAGGACCTCTTTATGGTCAGATAATGCCATTGGAAGTAACATTGCTTTATCAACTCAATGAAATAATTGAGGGGATTGAGGGAGGGGAAAATCTATTCTGGAAAAAGATTTATGTCTACCTGAGAACAATGAATATTCAGTACAGGTGGGATAAACTGCACGCCAAATATCTATAAGCCTGAGCTCTTTGTAGCCTGAGCCTGGTATGTAGTGGCCCCTGCATTCGACCGATCAATATTTAGGTCCCACACAGCACTGAAATCTGCACCAACAATAAAAGAACAGTCCGTTAACTCCAGCATTTGATTGGTATTATAGAAATTGCCATCAAAAACATTATGCGCATAAGCTGACACAAATGCAATTGTCCTAGCTCCAAACTGTTGTGGAGACCACAATCCTGCATGTATTATCTGACCAAGAGGACAACACTTTAAGTGGGAGGTTCCCTTTGACCACAATGGCCACGCCTTTTCTTTTCGCTCGCTGAGGAGGATGCAGTTGTATGATACAACCTTTTGGCTAAACAGCCGGTATCCGCCTGCAGCAAATGAGTCTCCTGTAATAATGCAATGTCAACCTTTCTCTTTCTTAGTTAGCCCAGAGTGCTGGAAAGTTTATGAGGAGCATTCAGACCGCCACAGTTCCAAACTGAAAAGGAAAGATCACCCATTATCAATTAAACTGCGTTCTAAATGAGAGTACATGTGGAAATTGCTACTGCCTTTCATTTAGTTAAATCCTAACAATAGTGCACCCAAAGCTAAGTCTCTCATTATAGAAAACATGTAAAACACAGAACAAGAACATACAACACAGTGACACAAAAGGGAAGAAAGAAGTGGGGGAAACATAGCCAGATGGCTAACACTCAAAGTAGGTTTGTGTTTTTTTTTCCACAATGTGGAACAATGAAGCTAATCTTGAATATAAAATCTTGAAGTGCCTTAAACCAGCATTCTATCTGAATTCCAGCAGGGGGCGACACAGGTTGCTAAGCGGTTCGTTTCTATAGAAGTCTATGGGGAAAAGACTCACTACTCCACTTCTCACTTGATTTACTACCCCAGTAAACATTTTCAAAATGAGTTTATGGTCTCAATTGCTAGATTTGAGTCTTCTTCAATGCAGAATGATGTTAATTGTTCTCACTGTTTTTAAAACTGGCAATAAGCATGGGATGTTTTAGGCTACTTAACCATTAACTTTCCTTTATCATACCGCAATAATATTACAATAATTATACACCATGTGAAATATTTTTCCTGTCCAGTCATTAGTGTTTTTATGTCTTAAATTATTCTTGTTTTTAACTATTGATTGTCTATCTAGTTTATTATCTTTAATGCACCTGCAGTTATTGGCACTCACAATTGCGTTGTATGGGTCTCTGTGCAATGACAATAAAGTTATATTTTATCTTATCTTACTTTGTGATTGACAGTTCGTGACCTGTTAATTTGTTGTTGTTTTGTTTGCCTAAACATTTTCTATAAAAACATTGACTGTAAAAATAGATTATTAAAATGTATTTATAGTCTGTATAACGGTTCCACTGGTGCTGGTAATGTTATTCTTTTTTAATCAGAGGTCTATGTGGTGGTGGTGTTGGGTAATCAATGCTAATGTAATAGTACCATTAGCTTCATACTAAAGCCTCATATGTAGTGCAAATTAACCAACGTTAAGCTAACATTTAAGTGAAAACATCAAAAATTTTCTTTTTTTTCTTCATTTCCCAATAAATTAAACACAACAGGCAAAAACATACATACATAAAATATATTATTTTACAGAACCAATATCAACTATTAGAACCATAAAAAGGCACTCAAATATGACCAACAACAATGTACCAGTGCATGAACAGGAATAAATTACAAATGATTAAAATAATACAGTGCCAATGCAATAATGAATCGCTACAACATGAACACATGATTTAAAAAACTTTAGAAAAACTTTAGAAAACTGTTTGTTTTCAGTCTGAAAGTGGACCAGCTGCTGTGTCCTCCTGCGTCCCTGTGTGATACAGGACGGTATATATGGTATAAAGTGGACCAGCTGCTGTGTCCTCCTGTGTCCCTGTGTGATACAGGACGGTGTATATAGTATAAAGTGGACCAGCTGATGTGTCCTCCTGTGTCCCTGTGTGATACAGGACAGTGCATATATAGTATAAAGTGGACCAGCTGCTGTGTCCTCCTGTGTCCCTGTGTGATACAGGACGGTGTATATAGTATAAAGTGGACCAGCTGCTGTGTCCTCCTGTGTCCCTGTGTGATACAGGACGGTGTATATAGTATAAAGTGGACCAGCTGCTGTGTCCTCCTGCGTCCCTGTGTGATACAGGACGGTGTATATAGTATAAAGTGGACCAGCTGCTGTGTCCTCCTGTGTCCCTGTGTGATACAGGACGGTATATATAGTATAAAGTGGACCAGCTGCTGTGTCCTCCTGTGTCCCTGTGTGATACAGGACGGTGTATATAGTATAAAGTGGACCAGCTGCTGTGTCCTCCTGTGTCCCTGTGTGATACAGGACAGTGTATATATAGTATAAAGTGGACCAGCTGCTGTGTCCTCCTGTGTCCCTGTGTGATACAGGACAGTGTATATAGTATAAAGTGGACCAGCTGCTGTGTCCTCCTGTGTCCCTGTGTGATACAGGACAGTGCATATATAGTATAAAGTGGACCAGCTGCTGTGTCCTCCTGTGTCCCTGTGTGATACAGGACGGTATATATAGTATAAAGTGGACCAGCTGCTGTGTCCTCCTGTGTCCCTGTGTGATACAGGATGGTATATATGGTATAAAGTGGACCAGCTGCTGTGTCCTCCTGTGTCCCTGTGTGATACAGGACGGTGTATATAGTATAAAGTGGACCAGCTGCTGTGTCCTCCTGTGTCCCTGTGTGATACAGGACAGTGTATATATAGTATAAAGTGGACCAGCTGCTGTGTCCTCCTGCGTCCCTGTGTGATACAGGACGGTATATATAGTATAAAGTGGACCAGCTGCTGTGTCCTCCTGCGTCCCTGTGTGATACAGGACGGTATATATAGTATAAAGTGGACCAGCTGCTGTGTCCTCCTGTGTCCCTGTGTGATACAGGACGGTATATATAGTATAAAGTGGACCAGCTGCTGTGTCCTCCTGTGTCCCTGTGTGATACAGGACGGTGTATATAGTATAAAGTGGACCAGCTGCTGTGTCCTCCTGTGTCCCTGTGTGATACAGGACAGTGTATATATAGTTTAAAGTGGACCAGCTGCTGTGTCCTCCTACGTCCCTGTGTGATACAGGACGGTGTATATATAGTATAAAGTGGACCAGCTGCTGTGTCCTCCTGTGTCCCTGTGTGATACAGGACAGTGTATATATAGTATAAAGTGGACCAGCTGCTGTGTCCTCCTGTGTCCCTGTGTGATACAGGACGGTGTATATAGTATAAAGTGGACCAGCTGCTGTGTCCTCCTGTGTCCCTGTGTGATACAGGACGGTGTATATAGTATAAAGTGGACCAGCTGCTGTGTCCTCCTGTGTCCCTGTGTGATACAGGACGGTATATATAGTATAAAGTGGACCAGCTGCTGTGTCCTCCTGTGTCCCTGTGTGATACAGGACAGTGTATATAGTATAAAGTGGACCAGCTGCTGTGTCCTCCTGTGTCCCTGTGTGATACAGGACAGTGTATATATAGTATAAAGTGGACCAGCTGCTGTGTCCTCCTGTGTCCCTGTGTGATACAGGACAGTGTATATAGTATAAAGTGGACCAGCTGCTGTGTCCTCCTGTGTCCCTGTGTGATACAGGACAGTGTATATATAGTATAAAGTGGACCAGCTGCTGTGTCCTCCTGTGTCCCTGTGTGATACAGGACGGTATATATAGTATAAAGTGGACCAGCTGCTGTGTCCTCCTGTGTCCCTGTGTGATACAGGACGGTGTATATAGTATAAAGTGGACCAGCTGCTGTGTCCTCCTGTGTCCCTGTGTGATACAGGACAGTGTATATATAGTATAAAGTGGACCAGCTGCTGTGTCCTCCTGTGTCCCTGAGTGATACAGGACAGTGTATATAGTATAAAGTGGACCAGCTGCTGTGTCCTCCTGTGTCCCTGTGTGATACAGGACAGTGTATATATAGTATAAAGTGGACCAGCTGCTGTGTCCTCCTGCGTCTCTGTGTGATACAGGACGGTATATATAGTATAAAGTGGACCAGCTGCTGTGTCCTCCTGTGTCCCTGTGTGATACAGGACGGTATATATAGTATAAAGTGGACCAGCTGCTGTGTCCTCCTGTGTCCCTGTGTGATACAGGACGGTGTATATAGTATAAAGTGGACCAGCTGCTGTGTCCTCCTGCGTCTCTGTGTGATACAGGACGGTGTATATAGTATAAAGTGGACCAGCTGCTGTGTCCTCCTGCGTCTCTGTGTGATACAGAACGGTGTATATAGTATAAAGTGGACCAGCTGCCGGGTGTATACAGGACGGTATATATGGTATAAAGTGGACCAGCTGCTGTGTCCTCCTGCGTCCCTGTGTGATACAGGACGGTGTATATAGTATAAAGTGGACCAGCTGCTGTGTCCTCCTGCGTCTCTGTGTGATACAGGACGGTGTATATAGTATAAAGTGGACCAGCTGCCGGGTGTATACAGGACGGTATATATGGTATAAAGTGGACCAGCTGCTGTGTCCTCCTGCGTCCCTGTGTGATACAGGACGGTGTATATAGTATAAAGTGGACCAGCTGCTGTGTCCTCCTGCGTCCCTGTGTGATACAGGACGGTATATATATATATATATATATATATATATATATATATATATAAAGCACGTAGCAATGTCTCCAAAGCAAGTAGTGTTGTGCACTGATATCAAACAAAATTCTCTGCAAATGGTTAAAACTGTAGACATGCAAGGAGTCCAATTAAAGGCAGAGAAATGAGAGACTGTTGTGCAAATCATTAATGTAACATTAACGTTAGCGATAAGTGTTAGCATAGCAAGTTAGCAATTTTTAAAAAGTTTCAATTAAGAACATGGTTGCAAGTATATATGTAATTTTTAATTCAATTATTTAAGCCGAAAATACTTACATGTATGGGTCTCTCTGGCAGAAGGTGACCAGATTTCTCAGACAAAATCCTGGGACATTTTCAGCTCAGAAGCGTATGTACCTCCAAAAAACGTCATGTTTTTATCTGTAAAACTTAAAACGGGGACACTAGACCTAGAGCTGTTCTCATTAGGTGCTTTGCCGCCCCCCCCCCAAAGGTCTGATCCTAGACTCCCCCCTGCTGCTACTTCATACTCCACTCCACCTCAGAGGGGAATATTTCAAGATAAAAGGTCTTAATATTTCATAATGTTGTTATGTTTACTGAACTACATATCTGACAGCTTTGGCTTTATTGCTTCAGGCTTGTTTCTGCAACAGCTCATTGAGTATCAGATACAATAAAAACTATTGAAGACAGATTTTCCTCATTGATGCAGTATGAAACGAGATCGCTGCAGTCGGCAGCAGAGAAACAAGCTACAATGGAAGTTAATGGGATAATTGTCCAGCTTGTATTTACGTTCATAAAGTGCTCGTTTTGCTGCTGACAGACTCAGATTAATATTCTAAGTGTCTGATAACATTATGGAAAGGATTTCTAAGGAGGTCAACCTTTCTGTTAAAGATTAAGATCATTTTATAAAACATAAAAGTCTGCGAAATTGTGTTTGCTAAACCCACCAGACTCCATGTAAATAATCAGTGATTTTAGCATCGTAAAATAAGACTTTCTGAAACATCTCTGAGCTCTGAGCAGCGCTGGCTCTGGCTGTCTGGAGGCTGTGTGTGTTGGGTGTGCGACTATCGGCTACGTTTGGTCAGTGTTTTCTTTCTTTCATTCCAATTTCGGGTCTGTCAGTCACAGTGAAAACCGGGGACATTTCTGGGGACAGATCCAGCCGGGGACAGGTCACCAAAACCGGGGACTGTCCCCGGAAACCGGGGACGTCTGGTCACCCTACTCTGGCAGCCATTGTTGCCTGTTGCGCAATGTGCATAGCTACCAAATCAGCTTGCGTCCTCCCTAGGTTTAAAGGGCTGTGTCCCCCTTTGTGTACCCCTACCCCTTGATCAAAATGAGTATTGGGACAGCCCTTACTCTCACGTGAACGCGCAAAACTTGGGGAAGAGGTAGGGGTAAGATAGAGAAATGAGATTCAGCCTTAGACTAGGTCACTGGCAGAGAGAATGACAGGAGTATTGACCTGTCTGAAAGGACAGACAGACAGCAAACATCCAAATAAATAGAGACAACAGTGAGCTACAAGGCACAGGAAATCAGCAGGAGAGATCAAGTTATTCATTTTGTGTGAGATTTATTTGATTGTACCGCTGGTCAACATGTTCTTCAAAGGTTATGTTTTGCAATGGCCTGCTGTGACTGGCCGCTGACTGGCAAATAGACAGAATAATAATACATCTGAGCTGGTTGGTGTGTCACAGGAAAAATAAATATTTTAATAGTTTATTCATAACAAGGAGCACACAAAATAATTAGCTAAATAAAATGGGAATCAGTGCATGTTTCCATATATATTTTTACGTATTTTTTTTTCACCTTTATTTTTACAGGCAAGTCATTAACAATAAGTTATTATTTATAAAGGCGGCCCAACAATTGGCATAGCCACTTTGGGAAAGGGAAGGAGAGCTAGATAATGAATACATTAGAAATGCATACAGTCCAATTCAAGACGATTTGTCAAGTTTACAATATTAATCAAGCACCCTTCAGGCTGGAATGTAGGGTTTAACCACCAAAAGGAAGAAATATCAGCATTCTCTCACTTGAAAGAGTGGACAGGGTTTTTCTTAGCGTATTCCTGGTGCCCAAGTAATCCGGGGGTGGGAGACCTATACTGGACCTATGCATACTAAATGGTTACATTGTACAGAGACCTTTTGCATGCTAGTGATCAAACAGCTTCTGGAGTGCATCCAGCCTGTCAACTGGATGACATCTATAGACCTGACCTGACATGTGTAATTTTACCTCCACATTCTGTTGCATCACAGGAAGTCTACCATTTGGTTACTCACTTGGCCCGCCGCACTGTGACAACCTGGCAATTATCACCAGTCGTTCTCCCTAGCTGTATGAGTCCCCGAGAAACACCCCTTTCCAAAACTGACTCACTAATTTGTCATCAATTCCCGTGATTCCCCAAGCTCTCAGCAGCGTACCGCCTTGAGTCCAGGAAGAAGGCAACCGTGTTAGGATCCTAAGCTGCATGTCATGTTGCTTAAATTGCCTCTTTAAGTCCTTCACTTGCCTCCCTTACTCACAGGAGAGACGCGAGGAAATCATGGGAGAAAAGAGGCCACGAGCACGTGTTTTAAAGGGATGAGACGTCCTTTCCTCTGAAGCTGTCCACATGAATTAGTCAGCTGTAGGGGCGAAGTTAGCAACTCTAACTCTAACTCTAAGTCCTTACGCCATTGTTTATACCAAGATAGAAAAACTATGTAAGTACAGAGTAATGAACAATGCACAGGAAAGGGAACACTATACTGTGTGACAAAGTTACACATTATTGTCATCGCTGATCTGAGAAATCAGCCTAAGCTACTGAGAAGAAGTGTACTGTTGTTAGCTGCAAAAACCAAGTTGATTATACAGCTCCATACAGCTTTTTGTAGGATATACTGTATATGTATTGTTATGTTTACATGAAGTAAAATATGTTTGGACTGATTGACACAAGTCATATTTGTTTTCATTGAAGTTCACATGTAGGCCTTTACACAGAATAACTACCCATTTATAAGTGTGTACGCTCCAGTTTTGGAGGAATTAATGCATTAAACAAAGTGTTTTCCAGAATATGAATGAATGATGATGAATGTATGCACATCTAGTAAATCGTAGGCCCGATTCTCATCAGCAGACAAATTGCTCCCTGGAACCGGTCACAGTAAAAGCAGAGCTCCTTCACCAGCCGCAATTCCCCCAACTGCTCTCTGGACCTGAGGGTCTCGAGCACCCACACTCTTCTTGCTGCTGCTTTCCTCCGTACACCCCACAACCAGGGCAAGTGCCAAGGCTTTCTTTTGGTTCAAAGAACAAGGAACATCTTTGCCACCAAATCGCTAGAATCGCTGTGTACCCTACACAATGTCACATGTACTATACGTCTGATGTAAACACTGGACGCAGACGTGACGTGCATTCAAATATTGGCGCATGTATGACATAAATGTAGAAAGTCCTGCCTATGTTGCACTTAGCCCGGCGGCAAGCACAACAAATACATTTTGGGAATTGGACGCAACCTAGCGGCAAGCGCAGCTCATGGCCCTTTGTCTGGAGCTGGGCGGAGCTGAGGTCACCACACACCTGCTAGTAGTCTGCAATCAAGCCACTTTTGCTCCACTCTGCATAAAAGACTGGTTCAGCTCTCCACTCATCGCCAGAACTCTTAAGATCTCTAACTTTGTTACCCTTGTTCTTTGCTTTGTCTGATCCTGTCTCCATGTCCTGTTCCTCAGACCCCAGTCATTTCCAACCTGCACTCACCAGCTTCCAGGACTTTCCCCTACGGACTCTCTATGCCCAGCTCCATTTCAGTTAAGACGTCACTTAAGACTGCCTCAGTATTTTTGACTTATTGTGGAGTAATTAATTCAGTCTTTTTGTCTCTATTGTGGGTCCAGCAAAGAACACTCCTTATTAAGGCTAATGTTTCTTTTAAAGGTCACATGACATGGTACTCTTTGGATGCTTTTATATAGACCTTAGTGGTCCCCTAATACTGTATTTGAAGTCTCTTTTATATAGACCTTAGTGGTCCCTAATACTGTATCTGAAGTCTCTTTTTATATAGGCCTTAGTGGTCCCTAATACTGTATCTAAAGTCTCTTTTATATAGACCTTAGTGGTCCCCTAATACTGTATCTGAAGTCTCTTTTATATAGACCTTAGTGGTCCCCTAATACTGTATCTGAAGTCTCTTTTATATAGACCTTAGTGGTCCCTAATACTGTATCTGAAGTCTCTTTTATATAGACCTTAGTGGTCCCCTAATACTGTATCTGAAGTCTCTTTTATACGATTTAGTTTTTAAATATTTTTTTATTTTAATGAGTTTGATTCTCATTTAATTTTCCAAGCTGACTGCATCACAAACGCTACTACTTTCTTCTGTTAGTTTTAAACATAGACTGTATAAAATAGGTTTTAAAGCGCTCCCAAGCGCTGAGATGCTCTCCCTTCTCTTCATTGAAGCCTCTATGTTTACAGGTTTGTGGTGATGCACAATGTGCTATAGGTGCCAAAAAAAATCAGTTTTGTTTGGTTAAAATTATCAAGTAAATGTCAATGTCAATGTCTTTCATAGAGCAAATAGCGTTATATCTTTCCGACTGTGACATTTCCCGTAGATGTGTATGGTTTCCGCACACACAAACAACATAGTCCGTGCCTGGCATCATGGCGGTACCCAAAGTCGGAGTCCTATTTGATTATGACTGTGTCAGGTAAAAGCAAGAGCCTTGCAGTGTAAGGTGGTAAAATACTGTATATGGACAGTTTATTACACAAATTAGAAAGTAGCCTACATCTGGGAAACAAACACAAGGAGGCTAACCTAGCTTACCTTAACAAGGTAAAGGAGAACGCCAAGCCCCTTTCCCCGAAACAGAAGCTAACCCCGGTAACGTTACGGGCGTGGATGAGTGGGTACAGGGCATGGATAGACTTAGACTTAGACTTAGACTTCTCTTTATTGATCCTTTGGGATGACTCCCGCGAGGAAATTGAAAATTCCAGCAGCAGTTTTTGCAAGAAAAAAAAGACAGTATAAAGACAATAATAGTAATAACAGTAATAATAACAGTAATAATAATGATAACAATAAGAACATTTGTCAAATAAAGATAAAAAGACCATAAATTATTATCAAAGTGTCAGTGTTGAGTCCAGTGTTAAAGTGATAAAGTGACCAGGTATTAATGTAAGCCCAGGTGTGTATGTATGTATGTATGTGTGTATGTATGTATGTATGTATGTATGTATGTATGTATGTATGTATGTATGTGTGTATGTATTATCCTCTCTGCCCTATTTCCTCCTCCCCCTGAGTGAGGAGTCCTTGAGTCTGTTGGTCCGACCCTTGGGAAGGAGCAGCCTTCCACTGAACAGGCTCCTCTGGGTGCTGATGACGGGGTGCAGGGGGTGGCTGGCATTGACAGTAATGTCCAGCAGTTTGTCCAATGTCCTCCTCTCTGCCACCGTCACCAGTGAGTCCAGCTTCATGCCGACCACAGAGCCGGCCCGCCTGATCAGTTTATCCAGCCTGTGGGTGTCCTTCGATATGCTGCCCCCCGAGCACACCACAGTGTAAAAGAGGACACTGGTGACCACAGACTGGTAAAACATCCACAGCAGTTTGCTGCAGATGTTAAAGGACTGCAGTCTCCTCAGGAAGTACAGCCTGCTCTGTGTCTTCCTGTATAGGTGGCTGGTGTGTCTTGTCCAGTCCAGTTTGTTGTCCAGCCACAGCCCGAGGTATTTGTATGATTCAATTACCTCCACCTCAACTCCCTCTAGCAGGACCGGTCGTGGTCTTGGTCTGGACATCCCAAAGTCAACGACCAGCTCCTTCATCTAAGAAGTGTTGAGCTGTAGGCAGTTAGTGCGACACCAGAGAGCAAAGTCCCCCACCAGACTCTGATAGTCCTCCTCCCTGTCACCCCTAATATACCCAACGATGGCTGTGTCATCTGCGTACTTCTGTATGTGACACAGCTCTGAGTTGTAACAGAATTCCGAGGTGTACAGGGTGAAGAGAAGAGGGGCCAGCAGTGTGCCCTGTGGGGCTCCAGTGCTGCTGACCACAGTGTCAGACATGATGTCCTTCAGCCTGACATACTGTGACCTGTCGGTGAGGTAGTCTCTGATCCAGTCTACCAGATAGGGGTCCACTCCCATCCTGATCAATTTTTCCTGGAGTATAGGGGGCTGTATGGCATTAAAGGCACTGGAGAAGTCCAAGAAGAAGACCCTCACTCGGTGTAGCAGGTAAAGGATGGCGTCCTCCACACCAACATCTGGCTGGTACGCAAACTGCAGGCGGTCCTAGGCGTGCTGTACTTGGGGTCTGAGGAGGCTGAGGAAGAGCCGCTCCAACGTCTTCATCAGGTGTTAAGTGAGTGTGAAGTGAGTGCCACCGGTCGGAAGTCATTCAGCTCGCTGGGCCTGTTCTTCTTGGGAACCGGAACGATGCAGGATGTCTTCCAAAGGGTGGGCACTCTCCCTAGCTGCAGGCTAAGGTTGAAGATCCGTTGGAGCGGTTCCCCCAGTTCTACAGAGCAGGTCTTCAGCAGTCTCAGACACACTTTATCCGGGCCTGCTGCTTTCCTGGGCCGGAGCCTCCTCAGCTGTTCTCTGACCTGGTCTGTGGTGATGTGGGGCGGGGATTGTATTGAGGAGGAGGAGGGGGGTATTGTAGTGTTGGGGGGGAGGTGTGTAGAGGGGGGTATTGTGGTGTCGAGATGGAGGTGTGTAGAGGGGGGTATTGCGGTGTCATGGGGGAGGTGTGTAGACTGGGGTGTGGTAGTGTCAGGGGGGAGGTGTGTGGAGGGAAGGAGACATTGCTGCGGTGAGGGAGAGGGTGGGGGGGGACAAGGGCAAGGGCTGGTTAAACCTGTTGAAAAAGTAATTTAGCTCCTTGGCCCTCTCCATTGTCCCCCCTGTAGTTCTTGTCTTTGTGCTGTGACCTGTGATGGTCCTCACACCTTCCCAGACCTCCCTCATGTTGTTCTCCCTCAGCTTCTGCTGCACCTTTCTCCTGTAGCTGTCCTTAGCTTCCCTCACAGTGTGTTTCACCTCCCGCTGTGCTGCCTTCATGGCCTCCCTGGCAGCCTTCTTCTTGTTGAGGACAGCCATGACCTCCCGTGTTACCCATGGCTTGTTATTAGGGTAACAGTGGACAGTCTTGATGGGGGAGACCACGTCTGCACGGAAGTGTCATCCCCTCTATGTCCTCACCATGCGGGTTGATCAGCACATCCCAGACTGTGGTGTTGTAGCAGTCTCTCAGGGCACTTTCCATCTCAGGGGACCACCTCCTGCTGTTGCGAGTTGTCATCGGCTGTTTTTGGACCAGGGGGGTGTACAGTGGCTGTAGATGAACCAGGTTGTGATCAGACTTTCCCTCAGTGGGGGGAGTGGAGGGTATGCATCCCTCACATTAGCATACAGGAGATCAATTGTCCTGTTGTTTCTGGTAGGACAGTCTATAACCTGGTGAAAAACGGCCAAAGTAGAGTCCAAAGTTGCATGATTAAAGTCCCCCGAGATGATCATGAAGGCCTCAGGGTGCTGTGTCAGCAGCGCTGCGTCCGCTCTCGGAGGGATGTAAACACAGAGCGCAATCACATGGCTGAACTCCCTCGGGAGATAGTATGGCCGCAGGCTAACGGCTAGCAGCTTGAGGTCCCGGCAACATGAGACTGTCTTTACAGAGCCGTGTCCTGGGTTACACCAACATACATAATGAGTCCCCCACCTTTGCTTTTTCCACTTGCCTGTGTGTCTCTGTCGGCTCTGTGTGAGTCGATTGACTTCAAACTTTACTTGAACCAAAGTTCAAAACCCCTGTTGATGTCTGTCTTCTTTAGTCTGTTGATGTCTGTCTTCTTTAGTCTGTTGATGTCTGTCGTCTTTAGTCTGTTGATGTCTGTCTTCTTTAGTCTGTTGATGTCTGTCTTCTTTAGTCTGTTGATGTCTGTCGTCTTTAGTCTGTTGATGTCTGTCTTCTTTAGTCTGTTGATGTCTGTCTTCTTTAGTCTGTTGATGTCTGTCTTCTTTAGTCTGTTGATGTCTGTCGTCTTTAGTCTGTTGATGTCTGTCTTCTTTAGTCTGTTGATGTCTGTCGTCTTTAGTCTGTTGATGTATGTCATCTTTAGTCTGTTGATGTCTGTCTTCTTTAGTCTGTTGATGTATGTCATCTTTAGTCTGTTGATGTCTGTCTTCTTTAGTCTGTTGATGTCTGTCTTCTTTAGTCTGTTGATGTCTGTCGTCTTTAGTCTGTTGATGTCTGTCTTCTTTAGTCTGTTGATGTCTGTCTTCTTTAGTCTGTTGATGTCTGTCGTCTTTAGTCTGTTGATGTCTGTCTTCTTTAGTCTGTTGATGTCTGTCTTCTTTAGTCTGTTGATGTCTGTCTTCTTTAGTCTGTTGATGTCTGTCGTCTTTAGTCTGTTGATGTCTGTCTTCTTTAGTCTGTTGATGTCTGTCGTCTTTAGTCTGTTGATGTATGTCATCTTTAGTCTGTTGATGTCTGTCTTCTTTAGTCTGTTGATGTCTGTCTTCTTTAGTCTGTTGATGTCTGTCGTCTTTAGTCTGTTGATGTATGTCTTCTTTAGAATGTTGATGTCTGTCTTCTTTAGTCTGTTGATGTCTGTCTTTTTTAGTCTGTTGATGTCTGTCTTCTTAAGTCTGTTGATGTCTGTCTTCTTTAGTCTGTTGATGTATGTCTTCTTTAGTCTGTTGATGTATGTCTTCTTTAGTCTGTTGATGTCTGTCTTCTTTAGTCTGTTGATGTCCATCTTCTTTAGTCTGTTGATGTCTGTCTTCTTTAGTCTGTTGGCTGTTTAGGTTTTTCTCCTGGAACATGATAAACTCTGCTTTCACTGCTGCATCTTGTTTAAATATCTGATATATCTAATATATCATATTACATATCTGTGCTCATCATCATATGTAAATTTTTTGTACTGGTGTTATGGCTGAATACATTGTGAATACATATTTCTAAAATTGTATGATGTTTTGTTGAGTTATTATTACACAATACTTTTTTCTGACCTTTTTGAATCCCTCGACAAACCCATATTACAAAAAAGAGTAAAACTAATAAAACTTAAACTAAAACTAAGCATTTAAAAACTAATTAAAACTAAAACGAAATAAAAATAAAAACTAATGCAAAACTTTAATAACTTTGGTTTGGTACTGCTAATTTGCTTTGTTTTGTCATAGTCCAAAAAATTGTGGCAGAGAATCGTGATGTCAATTCTAAGCAAAAAAATCATGATTGTACATGATTTGTATATTTCCCCGAATTGTGCAGGCCTAATTCCAAGCTAAAGGGAACAATAGCAACTTTAGTCATAACCATTTCCCTAGTTGTAACCCTAATCCTAGTTTTATCTCCTGAATATAGGTCACCCACAGCCCCCATTCAACCCATTAACACTGCACGCATAGGAAATGTTATCCCACCAAACAGTACAAGTTCCTTTTTAGAGGATCACAAAAGATTTAGAAGACCTTAAGGATTGCTTAACCCAGGCTAACGTTACATTTTATAAAAGGTGAAACAGGAGCCGCTCCATTTGATTTATGTTCAGTAGCGGACTGTACAGGCCGCCAGGACCCATATGTGTGGTCCAAAAAGTATGTGTGTGAAGTCTACCATATAGAAAGTTTTCCCTAGGACAGACAAACAAATTATAATTATGTAATTACCAACACAGGGCTGAACAAGTGGGGATACACCCCCCCCCCTAACAAAAGAAGGAAAAACACTATTGGATATAACCGCCTAATACACCTTTATTTGAAACAAACTGTAATGTTGAAAACTGTATGTCATTGAGCTTGCTATTTCCTGAAGTTAACAGAGGGACAACACCTCCACCATTTTGTCCTTTGTGCATCCACTATTCAGATAAACGTGGTATTGTGGTAGGCAATCTAACCAATTGTAACACAATTAAGAAAGGCATCAATCAGACTACTATACAAGCCTGTACGGTAGAATCCTCTGCGCAAGAGTGTATGTCTGGAGGTTTTGTGGAAAAAAGAGTCTGTATCCAACCCTGCCATTGAACTGGACTAGGATTTGTGCCCTGGTACAATTAGTGATCCCATTCTATGCGTTGCCATTCGATAGCCAAGACATACTGACAACAGCTGCCAGCATCCACACCCAAATACAAAAAGCTACGAGAGCTAAGTTTTGATTCAAAAATATACATTGACCATATAGGGGTACCTTGAGGGGTTTTTGATGAATACAAATGTCATGGTTGCGATTTTCTGTTATAGTTTTTCCTGTTTTGTTTTTTAGTCTGTTTTCTCCCATGTCATGTTTTTTTTTACTTCCTGCCTTGTGTTTTCCCGCCTTTGTGATTGCCTGCCCCACTCTGATGTTTCATCTGTTCCTGAGCCCTCATGTCACCTGTACCTTGTTTCATCCTTGTTACCTTTTGTATTTAGTCTCTGTGTTGTCTTTGTCTGTTGTCCAATCATTTTATGTGCATGCCTACCTTTGTCTCAGTGTTCCAGTTTATTTTGATTCCTTGTCTTTTGGATTCCTCATCATTTTTAAACTACTTTTGCCTGCATTCTTCAAGACTCCTTTTGTTGAAACCCTTTTATTTATTAAATCTTTGAACTCAATATTGCTCTGTCATCTCTGCTTTTTGAGTCTAAATCCTGACAGAATGATCTGACCATTATGTACCCAGCAGAGAGGTCTTTTCAGAGAAGATTTGCCATTACGACCAAACTGTGGCTAAACTCTTACACTCCAAGCCAATCTTGGAGAGGATCTCCACGCAGCAGCAGCGGTTTAAGGAGAGACCCTGGGAGTCATTTTGTTCCAAGGGATCAAGGAGAGGATAGATTGTTTTCTAAAAGCTAGCCTTAATGACTCACCCACTAGCCTGCCTGTTTATCGGCCTGCTAGCAACTTGGCTACAGGTTTGTCACCCAGCCTGCCCCTTTGACTGCTTCCCCTAGTAAAGAAGTTTTTCAACCTGGGGGAGAGCCAGATACTTTCATTATGTTACTCAAATATTTTGTTAGATGCACAGACTGAGGAGGCAGGTACATCAACTAGCAGTTCCCCAGAACTGTTATCTGTCTGCCCTTCTGCAGCCTGGTCAGCGAACGCTTCCAACTACAAGCAGTCTATTATGGGGTCCCACCTGACCATCTTCCCTAGGACCTGTGGAGGCTGTGGAAGGGGAAAGGGCTAACATGGCTCCTGACGCCATGCACTGCTTCAGCCTCTCTTCAGCCCTGAGCCCGTGCTGTCTAGCGAGCTAGAGCCCATGCTTTCCAGCAAGTCAGAGCCTGTGCTGTCCAGCAAGCTAGAGCCCTCATTTCTGTCCTCCCTCATCACTGACAAGCATTCCAGAATTTCAGCTGACAAGCCTTTCAGAATCTCAGAGTCTCAGCTGACCAGCCTTCCAGAGACTCAGCTGACCAGCCATCTAGAATCTCAGCTGACCAGCCTTCCAGAGACTCAGCTGACCAGCCTTCCAGAGTCTCAGCTGTTGTCCAGCAGCCATGAACGCGTGCTATCCAGCATTCAAGAGACTTTGCTGCTTTCTAGCAATATCCGGAGCCCCAAGCGGTGTCTCAAACTGCCTTCTTGCACACTTCAAACACTTTTAAGTATACACTGTACATAACACAAAAGGTCAGTTAACTGAAAGTACCCGGATGACCCCCTAAAAAATGGTCAAAAAGTTCAGTGTGGAAAAATTGACACTACGCGCATTAAACCTGGGACATCTTGACTACAAGGCGGAAAGGGGAAGGACCAGGTATGTCAACCGGCAGCTGATTGGACGAACGCGTTCCATGGGTCTGGTTTCTCCCGGATTTCACAACCGAACGTAATGGCGGCATTGTGGTGGCTTGTTCGGAATACGATATCAAATTTAACGAAAATAGTTCACCGAAACTTTTAAGTAAGTAAATACAAAACAAAACCGGCAGAGATGAGTCTGATGAGGGAGGTGCCGTCCGCAAGCTTCAGAAGTTTTAAGGGACTGGTGACTGGAGGTGCAGCTGTCAGTGTACAGGGAGAAGAGCAGAGGAGAAAGAATGTGGCCCTGGGGGGGATCCGGTGTTGGTGGACTGTGAGTCGGAAACATGTTTCCCCAACTTTACATGCTGTTTCCTACCAAACAGGAAGTCAGTGACCCGCAGGTGGAGGCAGGCACACTTAGCTGTGAGAGCTTCTCCTGAAGCAGAGCTGGGTTGATGGTATTAAAAGCAGAGCTAAAATCCACAAAGTGGAAGGCCAGGTTGATTGCATTGTCTACAGACCTACTGGCTCTGTAGGCAAACTGCAGGGGATCCAGGAGGGGGTCAGTGATGGCTTTGAGGTGGAAAAGCACAAGGCACTCAAAGGACGTTATAACCACAGAGGTCAGGGTGACGGGTCTGTAGTTGTTAAGTCCTGTGGTCCTTAGCTTCTTGGGCACGGGGATGATGGTTGAGGACTTGAAGCAAGCTGGTACGTGACAGTGAGGTGTCTGTGAACAATGGAACAATAGCTGATCAGCGCAGTGCTTCAAGCTGGATGGGGAGACAGCATGCGGTCCAGCCGTTCTGTCTCCTGAGGAGTTTGTTATTGTCCCTGTTGGGAGGTGTCATGGTGGATGGTTATGGTTACAGGACTGTCCCTTTGTCTTTAAAAGCGGCAGTAGAACTCATTGAGGTTGTTGGATGGACGTTGATCGTTCCTGGAGTGGGGGGCTTTAGGTTTTAAATTGATGATTAGCTTGAGCACTTTCCAGAGAGAGACGTTTGCTGAGAACTGGTGAGGGAGCTTCTCAGAGTACCATCGTTTAGCTTCTTTCACCCCCTTTGCAAAACTTGTACTTTGCCTCTCTAATTCTTTCTTTCTCCCAACTCCTGAAGGCCTCTTCCTTATCCATCCTTAACCTTCTGAGTTTGGCTGTGAACCAGGATTTGTCATTGTTGTAACTCACCCTGGTGCATGATGGAACACAGCAGTCCTCACAGAAGCTGATGTACTGTATGACATCACAGCCTCTGTGTACTCACCCAGACTGTTGGTAGCAGACCTAAGCACGTCCCAGTCACTAGTGCTCAAACACATCTGGATGAGGGTGACCAGACGTCCCCGGTTTCCGGGGACAGTCCCCGGTTTTGGTGACCTGTCCCCCGCTGGATCTGTCCCCGGAAATATCCCCGGTTTTTACTGTGACTGACAGACCCGAAATTGGAATGAAAGAAAGAAAACACTGACCAAACGTAGCCGATAGTCGCACACCCAACACACGCAGCTTGTTTCTCTGCTGCCGACTGCAGCAATCTCGTTTCATACTGCATCAATGTCAAAGGAAAATATTTCCTCAATAGTTTTTATTGTATCCGATACTCAATGAGCTGTTGCAGAAACAAGCCTGAAGCAATAAAGCAAAAGCTGTCAGATAAATGTAGTTCAGTAAGCTTTACAACATTCCCCTCTGAGGTGCATGGAGTAGCAGCAGGGGTGAGTCTAGGATCAGACCTTTAGGGGGGCTCAACCCCTAATGAGAATGGGGCCTACATGAAATGTTATCATGTTTACATTATGCATAAATATCTGCACACCCATTACTCTCTGTGAAATATCTCACAAACTCTTCACTCAACACATGCATCAGTACAACAAGTGGTTCCCGAGTAATCCGGTTTACAAATTGCAACAAATCTTTTACATGGTCTCCAAAATTATAATGTATTCTCATGTGAACTATTTATGTCAACACAGACAATTTTGTAAATTGCTTAGCCAGTGTATCCTACCATAATGGTTATTATATTGCTAGATTCCAGACAATCCCACTTACTTATATATCCCACTTACAAATATGAATATATATTTCTACTGGTATGCTTCCTAGTGACATTAATGCAAAAATATGAAGAAAAACCAATTCCACCTGTGTGTGCATGGTTCTGATGTGCAAACTAGTTCAGGCTACAGCACAAATATTTCCATCCATAGATAAGAACAATCAAATCTAACCTCTGAATTTCTTTTCAAAGTGCACCAGATTGATAGCTGGCTCCGCCCTCCTACGTACTTTTGCTCAATTTTCATTTTCCTTCAGCACACCGTCTGGATTGGCGGTATATTTGCGGGCTTTCTCTGGCCAAATAATTTGCAATCAGCAAACAGAGGGAGGGGCTGAGGGGGGGGGCGATGGTATTATTGTTTGAAAACACTTTGAACGTCAACAAGAAGTAATGTCACCCAACATCGCTTAGAGCACCTTTAAAATAGACAGGCCCATGGACCCCCCCCTTGTGATGCCCCTGGGGCTGTGTCCCCGTTTTAAGTCTTACAAAGATAATAACATGACCCGTTTTGGAGGTATTTACGCTTCTGAGCTAAAAATGTCCCCGGATTTTGTCTGAGAAATCTTGTCACCTTAATCTGGATATCCTCCACAGCCTCACTAGTCCACTTCTTTGATGTCCTCACTACAGGTTTTCAGAGCTTTAGTTATGCCTGTACGCGTTGATCAGGTGGACCAAGACGTGGTCAGAGTGCCCAAGTGCAGCACGGAGGATGGCATGATAAGCATCCCTGACTGTGATGTAACAGGTCTGGTCGGAGAACATTCTCTGTAAATTGTCTGTATTTAGGGAGTTTGTGAGTGAGGTTTTCTTTGTTAAAGTCACTGAGGACAATAACTAGGGAGTCAGGGTTTGTCCATTCCACACACAGAGTTAACAAACACAAAACATTCCTATCCACAAAATGCCAAACAGAACTGCCGTCACAAGCCAAGCTTCAGGTAATCAAAGAACAGTGAGGAAATGTTGGAAAAAGACATAGAGCCATCTACTTCTTCATATGCTTCTTCAGTTGTTTTGGTGCCTAAAACGTGATCAAACATCAATCCAAGGTTCTCCGTGGAGATAAATGAAAGTAAAGCTACTCACACTGATGCCTATCCCCTACCACACATCAAAGAAATATTAGAATCATTGGCTGGAGCTTTGGTATTCACTACCTTAGACCTTAATAGTGGCTCTTGACAAGTCCACATAGATGACGACAGACAAGAGAAAACTTCATCTGTCCTTTTGCCATTTCACTGACAGTGAACTTGCCACCCGCAACGCCACCCGGAGAGTTTCACCCCAAGAATAGGATTTAACTAGCTCGATAGTTAAATCACCAAAATACAGAAAGCACACAGGTTCGACTTATGCACAAAGCCAGATAAGTAGTTCCGTTAAAGACAATGATTTTATTTTTACAATTACTAAAAACCTCAAGTCTAAAATACCATTAAAATACCATACCAGACTTCCAGGGGTGGGGCCAGCCGTCTACTCTGTGCTCACCATTTGTTTGTCTGTTTTTTAGACTCGTTTTCTGTGTTTTTATAGAGCATTCTTTTAATTGGATGTGTAGCCTACTTCACTTCCTAAAATCTCACTATGGACTTTATTGCCAGGAAAATTGCTTTTCTATGGATACTACTTTGCCTATTGGCATTTGGAACTGGGATTTGTTTGTCAGGCCGTCAAGACTGGTGTAGCCCCACCAACTCTTCCTGTCGAATGTGTGGAAATCCGACGGCCTGCGAAATGGCCAGAGAGGAAGAAAGCAAGGAAAAAGCGAGGGTCAAGTGAAGGTGTGAGGCACTGACTTTAGAGACGCCGCAACAGATTCCAACTGCCTATCATCACTCTGACCAACGTTCGAATCGGTAAGCAACAAACTCGATGAACTGACATTAAGAGCTGCAAGACTGGGAATTCAGAAAGAACAACCTTGTGCGATTGACGGAATCATGGCTAAAAGACTATCACAGACCACTGTTCATCAATATGTTGACTGTACTACACGGTTAAATCCCTTGACCGCTGCTATGGAGATATCCCTGAGGCGTATAAAGAAGTGTGCTGACCACCCCTCAGGAAACCTCCTGCCTAAATATAAAGCTATGCTCAAAAGGACAAAACCAGCCATCAAGCGGATACAGATGTGGTCTGAAATAAACAAAGATCAAGGCTGAATCTCATTTCTCTATCTTACCCCTACCCCTTACCCCCACGTCTTGCGCGTTCACGTGAGACCTAGTGCTGTCCCAATCCTTTTTTCGATCGAGGGGTAAGGGGTTTTTGGCCCTTGGAACCATAGACAGTGAATGAAAAAATCAAGGGAGAACGCAAGCTTACTTGAAACTGAGGGGTAGCGATAGACATTGTGCAACAGGCAACAATGGCTGCTGCATCAACCAGAGAGACCCAGAAATGTAAGTATTTTTTGCTTAAATTATTGATTTAAAAATTATGACAGTCTTGTTTTTTGGTATATACAGTCCTGTGCATATACAGTGAGGAAAATAAGTATTTGAACACGCTGCTATTTTGCAAGTTCTCCCACTTAGAAACCATGGAGGGGTCTGAAATTGTCATCGTAGGTGCATGTCCACTGTGAGAGACATAATCTAAAAAACATCCAGAAATCACAATGTATGATTTTTTAACTATTTATTTGTATGATACAGCTGCAAATAAGTATTTGAACATCTGTCTATCAGCTAGAATTCTGACCCTCAAAGACCTGTTAGTCTGCCTTCAAAATGTCCACCTCCACTCCATTTATTATCCTAAATTAGATGCACCTGTTAGAGGTCGTTAGCTGCATAAAGACACCTGTCCACCCCATACAATCAGTAAGAATCCAATATACATATACTCTACATATACTCTATATATATTAATATTAACGGTCTATGACACATCGCTATGTGCTTTACATATACCGTCCAGTATCAGACAGGAGGACACATCAGCTGATACACTTTGGGGCTAAAAACGAGCAGGAGTTTCCTAAATCATGTGTTCATGTTGTACCCATTCATTATTGCATTGGCACTGTATTATTGTAATCATTTGTAATTAATTCCTGTTCATGCACTTGTATATCGTTATTGGTTTTGATATGGGACACTGATGAAATGTGAGGGGGGGAGGTTACTGGCCAACAGGCATCAGACTGGTCTGGAATATCAGAACAGCTGTAGTTAATTTGTTTGTGGTCTTGTGTGTCTTTTTTTGTTTTATACATTTGAGTTCCTTTTTGTGTGTGTGACATGTTAGTTATGGTTCTAATAGATGATAATGGTTCTGTAACATAATTTTATGTAATGTTTTGCCTGTTATGTTTAATTTATTGGGCAATAAAGACAGATTTCTGTTAACAAAATGTTTTTCCTAACATCAATGACCTTCAAAACAATGATAACTGAAACAGATAAACAACACACCATGTGTTTGCATACACATATGTATTGCAAACAGACCTAAGTACTACACAGATAAGATAAAACTGAGTGAGGAGTTGCAGCGTCCGCCTAATCCGGCCCACCTGCTTCTCGTCATAGTACGATTTATCTATCATATAATCAATAATATAATAAAACTAGAGGGAGGCAGGGCATAGAGCCCGGTCCAGTTGGGGAGAGTTCTAGCCTGACCAGGCTCCTCTCTTTACCCTGTCTCTCTTAGTTATGCTGTAATAGTTTTAGACAGCTGTGGGACTTCCTTCGACATACTGAGCTCCTCTCTCCTATATCTTTCTATCTTTCTATCTTTCCATTTGTGTGCATCCATGTCCCAGAAATGCTTGTTACTAACCTAGCTCTGGGGAGTCCTTCCCCGGAGTCCTTTTGTTCTTTTTCTCCCAGCATGTTTCCTCGGATCAGGGAGGCTCCAAAATCATGGTTGCAGCTGTCGCCATGGTCCCGCTACAAGTCCTGCGATGCCATGTTACATGCTGCTACGCTCTGCGGTGCCCTGCTACATCCTGCTGTGCCTCGTAATGCCGCACAGTGCCCTGTTATGCCATGAACTACTACAAGGAACTACTACAAACTACTATTTTTTGGGACTGTTATTGCCACTCTTCATTCTATCCCCAACCGGTCGTCAGACACCGCCTACCAAGAGCCTGGGTCTGGGTCTGGGTCTGGGTCTGGGTCTGTCCGAGGTTTCTTCCCAAAAGGAAGTTTTTCCTCGCCACTGTTGCACTGTTGCTTGCTCTGTAGGAAAATACTAGAACTGTTGGGTCCTTGTAAATTCTGGAGTGTGGTCTAGACCTGCTCTATCTGTAAAGTGTCTTGAGATAACTATTGTTATGAATTGATACTATAAATAAAATTTAATTGAATTGAATAAGAACATCTGCACCACCAAAGTGAACATAAAATAACTATAAAATCTATAAATGCATATGACACTGTTGTCCAAACCCACACAGTCGACAGACAGAGATGGCATCTTGGAAGTTTGTGATCAATACTGTATGGTGATGTAACCAAGTGGTGTCCCATTTCATAGGGGCATGTTTTCACCCCTACCCCTTACCTCTTGGTTTCAAGTGCCAAGGGGTAGGGGTAAGGGGTAAGGGGTAGGGGTAAGATGGAGAAATGGGATTTAGCCCAACTCAGGGACTGTTTTGACAACATAAATTGGGACACCTTCTTTGAATCCTGCCAGGATGGGAGGAATTAGTGCAGGAAAACATGGAAACAATTAAAGTATCCTCAAGGCAAAAATTTAATATTAAAAACAAGATAGAGAGTAAATATTTCAGCGGTAACACTTTATTGGGAAAAAGTTCCAAGAAAGGTGACAGTCTTGTAGCTTACAGTCAAAGTCTTGTAGATGAAATTAATAAATTTTTCTGCAGGTTTGATGTTATGGGTGATAAGGGTGAGTGCGATGACATCTGTAAGAATCTCGCTACAGGTTCACCAATATTTATTACAGAAGATGCTGTTGTCAAAATCCTCACCAAACTAAAGCTGAATATGGCCACTGGCCCTGAAAGCCCGCCTACTTAAAGATTGTGCCCCATAATTAAAAGGTGTTTTTTCAAGGCTTTTTAACTCCCTCCTAGTTTCAGGTGTACCCACAACGGCCCACACCAAAGAAGCTTGGTGCAAATAAGCCTGAAGATTTCCGACCCATAGCTATCACCTCCATATTGTGTAAAACACTGGAGAGAGTTCTGGTAGATCTCCTCTCAAGTGACCAGCGTGTTAGATCCGCTACAGTTCGCTTATAGAAGAGACAGAGGGACTGATGATGCTGTGCAGGTCCTTCTAGACTCTCTTTCAAAACAGCTTGCACTCCCTAAAGGGCTAACGTCCTATTTGTAGACTGTAGTGCAGCTTTTAATTCTACGAAGCTACACATTCTCCTGCAAAGACCAGCCAACATTAACATAGATAAGTAACAATTGTTTATCCTGCATCTTTTTTGCACTACTTACCTTTTTGCAATACTTACATTTCAATTTGCACTGCTGACTGTTTATTTACAGCACCAATTGTTTACATATACATCTGCATTACCGCACCTTAACTGTAATATACAATTACTTTCCACTGCACTTTAATTCGGATAGCTTCTGCCCAAACTTTATTTGTACTACCTTAAATCATTGTTATACTGCTCGTTTAGCCTAAATTATTATATCTATCTGTAAAAATTCTGTCTATAATAGCCGCCTGTATATATATTCATAGTACATACTCACCTGTAAATCTTGCTCATATTATGTTCACAATACTTGTTATCTATATTTTATATTCATAGGACAAATCTGTAAAATTTGTAAAATCTGTAAAATTCTGCTTATAATAGTATTCATTTCCATACTTGTCCAGTACATATCCATGTCCTGCACTCATGGAACCATTGTATATCCTGCACTTACTGCTATTGCACTTCTGGTTAGACCCAAACTGCATTTCGCTGCCTTGTACCTGTACCTGTGTAATGACAATAAAGTTGAATCTAATCTAATCTAAATAAGGGTCTGATTCTCTGGATCAGAGTTTCTCTCCTGTTGCCCTCAAAGGGGATGTGTAAATAGCATTTTGTCAGGAGTGCATACCATAAATATAGGCTGCACAAAGGAGTTCTCTATAAATAATAGCACCAGTAAATTGATAAAATACGCCTTCGACATGGCCTTAGTAGGCCTCTTACAAAAAACTGACTCCCTTGGCGAGGCCTCCTATCTAGCACACATAAAGGCCCTTGAAGCATGGTGCAATGATAGCGAGCTAGAGATCAATGTAACAAGTTACTCTTTTGCAAGAGTAACTCTTATGCTCTTTTGCAAACAAGACACAACAACAGAGCCAGTTTTACTTAATGGCCTAGCAGTTGAAACTGTGGGAACTTTTACATACCTAGGTACAGTTCTTGACAACCATCTGAGTTTTTCAGATATCACAGACTTTATTTTTTAAGAAAAGCTCACAACGACTCAGTATCCTCAAAAGACTGAGCTGTCTGAGCGTCAGTGCTCAGATTACTGAGCTAGTATACACCACACACATTGAAAGTGTTTTAACCTTTCTGCTTGGTTTGGCTGTTTAAGATGCAAAATCAAGAAGAAGCTTAACAGGATATTATCAATGGCTAGCAAAATAGTGAGAAAACCCCAAAAACATCTGACCCAAATATACACTGACAGAATGAGGAAGAAAGCTAGGGAAATCACTGCAGATAGTACACCCCCTCTTTCCAGCCAGTTTGAGCTCCTGAAGTCTGGGAGGCGCCTCAGAGGGCCTCTGGCAAAAAGGGTTTTAAAAAAAATCTTTTATTCCAAATGCCAATCAAGTGACAATCAAACTGAATTTAAGTGTATGTATTCTTTTTTATCCTGATATTTTTTATTTCATCTTTTTATCCTTTAGTTACTACGTTTGTGATGTTGTCTGTATGTTTATCTGTCTTAGGTCTGGTGAGCCAAAGGAAATTTTCCACCCTAATGGACAATAAAGATTTATTCTATTCTATTCGACTCTACTCTATTCTATTCTACTCATTCTACCCCCCAGTAAGAGCGTTCGCCCCATGTAGGCTGCAGCAGCCCAGGTTCAAATCCCACCTGCAGCCCTTTGCTGCGTGTCATCCCCCATTTCTCTCCCCCGTTTCCTGTCTTTCCACTGTCACTAATAAAACTACAAAAAATAATCTATTAAAATAAATAAATGAATACCATACACACTGAAATAGGGGAGATGAGTGCTGACGCCTTACCAGTGGGGCGTGTGGGATCTCAGGGAAGGATCCCCCTAATTACACCTGAACACTCACACACACACACACACACACACACACACACACACACACACACACACACACGGTGTTGAAAAAGTCAAAATAAACCAATGGGGGTGAAAACACAGCACACAGGAGGGAGACACCACCCCCAGGGACACCCGACACCACCACTGTTGGCACTCAGCAACTGCGGGAAAGAGAACACTCAGTTATTGGGGGGGGGGGATAAATCAATAAACCAAAAGTAAATTAAAAACAACTTCAATCTAAGGCAAATCTAGGCAGCCAAAAGTGACTAAAAGCTTAACAACAAATAAACCATAAAGTTTCAAGAAAAATGAAAGTCTTTATCAGAACTTAAACAAAGGAAATAGAAACAAACCAAAAAACACGGGCAGGCCACAGAAAGGCAAAACTATCGCCAGTGTCATAATCAGTCAATCCAGAACAGCCCTGTAGGGCACCCAGTTGGGCAACAGATCCTGGCGCTGAAGGACGTGTGGATTTCTGTGACAGTGAGACACTGAGAAAGACAAAGCATGCTGTAATGCCCATTCTTTTAGCAATCTTTTATTGATTTTCTGTAAAACAATGTAGCTTTTTCTACAGCACATAATGGACCAAATGTACACAAACAATGTATGGCTGTGTTATACAGAAACCCACCAATGTGAAAGATACCCCCCACCCCAACCCACCCAACCATCCCAGTTTTTCCCTTTGAATCCAGTTCTTCACAAAAATAATTGTTCATTGAAGTGGTTGTCCAACAAAGGATTGCAGAAGGAACAATTACAATTTAGCACCAAGTTTCAAAATAAGTGATTACCAGTAGTGTAAAAGAATGAGTGGAAGACAATAAGAGGGGAACAAAGTAACAATAATAGTGAAAGTAAGATATTTAAGTTAATAAGTCAAGTGAAATACATAAAAAAAGGGGAGGCTGGGGGCTGCTGCTTTATTCTGATAATAACACCTTAGTCATCCATATTTAATGGTGTTTGCAAGTTCTCATAGTACTCTAAAAAGGGGGCCCAGACCTTCCTGAATTTTTGCAATGAGCATTTAAGGGTGTGTGTGGTCTTCTCAAGCTTCAGGAAATGCATAACATCTCTAATCTACCTTGTGATGCTGGGGGGAGCTTGTTCCTTCCAGAAGAGCAGGATGAGACGCCTGGCAATCAGGGAAGTGAATGCTATAAGGGGGCAATTTTCAAGGGTAATTCCAAATAGGGCACTTAAAGGGTTGGGGTTGATGTTTCTTTGAAGCATCTTAGTGTAGGCGCCAAAAATGTTGGTCCCAGAAAGTGCTAAGTTTGGGGCAGGACCAGAACATGTGTATATAGACTGCTGGTTGCCCTTTCCAGCGAGGGCATGAAGGGTCCATATTAGGGATGATTTTCACCAACCTTGTCTTGGTCAAGTGTACTCTTAGAACTATTTCGAGTTGTAACACACTGTGTCTGGCACAAGGAGAAGATGTATGTACTAAGTCAAGCACCGCTTTCCACTGATCATCTGTAAATTCCTCACTGAGATCTTTCTCCCAAAGTTTCCTGAAATCTTGCAAAGAGTGCGGGGAGCTGTTGTAAAGAATTGAAATTACACCTTTATGTGAAGGGTTTAACAAAAGAATATGGTCAACCGTGTTGCTCACTGGAAAATCTGTCAAGGATAACCTCCTTTCCAGATTTTCCAGTGAGCAAACAGACAAAGTGTTTAATTTGGAGAAATCTAAAGAAGTGAGACTTTGAGTGAATTTATGAGTGAAGAAAACGTTTTCTCTTAAAATGGAGAAAACGGACCGTCAGCGGGACTGTGCTGGCAGAGAGGTTTTAATGCCCTTCGAGCACCAACTTCCAAAGGTAGAATGTCAAAAGTGACAAATGTAAAAGAAAAGCTTTAAAAATTTGGGGAAAAGCCCACGGAAATTTCAAAAGGTTCAGAAAAAGTCGACAAACGTTGAAAAAGTGACAAAATCTTTGGCAGAATACCACAAAAGGGTCGAAAAAGACGACCATAAAGTTCATAAAAGGTTTTTCATTTTAAATTTTGACTCAGAAAAACAACAATTTCCAGGTCGGCAGGAAGACACCATGATCTGCCCTACTTCCTTTGCAAGATATCAGATGTTATCAGGCACATCGGTCAGCAGGATCCGTCGGTCAAGCTGTCTTCCAAGTTAAAGATGGTTGTACATTTTACTCAGCACTATACAGTAACACCATTCAAGATGCAGTCGGACAATTTGGCTTCACTAAGACCAACAAAAAGGTCACAGTAGAAATGTAGTATAAGGGGACATCCTACAAGAAAAGAGAATGCCTTTCCACTGGGAAAATTGACAAAATAGAGTTTAGTTAACTGCTTATTTTGATCAAAAATGAAATTTTCTGGTGTCTATATACACTGCAGAATTCCTTCCTCAGTACTGCTGCCTGGGAGGAGATGTTGGGGGCGAAAAACAAATACCAAAAACTTCCTATGAAACACTGTGTTGTCACACTATTGGATGTCTGAGGCTGCCATTTCAGCAATATTTGAGTCTATTCACTTTTTTCATACTCAGACATGAATGATGCAAAGCAAAATAAGAACTGCCATTGGTAAGGTGTTGCCAGACCTCACAGCCTAATTTGTAGATATTTGAGAGACACTGCAGTGGAGACCAGTGAAGGTTTTCACTTAATCCAGTTAGAAGCTGCTCTCGGTACTGAGACCAATTCAAGCGTGAAAATTAGTGGCTGCATAGAAATCCTAGAATCAGTCAGATTTAATGTCTTTGTATTCCTCAATATGCTCCTCATTCCCATCTAGCTGTCTGATTTCTGCTGCAGATTGGGTTGTCAGCCTTGAGATTCTGGGAAAATTCTGCTGAAGCCTTGATGCAGTGTTTGGCTAGGGGGGGAAGGCCAAAGCCATGGTTACAGAGAAAATGATTGTTGTTTCTGAGATGATGAAGGCCTGAGCTTTTCTAAGTAAATGCCCCCACAGAAGTAGCCAAAAGACTTGTTGCCAAATATGTGGTGATGTGGTGGGAACAAAGGCCAACTGTTCAGAACACATAAGGCTGCATTAGGTGGAATAAAATTCATGCCAGTGAGTGACACCTGAAAGCCAAAAGGAGAAACAAGTCAAAATGAAGGTGCTCAGTAATCAGACTAACTTGAACCCAGATGAGGTAAAGTGCACCTTCTACACCCAGTCATGGAAGAGTGGCCATTTTTGTTACAAGACATTGGCATGGCTGTCCACTTCCAAGAGCTTACTGGGATATCACTAAAACAGATCAGAATAAATCCGGGGTTGATAACTAATTCTTGTAAAAGTGTTTCTTTAACATCAGAGAAAAACAAGAAGCAACTGTCAGTGAATCCAACAGTTCTCACTCTCATCCAAGACCTGTCAGATCATGAATGGAGAGAGACATGTTAAAGATGGACGTATCCAACTCAACTGTTGAAACCCAAAAGTTACACATGCACCAGCTGTAGTCCTTGATGCTTTTCAGCTTTAGTATTTTGATTAGAAGTTATTTTGGTGAGGTTTAATTTTATATACTATAACTTTACTATACTAAATTGTGGTAGTTTTTGTGGCATTTGTTTTACGAGTAGAAACTGGTTGAGCCCAAATGCAAACAAAACAAAGACCAGAATGATAGTCTAACAGGTTTATTCCAGTGTCCAATGTCAGGGATGCAATAATGACAGAAACTAAATCCAAAACAAATCCAAAGTAATCCAGGGTGCAGAACGTGAGTGGTACCGTGTCCGATAATCCAGTGATCCAGGGTGGAGGGCAGGAGTGGTGGATGGCAGGAGTGAAGGTGGCAGCAGGAGCCAGGTTCACAGAAACTGTGGCAAACAAAGAACAATAAGTACAAGCAAAGTACACAAGCTAAACCAAAAAGTAGCGTCGTAGGTTAGGAGGTAAGTAGGAGTCGTAGGTTGACCAGGTATTTGAAGCAGAGGTGATTGGGTCTGATGAGCTGCAGCTGGAACCCTGACTCCTGCACTCAAGGACAGACAGAGGGGAGGAAAGCAGAGAGGCTGGGTGTTTCCCAATGTCAAGGAAGGATCCTCCAAAGCCAGAATTTGGAGGATGCCACGTCATCAATGTCATCGACGTCCGTCGAAGGACCGTTCCAATTTCCAGCATCCTCCGAATTCCTCCAAGGACGGAGTCCTTCTGAAGGACTCCTTCATTTAGAAAATGTCCCATAGACAGAGAAGGATGCATATGTGTATCCTTTGCCGTCCCAAATCACCCACAATCCTATGCGCGGGCCTTTGCCATCACGTTAAAAACAAAAATAGCGGACCTAAGCGGGAGTTGGAGCGGCATCGCTGACGGTGAAATAATAATTTAAATGTAAGTATTACTGTGTGCCATACATTTGTTATCACCGTTAATGTTTTACATCAATGTAAAGCTTAACGCTTTAATGCTTGTACAAATTGCTATAATAATTAGGTAGATACACCCCGAGCTAACGTTAGCTAACTGAACCTATAATTTAACATTCGGCTGCTAGCTAGCTAGGTTGCTGTCTTTATAAAGTTTAATGTACGGTCCATCCATCCATCCATCCATCTTCATCCGCTTATCCGGAGTCGGGTCGCGGGGGCAGCAGCTCCAGTAGGGGACCCCAAACTTCCCTTTCCCGAGCAACATCAACCAGCTCCGACTGGGGGATCCCGAGGCGTTCCCAGGCCAGGTTGGAGATATAATCTCTCCACCTAGTCCTGGGTCTTCCCCGAGGCCTCCTCCCAGCTGGACGTGCCTGGAACACCTCCCTAGGGAGGCGCCCAGGAGGCATCCTTACCAGATGCCCGAACCACCTCAACTGGCTCCTTTCAACGCGAAGGAGCAGCGGCTCTACTCCGAGCTCCTCTCGGATGACTGAGCTTCTCACCCTATCCCTAAGGGAGACGCCAGCCACCCTCCTGAGGAAACCCATTTCGGCCGCTTGTACCCTGGATCTCGTTCTTTCGGTCATGACCCAGCCTTCATGACCATAGGTGAGGGTAGGAACGAAAATTGCCCGGTAGATCGGAAGCTTTGCCTTCTGGCTCAGCTCCCTTTTCGTCTCAACGGTGCAATAAACAGAATGTAATACCGCACCAGCTGCTCCGATTCTCCGACCAATCTCACGCTCCATGGATCCCCTCACTCGTGAACAAGACCCCAAGGTACTTAAACTCCTTCACTTGGGGTAAGGACTCACTCCCTACCTGAAGAAAGCACTCCATCGGTTTCCTGCTGAGAACCATGGCCTCAGATTTAGAGGTGCTGATCCTCATCCCAGCCGCTTCACACTCGGCGGCGAACCGATCCAGTGAGTGCTGAAGGTCACAGGCCGATGACGCCATCAGGACCACATCATCTGCAAAAAGCAGCGATGAGATCCCGAGCCCACCGAACTGCAAGCCTTCCCCGCCCCGACTACGCCTCGATATCCTGTCCATAAATATTACAAACAGGATTGGTGACAAAGCGCAGCCCTGGCGGAGGCCAACCCTCACCTGGAACGAGTCCGACTTACTGCCGAGAACCCGGACACAGCTCTCGCTTTGGTCATACAGAGATTGGATGGCTCTGAGAAGGGACCCCCTCACCCCATACTCCCGCAGCACCTCCCACAATTTCTCCCGGGGGACCCGGTCATACGCCTTCTCCAGATCCACAAAACACATGCAGACTGGTTGGGCATACTCCCAGGCCCCCTCCAAGATCCTTGCGAGTAAAGATCTGATCCGTTGTTCCACGGCCAGGACGGAATCCGCATTGTTCCTCTTCAATCCGAGGTTCGACTATCGGCCGAACCCTCCTTTCCAGTACCTTGGAGTAGACTTTACCAGGGAGGCTGAGAAGTGTGATACCCCTGTAATTGGCACACACCCTCTGGTCCCCCTTTTAAGAGGGGAACCACCGCCCCGGTCTGCCACTCCTTAGGCACCGTCCCAGACTTCCACGCAATGTTGAAGAGGCGTGTCAACCAAGACATCCCCTCCACACCCAGAGCTTTCAGCATTTCTGGACGGATCTCATCAATCCCTGGGGCTTTGCCGCTGTGGAGTTGTTTTACTACCTCAGCGACTTCCACCAGGGAAATTGACGACAATCCCCCATCATCCTCCAGCTCTGCCTCTACCACAGAGGGCGTGCCAGCTGGGTTTAGGAGTTCCTCAAAGTGCTCCTTCCACCGCTCTATTACCTCCCCAGTTGAGGTCAACAACGTCCCATCCTTGCTGTAAACAGCTTGGATGATTCCTCGCTTCCCCCTCCTGAGGTGGCGAACGGTTTTCTAGAAGCACCTTGGTGCCGACCGAAAGTCCCTTCTCCATGTCTTCTCCGAACTTCTCCCACACCGCTGCTTTGCCTCTGTCACGGCAGAGGCTGCAGCCCTTCGGGCCCGTCGGTACCTTGCAACTGCCTCCGGAGTCCTCCGGGATAACATATGTCGGAAGGACTCCTTCTTCAGTCGGACGGCTTCCCTGACCACCGGTGTCCACCAGGGTGTTCGTGGGTTACCTCCCCTTGAGGCACCTAAGACCCTAAGACCACAGCTCGCCGCCGCAGCTTCAGCAATGGAAACTTTGAGCATTGTCCACTCAGGTTCAATGCCCCCAGCCTCCACAGGGATGCACGAAAAGCTCCGCCGGAGGTGTGAGTTGAAAGTCCGTCGTACAGGGGCCTCCTCCAGACGCTCCCAATTTACCCGCACTACTCGTTTGGGCTTACCAGGTCTGTCCAGAGTCCTCCCCCATCCCCTGACCCAGCTCACCACCAGATGGTGATCAGTTGACAGCTCTGCCCCTCTCTTCACCCGAGTGTCCAAAACATACGGCCTCAGATCAGATGAAACGATTATAAAATCGATCATTGACCTTTGGCCTAGGGTGCTCTGGTACCACGTACACTTATGAGCATCCCTATGTTCGAACATGGTGTTTGTTATGGACAATCCATGACTAGCACAGAAGTCCAACAACAAACAACCACTCTGGTTCAGATCAGGGAGGCCGTTCCTCCCAATCACGCCTCTCCAAGTATCTCCATCATTGCCCACGTGTGCGTTGAAGTCCCCCAGCAGAACTATGGAGTCCCCTACTGGAGCCCCATACAGGACTCCATTCAAGGTCTCCAAGTAGGCCGAATACTCCGAACTCCTGTTTGGTGCATATGCACAAACAACAGTCAGAGTTTTCCCCCCCATCACCCGCAGGCGTAGGGAGGCGACCCTCTCGTCCACCAGGGTAAACTCCAATGCAGCGGCGCCAGCCGGGGGGCTTGTGAGTATCCCCACACCCGCCCGGCGCCTCACACCCTGGGCAACTCCGGGTATGACAGAGTCCAACCCCTATCCAGGAGTACGGTTCCAGAACCGAGACTGTGCGTAGAAGTAAGCCCCACCAGATCTAACTGGTAGCGCTCCACCTCCCGCACAAGTTCCGGCTCCTTCCCCCACAGAGAGGTGACGTTCCACGTCCCCAGAGCCAGCCTCTGCCGCCCGGGTCTGGTCCGTCGAGGTCCCTGACCTTCGCCGCCACCCATGTGGCTGCGCACCCGACCCCTGCGGTTCCTCCCACAGGTGGTGGGCCCATGGGATGGAGATAGGGGGGCCACGTAGCTTCTTCGGGCTGTGCCCGACCGGGCTCCGTGGCAAACCCGGCCACCAGGCGCTCGCTGTCGAGCCCTCCGTCCAGGCCTGGCTCCAGACGGGGGCCCCGGGCCTCCTCCGGGCAGGGTCACTCCCTCTCTTCCTCGATTTTGCATAGGGCTTTTGAACCATTCTTTGTCTGGCCCCTCACCTGAGACCACTTTGCCATGGGAGACCCTACCAGGAGCACACAGCTCCAGACAACACAGCCCTCAGGTTCATAGGGACACACAAACCTCTCCACCACGATAAGGTGATGGTTCCCTTACGTTCCATGTACGGTGGCATGTTCATCTCTTTGTATATGCCGTTACCGTATATGCGTAACGTTAGCAGAGATTTAGAAAGTTGGTGTGTTTATCACTGGTTGTATCTGTAGACGGGGGGGTAACACTGCACCGTGTTAACTTCACTAGCAACGTTCAACGAAGGCTGACATGTATGAGTACTTTCCCATGTAATAACGTTGTGTTGTAGCATTCATAACGTAAACATCTTTTTGTTGTGTTAACTGTCTTTTAACAGGACTAACGGAGGCGGTCACCAAGGATACCAAAGCCAAAGACCAGCAGGGAGACAGAGACCAAAGACCAGCAGGGAGACAGAGGCCAGAGACCAGCAGGGAGACAGAGACCAGCAGGGAGACAGAGGCCAAAGAGAGATGTTGAATACATTATTTGCTATATTAAAGATTGGCATTCTAACAATAAACGCAGGGGTAAACGCAGCAGATGGCTGGTGAGAATAAAGGCCCGCCTCGCCAGTTTTTAGTGATCCACCTTGTGGCGATTGCGGGGCCCTGCTGACGCCTGGTTGGTTCCTATTGTTGGTCTGGTTGTATTGGTTGGCGTGGGGTGAATTTGGGGAACCTGGTTCCTCTGTGTTGGGTTCCCAGGGCAGTCGACGCCGCAGACCCGCCGGCTCCGGCCTGGTTAACACTAGATCGCTAGCGAAAAAACTTTTATCTTGAATGATTTAGAGTTGATATTTTAGACTTGGATGACTGTAAGTGAGTCTAGTGCTTTCTCTGAATTATTGCCGCATGACTGTTGTTATTAAACTTCCCACTGATATCGGGCTGAGAAGGAAGAATATCGACTTTCTGTTTGTCTAGAATCCACGCACACAAGCTTTGAACTCAGCTTATTTGATCTGCGTTGTTCTCATACAGTGCAGTGTGCAGTGGTCTATCGGCCTCCACTGTTACCAGTTTAGGGGTTAAAATTGACTCCGATATTAAGCTCATTTAGTTATTTATTTCATGTTTATTTAACAGGGACAATGCACAGTATTAATACATATATAATGTAAATGTGCCAGAATTAGCCAGAAAACTATTTTACATCTGATAAAAGAATTATACTTAAGTACTTACAGGTTTAGGCCAATACAAGTAAAATTAACTATAAATGTAAAACAAAAAAAAAATTAAAAAGTAAAACCTTTTTGGTTTACTTATAAAAACTGAGGTAAGAGTTTTCATTGGACGTTTTGTTTTTTGTTTACTTGAAGGCTTTCGTTTACGTAAACCCAGCAAAATCAAGTTGAGTTAATTAATATTACTGATATTATTTAGTTAGATTAAATTTCCTTCTTAATAAACGTAACTCACTGATTACTTGTAGCAACCTATAATTTAAGTTACATTAAGTTAGTTTACAAGTAAAATGAACCTAATCACTCATGTAAATTAACTTTATCACTTTGAGCCCAGGCTACATCCTCCACTACATTAACAGCTATAAAAATGCATGTTGATATCCTCTTTCATCAATAACTGTCATATTAAGAAGAACAACATGGACAGAGAGATTTAAGATTATAAAATGTATTTTTCTCTAAAAACATTGTTTCAACTGACTTCTAACAGTACAATTTACTACTAGTACCATTACAAAACAGACCATACATGTTAAAATTACCTGCAATATAAAGGTAACTGTGAGACATAACATCCCATTAAAATTGCAGTAACAATTTTTAAAACATTTTAAGAACTGCTGAATTACACACAGTAAGTGTAACTACCTCATGAAGTTTTGACTGGTAAAAGTTGAGTCAGTTTTCATTTAAGGCACATTAGAATGGGGGGCGCTTGAACGTCAAAAATGAACTTGAAAACAGCGAGTAGTTTTTCTTTTTAGCATCTCACATCACACTTTCAGTCACTATGACCACTGCAGACAGAAACATTGTGCCAAAATATGAACAATAACAATTCAATTCAATTCAATTTTATTTATAGTATCAATTCATAACAAGCATTATCTCGAGACACTTTACAGATAGAGCAGGTCTAGACCACACTCCAGAATTTACAAGGACCCAATAGTTCTAGTAGTTTCCTACAGAGCAAGCAACAGTGCAACAGTGGTAACATTGCTGTCAACAGGCTTATCTGCTTAGGTACCGACTGAAATCATCCAGCAAATACACTGTACCATAGGGAGATTACCTGAAAGCGGTGATTTAACATCACCACTCATTTTACACACAGTTCAACAACAGACAAAACGCTGAGTGAACATTACTGGTGTGGTGTCTGAAGTGGTATGCTGGATGAAGTGTTGATAAGGAATCCGCTTGACACTGTCTTTGATTTTAAAGGTTTATTTATCAAAGAATTACAGCATTGATTTCCAAGCTCTGCAGAAGTCTCTTCATACACCAAGCATTGTCTATATAGGGTAGTGTTTTAGATGACATGTTAGGTAACCTAGAAAGTTATGGGGGGAAAAAGTTCATAGAAGGGGCCCCAACATAAAGTTCCTTGAACATACACAGCCACCAATTCACTGCTCTCCCCACTCGCTACGTTTTTCATGTTGGTTTGGAGCAGCATGCACTCCCACTAACCTGGAGAACTGTTTTAAAACAGTAGCTAACGCTAATACAGCGTGTCGGAGGAATACAGCATCTGCTGCAGCGGGGAGGCAGAGGGGGGAGCAGATGACAGTTGGCTTGATTTCAGTAGAGCAGACGGCTCTGCAGA